>JASPKZ010007782.1:1180000-1620823 GCA_030220185.1 Diploptera punctata | reverse complement strand
GATTGGTCAAACATGCCTTGAAACATATGTCTAACTGAAACAACCATACGATGTAAGAATAAAATAGACCAAACTTAATATTTTATTAATAGTAAAATTGTTTGGCATCCATATACTCGTATGTGTAAGAATAACAGTTTTACGTATTATCTGTTTTACTTTTTTTAGGAGTAACAAGAGTCCTGCAATACGTATTAGAATCAGTTTCCAGAATTGAGGCAATGTTAAATTTCTTCCTGCAACTCATTCTTGTTTATAATTACTGTTCCAGTGTATTTAAATGCAGGCAGTTCTTGAAAATTCCTTTCCAAACAAGAAAAATATGAGTTACGTTTTTTTATATAAAGGAGCCTACATCTGCATGTATCAATCAACAAGTGAACGGTCAACCAAATTGGGTAAGGGTGACTTATGGCTAGCATGTCGGGTCCTCCAGCCTTCGTAGCTCATTATCAACAACCTGGAAAAACTATTTATATACTTGTAAACAAATGTGGATTAATAATTAATAAATTTGTTAATAAATAATATATTAATGAATATTAATATTGATTAATTATTAATGAATATTAATATTGATTAATTATTAATGAATATTAATATTGATTAATTATTATTGTAGCTGGGGGCATGCCGTAGCGTAGTGGTTAAGGCACTGAGCTACAAGCCGGAGGGTCGAGGGTTCTAGTCCCGTTGGGGTCAGGATTTTTAAACTGGCCCAAACCCTCTGGCGGCACTATGGCCCTGGGGTCGACTCAGCCTCTAACTGAAACGAGTACCAGACGCTTGTTCTGGGGTAAAGGCGGCCGTCACGCAGGGCTGACAACCCGGCTGACATAAAGTGCCGATTGTCTAGAAAAAGTGATAGCCTTAACCTCCTACTACCCCAAGGGCCTCCCGGGCCTGTTGTGGAATAACTTTACTTTTTATTATTGTAGCTACCAATATTCCTCAAGATGTCTAGGAGGGCATAGGTCTTATACTAGATGAAATTTCAAATGTATTCCCCACAGCGACAAGAACCAACGCGACCTTTTGACTAAGGCACGGCACACTCCACAACAAAGTGTTGGCCTAATTGCGTTATAAAAAGGTTAAAATACAATAATTGTGCAGGAACTTGTGCGGATTCTAGGAACCATGACCTGTAATCTGATCCGTTATCCATACCAACACCCATGTTTTGTTTACTGTTACTATTAGATATACAACAGTCGTGTTTCCTCGCTTAAAGTTCTCTAACGTTTCAGGTTACAGATTACCGGGGGACTATTATTTCACCTTCGATGACTTTGTAGCTGTAATATTTGCTAATTAACTTAAATTACAAGACATTTTATTCACTAGTTAGTGCATGCTATACAAAATCGAATACTATTATGGGGCAACACTGATAAGTTATTTAAATAGCAGAAGGCAGTTATCGCAATTATATGTAAAGTAGGAAATAAAGAGCATTTTTAATTAGTTCTTACTTATAGATCATTTAGGTCATATCACGTCATATGTTTGCCATGTGTTCTTTTTTAAAGTTCAATGACTAATTTTAATATGTGCATATATTATATAGATAAAATTTAATATATATATATATAGACACCTGTGGGCAGGGGCCGACGTCTTCAACTGTGTTAAAATATTGTATTTAAAATATTATCTGGAGGCCTTCCGAAAGTTAACTTCCATCATTAGTTAACTTATCACTTTTTTTTTTTAGATCTTCGCAACTTTTTAACTTCCCGGAAAATGTGAAATTATATAGCAATCTCATACTTTTCATAGATTTATTGAATCAATTCTTAGGAAAAAAACAAATCTGACATATAATAAACTTGGTAGATATAGGCTACTTAACAATTATAATATTTAAGATTATATTACAATGGTACTGTACATCAACTATATGTAGACTTCAAAAAAGCATATGATTCAATTAAGAGGGAGAAGTTATATAGTATCCTGCTGGAGTTCGGAATTCCTAAAAAGTTAGACTTATACGAATGTGTCTAAATGGCACAAAGAGTAGGGTGCGTGTAGGCAAACAGTTTTCGGACACTTTTGAAATCCGGAATGGGTTGAAGCAAGGAGATGCACTATCTTCTCTACTATTTAATTTTGTACTAGAGCATGCTATTAAATCTTTAGAGAATGAAGAAGGCTTACAGCTCATTGGTATTAATAAGCTGTTAGTTTATGCTGACGATGTAGTATTATTGGCCGATAGCGAGGAGATACTAAAGGACAACACGCACACACTATGGAGTAACACTAAGGAATTAGGACTGGAAGTAAATATCAATAAAACTAAATATATGGTCACACGTAGAAATACATTATATAATGGAAATGGACAGCTAATGATAAATGAGGGAAATTTTGAAAAAGTGCGTGAATTCAAATGCCTAGGAACAATAATCACAAATAGGAATGAGATGCACAAAGAAATTAAACATAGGCTCAATTCTGGAAATGCGTGCTATTATGCATTGCAGAGACTTTTGATGTCCCAACTCCTTTCAAAAGATGTTAAGCTGAAAATATATAAAACTATTATTCTACCAGTTATATTATACGGGTGCGAAACATGGACTCTTACTTTAAGGGAGGAAATGAGATTAAGAGTTTTTGAGAATAAAGTTCTTAGGAAAATTTTTGGACCAAAGAGAGGTGAACAGACAGTTGAATGGAGAAGACTACATAACAATGAACTGCATGGTCTTTATAGGAAGCCAGATATAATAAGAACAGTTAAGTCTCGTAGACTGCGATGGGCAGGACATGTTGCACGTATGGGTAATGAGAGACTTGCATGGAGGCTTCTTGTTGGAAAGCCAGAAGGAAAACGCCAAGTTGGTAGACCAAGAATGAGGTGGGAGAATAACATTAACTATGATTTGAGGGAAGTAGATTATACAGGGAATGATTGGAAAGCATTATCTCAGGATAGGGATGTATGGAGAGCTTATGTCCGCGCGGCCATGAACCTACAGGTTCGATAGTGCCAGTGAGTAAGTAAGTAAGTAAGTATATTACAGTATTTTTACTCTTGATATTTATCTAAGTAGGTCTACAGTATATCTAACACTCAGAAATGAAGACATTGCTATGCAAGAACGTTGTATCTATTAGTTCATTAACTTAATTTATTTTATTGTATTTATATTATTTTGTTTTATTTTATTTGTTTGTCCAATGCCACCAAGTTGTCTTATATGACATTTATGGCTTTCTCCCGGCATTGGCGGAATTGTAATCCATTTCTTAGGTTGGGACACCTAGAATACGGAGTTATGTTACCCCGATGATATGATGGGTGATAAATTTCAGACCATGGGCAACCACAGGAATAATTCCCTTTAAGGAAAAATTCGTATGGCCTAACCGGGAATCGAACCCGGGACCTCATGAACCGTAGTCAGAAACGCTGATCACTAGCCCAGGAGGCTTAATTTTATAATTATTATATCCATTTTGCTGTTAATAGTAGTGATATGTGGTATTACACATGTTTAAATTCGTAAATACTATTTTATGACAAAAGCTTAGAAACAATATAATTAGCCTGTTATAAAAACAGGAACGAGGTGCAGAAAAAAAGGCTCAACTGTAGAAAAGCATGTTATTACAGATACTCTTAGTCGCCCTAACTTGTCTCAAAAAAATATAATGAAATAAATATAAGTTATAATTTTTTTATCTTCGAGTTATATGGATAAGAAACATGATCTATTAATTTAAGGGAGGAAAATAATATTATGCTTATTTGAAAATAAATTCTTAGGAAAAATTCTGGACTAAGAGACGAACAGACAGGTGAATGAAGAAGACCACATAACAGTGATCTACATGATCTTTATGGGAAACCGGATTTAATAAGAACAGTATTAGTCTCGTAGACAACGATTTTTAGGATAAGAGGTACGAAAGGCGAATGAAAGAGGGGCATGAAAACTTCTTGTAGGAAAACCAGAGGGAATGCGACCAGTAAATAGGCCAATAATGAGGTGGGAGAATAACATTAACTATGATTTGAGGGAGATGAATTATACAGGGGATGATTTTAAAATATTAGCTCAGGATAGGGATGTATGAAGAGCTTAAGTCCGCGTAGACATTAACCTTCAGATTCGAATTACCAGTGAGTTAGTTAATTAGAGTAATTCCTAGGTTTCTTCGGAATGAAATTAAACCCATGGGTCCCATGCCGTTGATATAACTTCAAGCCTGAAAAAAGAGACAACCGACAACATTTTGTCGTTCCTTTCACGCCCATATTTTTATTGCGACACTAATGGCCTTATCTGTTAATGAATTTCGTTAAGTAAAATACAAGTATTTTAGAAACTATTTTACAGTTTTTGAATCCTATTTTACGTATGCAAATGTACATATATTTATTTTAAAGTCTAAAGAACCAAGGTCATGTTTTATAATACGGTATTTGTGAAATCCCGTATTTTTACTTAAGCCCTTTATTTTCCATGATTATAGTAATTATTCTCGAAATCCCAATGAATTGAAAGTAAGACATTACAACACATTCACTTTACAAATATGACATGCATAGCAATGTAATCCTTGAACATAGAGAAAGCATATGTGTGCACGCCACTCTTCTTCAAGTTAGAAAACAATGCACAATGACTGCATTACGTTAAGTAAGAACATAGGTGGCCATGGAACTCAGCTCGTTACACAGACATAGATATAGACTGACAAAAGCCCGTGTATCATTGAAGCAGGATGTCGCTGCCACCGGTATATTATCAGTCTTAGTTTTTCAATATTATTCCAATCCATTTCTATTCAGTTCTCAATATCGTACAAGCCCTAATTCAATGCATTTGACTCCAACTGCGAAATGTATTTAAAAATTGGGAATTATAGTCACCATTCTACCAACATAAATTCAAATAAAAAAATCGGAAAAACACACAATTTATTATTGTAGCATGAGAATAATTACCTGAGAGAAATATGTATGTGTTTTTTCCTAATATGTTTAGGGAAATATAGAAGAAAAACGTTTGAAATGGTATAGACACCTCATAAGAATGGAAGAAGATAGAATACCAAAGAAGATCCTTCATTTAAAAGCTAATGGAAGAAGTGGAAGAGGCAGACCTAGAGAACATTACATAGATGGTGTGAAGAGAAGTATGGAAGCTAGAGATTTGAGGGAAGAAGCACTGTAATGTGGAATATTCCAAATAAAAAAAATCCCAAAAAAATGTGAAAAATGCCTCAAAATGAAGTGAAAAGTTAAGCTAAAAGTAATCTAAATCAGCATATTTGCAGTGTGAAATGTTAATTAGTCATTGCTCAGACAGTGTAGATAACATATCACAAAAACCCGCTAACAAACAAAACTGAACGCTAAACTAATCTGGTGACTAACTTGTCCATTTACTCATCCTAACTTGTCCAAACCAACACTAACTTGCTCATTTTCTCACCCTGACTTGCCCACTAATGTAGATGGACTCTTGGGATAGAACCTCCTTATAAGTGAGCAAACATCTTGGCAATTAGCCTTAGCGGAAACGTGTGTTATCACATTGACCAACACGAGGCTAAAATTCACTTGTTCTCCGATTAAATATTCACTGGTGGCACGGTGGCATAGAATATCCAAAAAAATCCTGTTATAAGCAATTAAAATAAATTACTAACAAATTCACTGGCACTATCGAACCCGAAGGTTCATGGCCACTCGGCCATCCCAATTATGAGTAAATGTTATCCATTCAAATCATGGTTAATATTCATTCTTGGTCTACCTCCTAGTCGCTTTCCCTCTCGCTTTACTACAAAAAGTTTCCATGCCCTCATCCATTCCCCATTCGTGCCAAATATCCTGCCCATCGAGGTCTACGAGATTTAACTATTCTTATTATGTCCTATTTCCCATAAAGAGCATGTAGCTCACTTGCTATGTAGTTTTCTCTATTCACTTGCCTGTTCGTGTCTCTTTGATTTAAAATTTTCCTGAGTACTTCATTTTCAAATACTCACGATGTGTTTTTTTTATCTTAAAATAAGAGACCACGCTTCTTTATATTATTTATTTATTTATCCAGCCTGATGAAATTGTCTAAAACAGAGTTAACAGATGGCAAGAACAACAAATGAATTAAATTCGTCAAACACGGTCTTCTGACGAGAACAGCAAAAATTTCCAGGCGGGAGAGAATTATAAATGCAACAGTGATATAAAATAAGATATGAAACTGAAAGGATCCCTAGTAGAAACTATCAAAAAACACAATTAAAGTGTTTTGTACAAGTGAAATGGATGACTGTAGACAAACTGCCGAGGAAGATTTATAAATGGAATCCAACAGGAAGAAGGAAGAAGGGAAGAGTATAACTAATATGGACACAGGGAATAGTGAGAAAAAAGGAAGAAAAAGACTTGGAGGAAGGAGCGTGGAAAAATAGGTATGAGACTGGCTTTCAATCTTTGAAATGGGCACAGGATGACATCAAAAACATTGTAAAAACCTGAAAATAAGAAAATTAAATAAATAGTCATTTTTTAAACTTGTGTATTGTTAGTATGACTTTTTAGGTTATTTCAACCATAATTCTTTTTTCAATCTTCAGATCTTCCAAATTTTTATTAAACACGTAATTATTTTTCGCATATTTCTTTTGGTAATTAAGTCATAGGCCCTATATACCAACTACAAAGATCCATTGCGATAAAACAAAAATTGCGCCCAATAGAACTTTAAAAGGGGCGTAATTGGTTAAGGTAAAACGCTAGAAGCAGGAAAGCCGCAGATTCGAGTCCCGGGGAATCAGGATTTTTAAACTGTCTCAAAAACCTTCTGGCTGCACCATTGCCCTGGGGTCGACTCAGTCTCTAACGGAAATGAGTATCAAAGGTCATCACGTAGGGCTGACCGATTGTCTAAATAGGTGGGATCCTCCTTAACCTTCTACTACTCCAGGGCCTCCTCGGGCCTGAGGTGAGATCACTTTTACCTTCTAGAAATTTAAAAATGTCTCCGTTAAAAGTTTGGCTTTAAGGTTAACATGCACTCTTAATTGTCCGATTTTGCTAATTAACTGACTCCATATTCATTTTCTTATTTGAATGTTAAATGGTAGTTTCGTTGCGAGAAAACAAATATGACAGTCATTAAGGAAATATGATGAAAGTTAAAAATTAAAATATACCTGTTAGCAGGTGCCGTCGTCATCAACTTTGTTAAAATATTTTATATATAATTAACTGGAGCGCTTTCGCAAGTTATCTTCCATCTTCGGCAGGTTGAGCTTCTGCTACCTCTTAATGAGAACGCACCCCAGTCAAACCCATTATACGAGATCGTCAAAAACAAGTCAGTTGTTGCTACAAACAGTTGGAGTATACTTCACCATAAACAACAACAACGAGTAGCAGAAGCTCAACCTGCCGAAGATGGAAGATAACTTCCGAAAGCGCTCCAGTTAATTTTATATACAATATTTTAACAAAGTTGAGGACGACGGCACCTACCAACAGGTACATTTTAATTTTTAACTTTCATCATATGACTATTCACCTCAACGGAATTTGATATGAATTGTACTAGTATTGATTAAGGAAATATAGGCTATAAATAATGGCTATCAAACCTAATAGTAAGTTTTCCTTGACTTTTGTAGAGTAACTTTCCCGTTTTATTCAGTTCATTAATTTTTGTTGCGAAAATTTGTAAATTACTGCCGTAGAACGATTATAAAAATTTTCGCTTCAGGCTAAACCCTTATCATCATGATTCTATTTTGCTGATCAACAAACTCGAGCTTACTTTGCTTAATTCTTCTTCTTCTTCTTCACTTCATGGGCTAGGCAAATTGCCTGTTCCGCCTCACAGTTGTTCTGTCCATCTTTTCACTGGCCTTCCTACATTCCTTGAACCTATTGGCTTGAAGTTGAATGATGCTCTTGGTAATCTTGATACATTCATTCTTTCCACATGTGTAAACCATTTCTCTCTATATTCTCTGATTTTCTCATCCAATGGATATATATTTAACTCTGTTCTTATATCTTCATTCCTTATTCGATCCAATCTTGTTCTTCTAAGGAAGTTCATTTCTGCACTTTGTATTACTTTGCAATTTTTTGGTCATTACCCAAGTTTCGCTCCCATAAAGTAATGCAGGAACTGCCAATGTTTTATAAAACTTCAATCTAGTATCTCTTCTTGTTTTATTCTTTAATGTTTTATGTATAGTTCCGCATATCATTTAAAATTTCGACACTTTCAGTTGTATGTCTCTTTCAGTTTTTTGTGTTTAGAGTAAAATTACGACCCAAATAATTAAAATGTGTTACTTGTTCCAGAGGTTTGTTGTCTATTACGATTTTTGATCTTATATGATCGTTTCCCCAAAATGCCATTATTATTTTTTGGTAATAAAAGATTCCGGGCTATGTGGCCGTGGTCTATAACTGGCGTTTCTTTCCAGACGTTTTCTCCCTCAACTGCGGAGGGCATCTTCAGTGGCGAGCGCTTCCAGCTGTTGTTTCCCTGTCGTAGACTCGACTGCGAATGATTTTCGCAGTTGAGGGAGAAACGTCTGGAAGAAACGCCAGTTATAGACCACGGCCACATAGCCCGGAATCTTTTATTACCATGATTACAGGCCGTGAAAGCCTGCATTCCACTATTTTTTTTTTTTGCCTAATTGATTGATATATTATACTGAGTTTGATTAAACAAAATGCTTGCGGTCTCTGCAGCGTTAATAGAAACACACACACAAATCTTGTTTAGTGGATCTTCATCTGTTGATTTGCCCATATGTAGGATGTTTAATTTGTCCGGGAGTGGTTGTGGTTATGCTGTAGGGCCCATGTACTCTAGTGCGTGTACAGAGTGTTCTGAAATTCCCATTACAAACTTCTAGAGCTTGTAGAGTAGACTGAAAGAATATAATTTTGAATAGGAACCTTTGTCCGTTTACATGCTGCAGTTACAAGTTCACATGTTGAGTTGTGTAAATCTAATTCGCTAATAAATCATTAAATTACTATCGATTTATCTCCGGCAGACGCCAAAGATTTAAACGCTTAGTGCAAATTTGCATCTGCAGCACCAAAACGATATATTTCCGGACAAAGGTTCCTATTCAGATATTATCTATACCCTGTTCCCTCTATAACATCTATAAGTTTGTAATGGGAATTTTAGACACCATATATATCCGGTATCATGGCAGCTGCCGCCGTCTTCCGGAAACCAAACGTCATTCCTCTCTGTCCATCCACTGATCTTTCTCCAATTCTCTGATATTCATAGCTGCTTGTATCCCTTCTATCCAAGTTTTCTTTGGTTTTCCTCTCTTCCTCCTTTATTTTGGGATCCATTCCATAACAATTTTAGGCAATATTTGCTCTGGCATTCTGGCATGGCCATACCACTGCAATCTTTTCTTTTATATAATGTCTATGATGTCCGGCTCCTCTTGTACACCCATAATTTCCCTTATTTCTTTATTTCTTATTCTATCCATTCTAGATTTTCCAGCTGATCTTCTTAAAACATCCATTTCTGTACTTAAAATTCTTTTCATTTCCCTGGTAGGAATTTGCCAGACTTCAGCACCATATGTTAAAATGCTCTGAATTATGGTTTGATATATTTGTAATTTTCTATTTTTTGTAATATTTTTGCTCCACCAAACAGAGTTTGAAGCATTTATTGCTTGTTTTGTTTGTGCGATTCTATTTTTAATTTCCACTGTGTTATCGCCTGAATGGTCTAATTTTGTTCCTAAATAAGTGCATTCAATACTAGGTTTTAGTTCTTCTCCATTGTTAAAATTTATATTTAAAATTTATATATAAAAATCAATGTTTGTTTTTTGTTCGTATTCTATGCGCGGTCATATCGTTGAACCGATTTTGATGGTTTTTTTGCAAAATGTTCAGGAGATTCCCGGGATGAACATAGGCTATAAGAGAGTTGTAATGTTCAAGCTCTTTACCCCTAAAAATCACCCTTCGTAGTGAAAAACGTGAAGTAAAGTCCCTATTTTGACGTTTACATGACTTAAGCTGCCTAAACCATAACAAATACACACCAAATTAATGTACAAAGAATTGAATATCTCAAAAAACTCTACAAAAAAGTCCGCGACAGCATATGTTTATCGTCTACGGATAACTCACAATAACCATTTTTGTCTTTCATTGATGACAACAATATCGGGATAAGCAGATTCCCGGGCAAGTATAGCAGCGCACGGCTGATGGTAAAAACGCATTAACATACAGTGCTAAATGTCAAAATGTAATTGTACCATCCAAATAAAGAAGCGTTACTGCTAGTAATATAAATACAATCTTTAAAATGCTTATTTGTTATAGAAGCCGCAAGGTGGCAGTGAGGACAATGTCCCGTTGCCTCTCATGATTGAGAATCATATATATATGGAAGAAAAAATAAATGTTTGTGCTAGGAGCCTGAGTGGACTAATGGTTATGTCACTAACATATACAGTTAGAGCTCTCGGATTCAAATCCCGATTCAGGCATTTATTTTTCTTTTCATGTTATATTTGGCCTTCATTACTAAATGTCAAAAATTTAACTATAACAATATAAATAAATATATATATATATATATATATACATATATGCGTCCACCGTTGTGGTCTCGAGGTAGCGTGCTGTCTTGTCACGCAGCGGGCCCGGATTCGATCCCCGATCGGGCCTAAACGGTCACCGAAATCATATGGGCATCATCATCATTATCACTATCATCCTTCACCGGTGTGGAAAGCAACGGGAAGCTACCACACCTACAATTCCCTACTAAAGCTGCAAGCATAACATGAAAATGATATGATTGCAATGAAAGACCTGCCCTCGGACAGAATTACTATGGATGGATGGATGGATGGATATACATATATATGATATGAAAAGAAAAATGAATGCTTGAGTCGGGATTTGAACCCGAGTCCCTAGACTCTGTACGTTTAGCGCTCTAACCAACTAAGCTACCCAAGTATATAAGAAAAATGTATGTTTGTGTTGGAATACTTGGGTAGCTCAGTTGGTTAGAGCACTAAAAGTACAGAGTTTAGAGACTCGGGTTCAAATCCCGACTCAAGCATTCATTTTTGTTTTCATATCACATTTGCCTTCATTGCCAAATGTCAAAAAATATAATTATAACATCTATATATACAAGTGCTACTGCTATAAAGTAAATATTCTCTTTAAAAATTTGGTTAACTGTTATGTTAGCCACTAGATGTCAGCCGGAACAAATTTCCGCTACCTCTTGTGTGAATTGAGAATGCTACATGTATAAGAAAAATGTATGTTTGTGTTGGAATTCTTGGGTAGCTCAGGTCGTTAGAGCGCTAAACGTACAGAGTTTAGAGACTCGGGTTCAAATTCCGACTCAAGCATTCATTTTTGTTTTCATATCACATTTGCCTTCATTGCCAAATGTCAAAAAATATAATTATAACATCTATATATACAAGTGTTACTGCTATAAAGTAAATATTCTCTTTAAAAATTTGGTTAACTGTTATGTTAGCCACTAAATGTCAGTCGGAACAAATGAACCGAAAGTGCCTTTTGCGGTTCAGTTATCATCTTCGTGCTCCTTCCCGCTTACGAACATTTGTGAAGCCTGCCAATGTTTCCTGTGTTCCGTGTGGTTACCCCTTCCTTCTTTACCCTTTCCATTGCGCATCTTGGTAGCGCACATCCCTTCTCCTGGCGAACCTGATATATGCTCGGCAATCTCAGTGGACTTGGGCGGTCAGTCGATCGGCCTAACAAGTGGCGTTTGGGTTCTTTACGAGTGGATTCAGTGTTGGAATCCTACTCTGGTGTACCATGCAAAGGGCGAAGTTAGCATGGTAATGCAGAAGATAAGCATGTGGATTGTAAACCGAAGAATGGTTGGATTTAATTTAATCTAAGTCAGCATGGAAGAAGGATTTCCGATTCTGCTTAGAGACGTATGAGTGTGATTGTTGGAGTGGTATGTCGTTATCTTATTATGTTTTGTTTATTATTGGGGTCTGATTGATTGTTCCAAGATATAGTTCTGTTATTTATATTACTTTATTTTTTTATAATAATCCACACTTATTTTGTATTAAAAACCAATATTTTATGTTACGCCCCTTGTTCTTATTTAAAGAATAGCCATTGTTCTCTATCCCATAACGAAATTAGTTCAGTCCATGCAAATTATAATCAGTGTTATATTCATATGCATGTTCAAGTGGAAAAAGAAAGATGAATGGTTAGCCGCCTTCTATGGGCCCGAGGCAGGCTGTTTTGTTGTAAATAACTTCGTTGAATGTTTGGAACCCTTTACTAAGTACAGCAGTATCATAACCCAGCGATCCCGGAAGGTAGCAGTAACGTATTCGTATTCGTACTCTTTCTCTCTCTCTACGTACAAAATGATTAAGCAGCACTTGGTTGGTTCTACCAAGTCGCTACAAAATGGTTTCTCAGAGCGTGGTTAAGGGTTTGGTTTTTTGGGTTTAATTGCGCCCAAATGGTAACAAAGTGTTTACTTTGTATTTTTCATATTGAAAGATATGCTGTACTTATGTTGAAGTTATTAAGTACTGGTTTACGTGTTTGTTGTACATTACGTAAACATTGATTCATCTTTCTTCGTTCCAAAACTGAGACTGATTTATGCAAGTAATACTACGTTCGCTTATTGTTGTTTACATCTTGTGTCTATCATACTTTATAAACATGCCTAGCTGGGTGGATGTAATATCCAGAAATAAGCTCGTTTGTGAATTAGGCCTGCTAGGTATAGAGGTTGAAGGAGATGTAAACACATTACGTCAGCGGCTTAAAAATCACATGAATTCTCTCTCCCAACCTGAACAAATATTAATAAAGCGTAAGTTCATTGTAG
Organism: Diploptera punctata; assembly: GCA_030220185.1. Classification (NCBI taxonomy): domain Eukaryota; kingdom Metazoa; phylum Arthropoda; class Insecta; order Blattodea; family Blaberidae; genus Diploptera; species Diploptera punctata. The sequence continues at coordinate 1,607,909 of JASPKZ010007782.1, read as the reverse complement.
ATGGTGCAACCCAAGAAGATTATTTGGCAGAACAACACAAGAGCATGAGTGATCGTAGACTTAGTTCTATTAAAGATTTATCTAGTGGAACTGTTTCTAACATTTCTTCTTTTATGGAAGAGAATAATCAACGGCTTTTCCGAGAGTTGATTAGAAAAGTTGATCTCTGCGATGGTGAAAATAAGGAATCGTTAGTGGTCTTCCTCATCAAAATTAATTCGATTTTTGAATTGAAATTGGTTTCCGATGAGTATTTTGTAAACTCGATTTTGAGTTGCATCGGAGGAATTTTATTGAATATCTGGAGTGAAATTGTTAAGTTGAGATTCTCTTGGATGGAAAGTTTAGAACATGTGAAGTGTTCATTGTTGCCTCCTAGATTGTTGGAAGACTTTTGGATTAAATTTGTGTCACGTCGATTCCAACTGCCTAAGGAATCTTTGTTGGAATTTATCGCCAATGTGCAAGGAGCTTCACTTGTGTTGAATCCTTCATTTTCGGAAGAGAAGTTAATTGATCTTATTCTGCAAAATATGTCCCCGGCTACTAGACAGCATTTGGTATTTACTACAAAACCTCGAAATGTAGCCGAAATGTGTCTCTTAGCCAGAAAAGTGGCGGATTTTGAAATTGCTGAAAGACAGAGGGACTTTAGTGAAAGAAGTAAAACCGACAATTTAAGTAAATCTAATACTTCGACGAATCGTCCTTCTGGGTATTCAAAAAAGAATCTACAGTGTTGGAAATGTCAGCGGTATGGGCATTTGTCCAGAGAATGTCAATCTTAGTTTACGTAGTTTGTTTATATATGTATATATTTTCGTTTGGGATAGTAGAATGTATTACTGATGAGCAACGTATGGGAAAACTTATGTTTAAATGGTCTGAACCGTATGTTGTAAAACGTTTTCTAACACCAGTTACTCTGGAATTGGAAAGCGTCAATGGCCATGTTATGAAACAACATGTGAGTCAGCTAAAAACATGTAGTGATATCCAGTAAATTCAAGCATGTTTGTTATAAATGAAAAAGAGCTGAATGTTAAAGCTAAATTACTATGTATTATGACACACGTTAAATTAGCATATCTATGGTTCTGCTTTCCTGTTTGCGCCTGTTCTTTGTTTCAGTTACCTTTCCTTAAACATTGGCAGTTCTACAGTCTATATGCCTGGAGTGTTCGGCAGTCGAGCGCTTGGAGGATCCGGCCGACCCCCGAGTGCCCAGCTGACCGACATAGTGGCTTCGGAACTATGGATTCCTGGAAAGCGGTGGAACGGGATTGCGATCCGGCAATCCGAGGATTATCGTCACCCGAGTCTTCACCTGGAACGCCGCAATGTTGTGCTATGGCGGCTGAATCAAATTGGAGTCTATTTTTCAGCGCTGGAATAGTCTACATGAAAGCAGGTGTGGTGATCGTGATATTGGGGACGATGGAAGATTTGCTTTGAAGTTACCGCTGGAATCCAATAGTGATTATGTTCCCCTCCCAACGTGGGATTGCTTCTCTGGACTTTATTTGGAAGTCTATGGACTTTTTCTTTTTACCCGGAGGGTGTAGCGGGAGCTATTGAACCGAAAGTGCCTTTTGCGGTTCAGTTATCATCTTCGTGCTCCTTCCCGCTTACGAACATTTGTGAAGCCTGCCAATGTTTCCTGTGTTCCGTGTGGTTACCCCTTCCTTCTTTACCCTTTCCATTGCGCATCTTGGTAGCGCACATCCCTTCTCCTGGCGAACCTGATATATGCTCGGCAATCTCAGTGGACTTGGGCGGTCAGTCGATCGGCCTAACAAGTGGCGTTTGGGTTCTTTACGAGTGGATTCAGTGTTGGAATCCTACTCTGGTGTACCATGCAAAGGGCGAAGTTAGCATGGTAATGCAGAAGATAAGCATGTGGATTGTAAACCGAAGAATGGTTGGATTTAATTTAATCTAAGTCAGCATGGAAGAAGGATTTCCGATTCTGCTTAGAGACGTATGAGTGTGATTGTTGGAGTGGTATGTCGTTATCTTATTATGTTTTGTTTATTATTGGGGTCTGATTGATTGTTCCAAGATATAGTTCTGTTATTTATATTACTTTATTTTTTATAATAATCCACACTTATTTTGTATTAAAAACCAATATTTTATGTTACGCCCCTTGTTCTTATTTAAAGAATAGCCATTGTTCTCTATCCCATAACGAAATTAGTTCAGTCCATGCAAATTATAATCAGTGTTATATTCATATGCATGTTCAAGTGGAAAAAGAAAGATGAATGGTTAGCCGCCTTCTATGGGCCCGAGGCAGGCTGTTTTGTTGTAAATAACTTCGTTGAATGTTTGGAACCCTTTACTAAGTACAGCAGTATCATAACCCAGCGATCCCGGAAGGTAGCAGTAACGTATTCGTATTCGTACTCTTTCTCTCTCTCTACGTACAAAATGATTAAGCAGCACTTGGTTGGTTCTACCAAGTCGCTACACAAATTTCCGCTACCTCTTGTGTGAATTGAGAATGCTACATGTATAAGAAAAATGTATGTTTGTGTTGGAATTCTTGGGTAGCTCAGGTCGTTAGAGCGCTAAACGTACAGAGTTTAGAGACTCGGGTTCGCTGTGGCGTAGTCGGTAGAGTCCCTACCTTCCACTCCGGCGATCCGGGTTCGATTCCCGGCGGGGTAAGGGATTTTTAAAACAAATCTCAACCTTGGGACTGGGTGTGTGTTGTGTCCAAGTTGTACCCATTGGGTTTAATTCGTCTAAAAAAAAATCCCGACTCAAGCATTCATTCTTCTTTTCATATCATATTTGCCTTCATTGCCAAATGTCAAATATATATATATATATATATATATATATATATAATATATATATATATATATATTGACATGGTCATTTTTTGTTTCAAATATATTTTTCAAGAGAACAACCTCAATAACTACATTGCTTCGGAATTCGCTAAAACTGAATGAATGTATAACATTGGCAACGAGCAAGTGACGGTACACTTTCCATACATTTCACCTTGCGGCCTGTCTCATACCGTAAATTCTTGTAGTCTAGCCTTGATCCATTAACACTCAGCACGATTTCTAGAATGGGAGTGTCCAAACAACCGTTTCCTTCATACATAATTCTCGCTAAAGACCTGCTTCAATTATAAATCATTTAACTTAACATTGGTTTTAACTTCATTCAGAGTGTTTGGCCTCTTTAACACAAGTTTTACGTTTACTTCTATTCCGAAACACAGATTTTACAGATTCAACCGCAATTGTTTTTACAGATTTGTTCAACTGCACTTTTTTTTATTCTTCGCGGAATTGATGTTAAGTCCATGGTGCAATGCCCTGGAATGCCTTGGCCTACCATCCGGCTGCTGGCCTCACATTCACGAGTGTTAGTCACAAATATGGGCGATCTTCCAACCAATATAGGGGTATTGTGTGGTCAGCATGTAGGATCCCGGAGTCATTTTAGATGTTCTCTCAACTAGAAGCCTATAGGGTGGGGACAATTTATAAAATATTCCTTTGGCATAGTGAATAAGTTTATAAAATTTATAGTGTGTCTATACACTTGAATTGTATTTATAAAGTTCTATTTTTAAGGGGGATAGAATTTGAATAGAAATAACTTACATCGAAATTTCAATCTTAACTGATTGCATTAAAGACTGCCTATTGTAGCTACCCAAATTCCACACGATGCTGAGTTTAAACAGGTCCCTTAAGAGTCGAAATTCCAACAAGAAAATGTTTTCCCAGTGGAGACTTGAACCAGCGCAAATCCCCTAGCTCTGTACCAAAGCATGATGCATTAAACTGCTCGGCTAAGCGCGGAACTACAGAGTTAAAATGTATATAAATATTTAAATGTTCACAACATTCATTTAATCTCCTCTTTGGTTAACGACAAAATGTGCGCAAAAATAAAAGCGGCGTAAATGGGGTACCTAAGACAATTTCTAGTTATGATTTTGATTCGGGAACCCACCTTGAAGGATATTGAATTTCACGAGATTCGTAAGTTAAATTAGTACCGCCCTAATCACTGATACCTAAGTCGACCAGGACTGAGTAACAGTCATTAGTAGAAGTGGAAAAGGGTATAGTGAAAGTGTGAAAGGGAAAGGGAGGAGGAACAGGTAAACAGAAAACAAATCACGCAGGAACCCAAAACTCCTTCGGACTCGCTCGCTTGAACATTAAAAAAGCCGAGCTAAATCCTGCATAGGCCTTTAGGGTTGAAACAGACCGTCCATCCATAGTAATTCTGCCCGAGGGCAGGTCTTTCACTTCAATTATAACATTTTCATGCTATGCTTTGCAGCTTTACTAGGGAATTGTAGGTGTGGTAGCTTCCCGTTGCTTTCCACACTGGTGAAGGATGATGATGATGATGGCCATATGATTTCGGGGACCGTTTGGGCCTTAAAGTTTTCCTGACATTTGTCTTACAGGTGAGGAAAAACCCCGATAAAAACCTCACCCAGAAAAACTGCCCCGACCGGGGATCGAACCCGGGCCCACTGCATGACAAGGCAGCACGCTACCTCGAGACCGCAGCGGTGGACAGACTAAATGTATTGTTGTTATTATTATATTATTATTATATTACATAACATTACATAACATTACATAACATTATAACATTACATAACATTACATAACATTACATAACATTACATAACATTACATAACATTACATAACATTACATAACATTACATAACATTACATAACATTACATAACATTACATAACATTACATAACATTACATAACATTACATAACATTACATAACATTACATAACATTACATAACATTACATAACATTACATAACATTACATAACATTACATACATTACATAACATTACATAACATTACATAACATTACATAACATTACATAACATTACATAACATTACATAACATTACATAACATTACATAACATTACATAACATTACATAACATTACATAACATTACATAACATTACATAACATTACATAACATTACATAACATTACATAACATTACATAACATTACATAACATTACATAACATTACATAACATTACATAACATTACATAACATTACATAACATTACATAACATTACATAACATTACATAACATTACATACATTACATAACTTACATAACATTACATAACATTACATAACATTACATAACATTACATAACATTACATAACATTACATAACATTACATAACATTACATAACATTACATAACATTACATAACATTACATAACATTACATAACATTACATAACATTACATAACATTACATAACATTACATAACATTACATAACATTACATAACATTACATAACATTACATAACATTACATAACATTACATAACATTACATAACATTACATAACATTACATAACATTACATAACATTACATAACATTACATAACATTACATAACATTACATAACATTACATAACATTACATAACATTACATAACATTACATAACATTACATAACATTACATAACATTACATAACATTACATAACATTACATAACATTACATAACATTACATAACATTACATAACATTACATAACATTACATAACATTACATAACATTACATAACATTACATAACATTACATAACATTACATAACATTACATAACATTACATAACATTACATAACATTACATAACATTACATAACATTACATAACCATTACATAACATTACATAACATTACATAACATTACATAACATTACATAACATTACATAACATTACATAACATTACATAACATTACATAACATTACATAACATTACATAACATTACATAACATTACATAACATTACATAACATTACATAACATTACATAACATTACATAACATTACATAACATTACATAACATTACATAACATTACATAACATTACATAACATTACATAACATTACATAACATTACATAACATTACATAACATTACATAACATTACATAACATTACATAACATTACCATAACATTACATAACATTACATAACATTACATAACATTACATAACATTACATAACATTACATAACATTACATAACATTACATAACATTACATAACATTACATAACATTACATAACATTACATAACATTACATAACATTACATAACATTACATAACATTACATAACATTACATAACATTACATAACATTACATAACATTACATAACATTACATAACATTACATAACATTACATAACATTACATAACATTACATAACATTACATAACATTACATAACATTACATAACATTACATAACATTACATAACATTACATAACATTACATAACATTACATAACATTACATAACATTACATAACATTACATAACATTACATAACATTACATAACATTACATAACATTACATAACATTACATAACATTACATAACATATACATAACATTACATAACATTACATAACATTACATAACATTACATAACTTACTAATTACATAACATTACATAACATTACATAACATTACATAACATTACATAACATTACATAACATTACATAACATTACATAACATTACATAACATTACATAACATTACATAACATTACATAACATTACATAACATTACATAACATTACATAACATTACATAACATTACATAACATTACATAACATTACATAACATTACATAACATTACATAACATTACATAACATTACATAACATTACATAACATTACATAACATTACATAACATTACATAACATTACATAACATTACATAACATTACATAACATTACATAACATTACATAACATTACATAACATTACATAACATTACATAACATTACATAACATTACATAACATTACATAACATTACATAAATACATAACATTACATAACATTAACATTACATAACATTACATAACATTACATAACATTACATAACATTACATAACATTACATAACATTACATAACATTACTAACATTAACATAACATTACATAACATTACATACATTACATTACATTACATTACATTACATTACATTACATTACATTACATACATTACATTACATTACATTACATTACATTACATTACATTACATTACATTACATTACATTACATTACATTACATTACATTACATTACATTACATTACATTACATTACATTACATTACCTTACATTACATTACATTACATTACATTACATTACATTACATTACATTACATTACATTACATTACATTACATTACATTACATTACATTACATTACATTACATTACTTACATTACATTACATTACATTACATTACATTACATTACATTACATTACATTACATTACATTACATTACATTACATTACATTACATTACATTACATTACATTACCTTACATTACATTACATTACATTACATTACATTACATTACATTACATTACATTACATTACATTACATTACATTACATTACATTACATTACATTACATTACATTACATTACATTACATTACATTACATTATATTACATTACATTGTATTATATTACATTATATTGTTATTATATTGTATTATATTGTATTATATTGTATTATATTGTATTATATTGTATTATATTGTATTATATTGTATTATATTGTATTATATTGTATTATATTTGTATTATATGTATTATATTATATTATATTATATTATCTTATATTATATATATTATATTATCTGCATCTTATATTAATGCAAAATATCTAAATTTTTAAGAATTTTAGGGTTAATAAATTCTATCTTCAAGCCACAGTTAGTCCAAAAGCATTCAAGACGAAAGTGTATAAAACACTGGCTCTTCCAACTCTTTTGTATGGTAGCGAAGTATGGACGTTGAAACAGAAGGATATACAGAGACTTAGATCTGCTGAAATGAGATATCTTCGGAGGACTGCAGGATACACACTACAAGATCACAAAAAAATGAAGACATCTTAGAAGAATTACACATGGAATCTTTAGAAAACAAAATTTCTGATTATAAGTCAAGATGGATGCAACATGTTCATCGAATGGAAGATCACAGAATACCCAAACTAATGTTAAGATATCAACCTGCAGGAAGAAGAAGACCAGGACGTCCACTCAAAAGACTTCTGGATGGTGTTTCTCTTGAGGCCGAAACAGGTCAACAAATGGCCTAAATTCGTGAATGTACTATGATGATGATGATATTATATTATATTATTATATATTATATTATATTATTATATTATATTATATTATATTATATTATATTATATTATATTATATTATATTATATTATATTATATTATATTATATTATATTATATTATATTATATTATATTATATTATATTATATTATATTATATTATATTATATTATATTATATTATATTATATTATATTATATTAATCTTATATTATATTATATATAATATTTTTTTCATTTATTTTTTTTTTTCAGCATGCCCCATTACCGTAGTAATATTACATGCATAACATAACAAACATAAAATCAGATAACATAACATTACATAACTCACATATTTGGTTTTTGTTTACATGTTTTTTTATCTTCGTCACTTGTTAATCACTCATTTTCGTACACTATTGTTTTTATATATTTTTTTGAAATGTCTTAAATATTTGTGTATTAGGTCTTTCTCCGTCACAGGCCATGTTCCTCCTTCTTTGCTGATTTCTTCTTTCAACTTATTTCTAGAATGCTGCTGCAATTCACAATTATAAAGGAGATGTTCTACATTTTGAATTGCTTTTCTACATGACAGGTTGCGTTGTTTAATATTCCAATACGATAAAGATGTGATTTATTTTTTTCCATGACCAGTTACCATTTCAGAAATTCTGGAGTTATTTCACATTTAAGTTTTATCTGTCTCTGACTGATGGGAAGAACTTCTTACATGTGGCTCCTTTATCTGCGTTGTCCCATTCGTTCTGCCATTTAATGGTTCCTTCTTCTTTTACTTGGGCAACTATTGATGATTTAGGTATTTTTTGTATATTCTACTGGTTACGCGCTGGTTTCTGTTGCAGCTTGTTTTGCCAATTGATCTGCCATTTCATTCCCATAAATTCCAACATGTGATTTTATCCAGCCGAAATGTACTATCCAATTTTGTTTCCCTGAGTTTTGCTATTGTTTGTCTTATTTTTTGATATGATATATCCCTGTTTTGAAGTTGTTTTTTAATTAGGTCGAGAGTAACTTGACTATCTGTATAAACTGCAACAAAACTTTTTTCAGAGCTGTTTTGGTTCAATTGATGATATTGCTTCTAGAGCTTTAAGAATTCCTATCTGTTCAGCTTGATTATTTGAGCAACGATTGGACAGTTTTGGCTTTTATTGTATGCTCTAATTTTCCGTTTTTCAAGATAACTGCACAGCCCCTACCATTCCTTGGAATTTACTGCCATCAGTGTATATTTTTTATTTTGTAATTGTTCGATTCTTCAATTAAAAAATATTATATTATATTATATTATATTATATATTATATTATATTATATTATATTATATTATATTATATTATATTATATTATAATTTATATTATATTATATTATATTATATTATATTATATTATATTATATTATATTATATTATATTATATTATATTATATTTATTATATTATAATCTATTATATTATATTATATTATATTATCTTATCTTATTATATTATATTTATTTCTCTTCTCTTCTCTTCTCTTATCTTCTCTTATCATTCTCTTCTCTTCTCTTTTCTTCTCTCTTCTCTTATCTTCTCTTCTCTTCTCTTCTCTTCTCTTCTCTGTCTCTTCTCTTCTCTTCTCTTCTCTTCTCTCCTCCTTACCTTACATTACGTAGACGAATGGAAGAAGGAGGTTCAACAAAAGAACTTAGTGTCCACCTGGAAGAAGAAAGAAAGGACGACCTCGAAACTCATGGGTGGAAGAAATAAGAACTGGAATGAGAACAAGAGGAATAGAAGACACGGAGTGGATGGTTACGGACGAGTGGAGAAGGAAAATAAAACTTTAGGCACAGAAAGATGTGTAAACATTGAAAATCTGTGTATAAATAAAATAATAATGATTATTATTATTATCATCATCATCATCGCCACCGATAACTAAACTCCCTAACAATGTCGAACCTGAAGATTTACAGCCGCGTGGACATTAAATCTCCATACATTCCTATCCTGAACTAATGTTTTCTAATCATCCTCTGCATAATTCACATCCCTCAAATCATGGTTAATATTATTCTCATTCTTGACCTGAAAATGTGAATATTATATGTCATGTTATTTTTAAAAATATTGGTACAATTAAACATTTACTAATCGAACTAATTTGATGATTGGGCATCAGCTGTTGTATGTTGTCTTAAAGCGAGTCGAGTGTGACCGACTGGTTCACGTGGCATGAGAGGAGAGCACAGCAATCTGTACTGTACTCATTGAATTAAACCGATTATTATTAGAAGTATTAAAAGGGTTAATAATTGCTACAAGTAAAACAAAAGCAATAACTTTTAAAGGAAATGTTCCTATAAAATCAAACATAATAATAAATAATTGAAGTGCTTATAGCAATAACATGATAAGCCACACATTGTTCTTTCTGAGATATAAGAATTTTAATGTTTCAAAAAAAATACAAATACTAATTGGGCAGTATTGATGTTAATACATTATGTGTCTATATATGTTTTAACTCATCACTGGCGCACTTACAAATGATTTTATGGATATTTCAATACATATAATATTTGCTATTATTGTAATATATTTCTTAACAGAATATGGCTTAGCATGTCACTGCCCTAAGCATTTCAATTCTATTATTGTTGAATAAAATAAATATAATTATTTAATTCATATGTTTCGCTATGTAGCCGATTGATTTAACGCTTTACGCCGTAAGTGTAGAACTGCGGGATTTGCTTTGGTTATTTCCTCATGGGGAAGAAATTTTTCTCATGAAATTTCTGCCAGCATGGAACGAGTGCCTACCCATAATTTGGGTAACATAATAATAATTAGCGGATCCATGTTGATAAAAACACCTGTAACACTTGGGGACCCACATGCTGACCATGTCATCCCTACTTTGGCTGGATGTTCGTCCATCACTGTGATTAACACACGTGTACGTGAATCAAAAGTCGGTTGGTGAGCCAATGGCCTTCTAGGTCTGTCACGTCATGGAGTTTGGAGAGAGTATAATAGTAGTGTCGAAAACTAATTTCTACAATTAAAACGATATATTTCAAGTAAAGGTATCTATAAGATCTAAAATACCAATAAATGTTATATTATTAAACAGGTTAATACATTTAATTACCCAGGTAGTATGATGAGCATTTAAATGGAACATTATATAGACTGGAATTCTAATAAATTTAAAATTATGTGTGGTACAATAAGAAATCTTAGACAATAAACTTAGAATGAGATTTAGATGATTTTTTATAACATGATGGAGTAATAACACTGATATATGGTAATAAGAAATGGGTCATTAACAGATCATATAGAAGAAAAATAGAAACAACAGAGATGAAATATTTAAGAGGAAAATGCGATTACAATTTCCAGATCAGGTAAAAAAATACCATTATCAGAGAAGAATTAAATATTTTCAAATTAACTAACTCACTGCCACTATCGAACTCGTAGGTTTATGGCCGCACGCACTTAAGCTCTCCACACATCCCTATTCTGAGCTAATGTTCTCCAATCATTCCCTGTATAATCTACTTCCCTCAAATCATAGTTAATTTTATTCTCCCACCTCATTTTTGGTCTACCAACTGGGCGTCTTCCCCTCTGGTTTTCCTACAAGAAGCTTCCATGCACGTCTTTCATTCCCCAATCGTGCCATATGTCCTGCCCATCGCAGTCTACGAGACTTAACTGTTCTTATTATATCTGACCATGTTGTTCACTGTTATGTAGTCTTCTCCATTTACTTGTCTGTTCATTTCTCTTTGGTCCAAAAATCTTCCTAAGAACTTTATTCTCAAATACTCGTAATCTCCTTTCCTCCCTTAAAGTAAGAGTCCATGTTTCGCATTCATATAATATAACTGATAGAATAATAGTTTTATATATTTTCAGTTTAAAGTTTTTTGAAAGGAGTTGGGACGTCAAGAGTCCCTGTCATGCATAATAGCATGCATATATTTCAGAAAAAAGTTAAAATCTACAGAAGAGAATGGATGGGCCATACTAACAGGGTGAAAATAATATACTCCCTTTACAGTATAAAGCAGAAGGAAAAATAACTGAAGGAAAATCTTCTAGAAAATGGGAAGATAGTTTTAAAACTTCCTGATGCAACAGCACAACACACCTAAATCATGTGATGATATTTGAAATGTAATTAACTCACTGGAACTATCGAACCCGGAAGTTCATGCCTGGATGGACACAAGGACTCCATAAATCCCTATCCTGAGCTAATATTATCCAATCATGTCTTGTATAATTTACCTCCTTCATACCATGGTTAATGATATTCTCTCCCTTCTTCTTGGCCTATCTAGATATTGTAAGTGTAAGGAAATAAAGAGTTAAATATATATATATATCCATTGAATGAGAAAATCAAAGAATATAGAGAGAAATGGTTTATACATGTAGAAAGAATGAATGTAATAAGATTACCAAGAGCAGCATTCAACTATAAGCCAAGAGGTTCAAGGATATAGGAAGGCCAGTGAAAAGATGGACAGAACAACTGTGAGGCAAAACAGGCAATTTTTGCCTAGCTCGTGAAGTGAAGAAGAAGAAGAAGAAGAAGAAGGAAGTACAAATGAAAAGAAAGTATCAAACTGAGTCACTGGCAGTATCGAACCCGAACATTTATGGCCGCGCAGACATATGATCTCCAAACACCCTTGCCCTAGGCCAATATTTTCCAACCATTCCCTGTATAATTCACCTCCTTCATATCATGGTTAACATTATTCTTGGCCAACTTACTGAGCGCTTTTCCTAGGGTTTTCCTACTAGAAATTTTCAAATCCCTCTTTCATTTCCCATTCGTTCAATGTAACCTGCCCATCGCAACCTATGGGACAACTTTTTTATTACATCTGGTTTCCCATAAAGATTATGTAACTCACTGTTATGTAGTCTTCTCCATTCACGTGCCTGATTGTCTAAAACAAAAATAAATGTATTCCAACTCTACCTTCGAATATAAAATTCAGTCAAGAAGAAACTGCTAAATTAAGCGATTTCCTCAGCAACTCGAATGTATTAATATGTATATATGTGTGTGTGTGTGTTATTTAATTGGAGTATCTCAATTTCTGATGCCAGTTTATTTATAAGTGTAGGAGTGCAGTGAAAACAAATCATGCAAAACCGTGATTATATTACTCGTATCTAACTTAATGCATAGGCCGATTGTATAATTTGACACAAATTTAAATAAAGAAACCATATTTACAAAATATCTACTTTATAGTATGTATACTTCAATTAGGCCTATAATTTGATTTTTTTAAATGTATTTCATCAATTCCAAAAATTAATTGTCTGTATCACTTTGTCCTTGAGTCAATCCTCTAATGAGGAAAGTTGTATATATATATATATATATATATATATATATATATATATATGTGTGTGTGTGTGTGTGTGTGTGTGTGTGTGTGTGTGTATGTATATATGGTATTTTCCATTAGTTTATTTTTAATATATTAAATAAATTAAACCAATGTACATTATCGAATACTGCCAATTTAAAAGTTTATTGAAATGCTTGGAATAAACTGGGATGGAGCAAATCTGGCGGTTCCTAGAGTAAATTTTTAATTTAGGGATTCAGGTAAACCCCCAGTAATAATGGTCTGATTGTTGGAGATAACCTTCCTCTTTTCATTTTTAATAGTATATACTGAGTTCCATTCTCAAACACAAACAAATTCGATGGCTAAAGTGATTTTAAAATTTCTTTTCAGGGAACTCCTACACCTAACAGTTCGATTTTTCTGGTTAACGAACTCGACCTTACTTTTTTTAAATTGATTGCTATGTACCAGGTATTGCTATGATAAAACAAAAACTCGGTCCGCTAGAGACTTAAAAGATACACACACACACACACACATACACAGTGTGTATACTGTTGTGGTTTCGAGGTAACGTGGTGCCTTGTTATGCAGCGGGCCCGAATTCGATCCTCGGTTGGGTCAAGTTTCCTTATGAGGTTTTCTGGGTTTTTTCTCTCCGGCAAGACAAATGTCAGGAAACGTTAAGGCTCAAGCGGTCCTCTAACACCATCTGGCCGTCATTATCATATTCGCATCATTAGATTAAGTTTAGATTAAGAACTTTCCTGGCCCGACCTCTTAAATAAGGGAAAATTATCCACAATAATAAAGACAAAAATAAAATAAAAACAGGAGCAAAATAATAAGAGATGTAATTAGAAGTTAGTGGAATGTCTGTTCCTTACGTCATTACTACCATCATCACCTTTCATATCATCGCGGCAGCATAACTCCGCCTTCCAGGCGCGCCAACCTCAGAAGTGGGTTATGCCATCCCATAGAGAATTCCAGAAATTTCGTAATGACAATCTGATTAATATATTTATTTTATTTATTTATTTATTCATTCATTCATTTATTATACAAGGCAATGGCAGTGCCTGTTATTACTTATGGTCCAAAACGTGGACAGTGACAACATAACAATCTGCCAGGATACAAGCTGCTGAAATGAGATTCCTCAGACCAATAGCAGGATATCAAAGAACAGACAAAAAACATGACACAAAAATAAGACAACAACTAAAAATAGAGGAATTAAACTCAACAATAGAGAAATACAGAACAAACTGATAAGAACACTTGGCAAGGATGACTGAGAATAGAATACCAAAAGCAGCATACTACTATTCACCACGAGGAAGAAGCTTGGGAAGACCAAGGAAAAGATGGAAAGAGCAGCAATTTGGAGCCGGAACAGGCTAGTAAATAAGCCTAAACCGTGAAGAAGAAGAAGATGCATTCATTTATTTAACAACTGGTATGAATATGTTAAAAGAATGCCTACAGATAGAATCTCTCAGTTGTTATTAAAGTACAAACCAATAGGACATAGAAGTCTTGGGCGCCCATTTACTAGATGGAAAGATGTATTAAATCCCACTTGATGTGAAAAACACGTCAAATGGCCTAATTGTATACAGTAGAAGAAGAATAAGATTTATTTATTTATAATTTTTTTGCCATGGTCATTTTCAGTGGCTACGAGATGGGCTTTTTTTTTCAAAAATATTTTCGTGAGAACAACTTCAATAGCTTCATTTCTTCAGAGTTCGCTAAAAGGTTACTCTTTACCACACTGGGGGGCTTGGCGACCGACTGAATCCCCAATCTGGACAGTGAGTCGGGAGTCATAAGTTGAGAAGCATTGTCTATCAGGATTGAACCGCTAGAAAATTAGATATCACCGATAAGTTAAACAAGTAGACAACTGTAACGCAGGCGGTTAGACACTCGCCTTCCACCTCCGGTCACTCCATTTGAGGTTCGCAGGTGAGGAAATGGAACCAGGGCAGGTTTTCCTCGGATGTTTCTGTTTTCTCCTGCTAACAGCTTTATTCCACGCCATGTCATCCACTTATTTCATTTTATTTCATCTCCATGTACATTACTCGTTGACAAATGTAGAGAAATAAGCGTACTTACTTACTTACTTACTCACTGGCACTATCGAACCCGTAGGTTCATGGCCGCGCGGACATAAGCTCTCCATACATCCCTATCCTGAGCTAATGCTTTCCAATCATTTCCTGTATAATCTACTTCCCTCAAATCATAGTTAATGTTGTTCTCCCACCTCATTCTTGGTCTACCAACTGGGCGTTTTCCTTCTGGCTTTCCTACAAGAAGTTTCCATGCACGTCTTTCATTCCCCATACGCGCAACATGTCCTGCCCATCGCAGTCTACGGGACTTAACTGTTCTTATTATATCTGGCTTCCTATAAAGACCATGTAGTTCATTGTTATGTAGTCTTCTCCATTCACCTGTCTGTTCATCTCTCTTTGGTCCAAAAATTTTCCTAAGAACTTTATTCTCAAATACTCGTAATCTCCTTTCCTCCCTTAAAGTAAGAGTCCATGTTTCGCACCCATATAATATAACTGGTAGAATAATAGTTTTATATATTTTCAGCTTAACGTTTTTTGAAAGGAGTTGGGACATCAAAAGTCTCTGCAATGCATAATAGCATGCATTTCCAGAATAGAGAAATAAGCGTAACTAAATTAAACTGTCACTAGCGAGTCCGCGCGGAGATAAGATCTCTATACATCCCTATCCTGAGCTAATGTTTTCTAATCATCTCCTGTATAATTTCTTCTTGTTATTTCTTTGCCGTAGCGTAGTGCACTGCGCTACAAGTCGGAAGGTCAAGGTTTCAAGTCCCGGTGGATCAGGATTAATTAATCTGACCAAAATCTTGTGGCGGCACTATGCCCCTGGGGTCGACTCAGCAGGGCTGACAACCCGGCTGACATCAAGTGCCGATTGTGTAGAAAAGGTGTGAGCCTTAACCTCCTACTACCCCAAGGGCCTCCCGAGGCCTGTAGTGGGATTACTTTACTTTTACAACAGTCCTTTCAGTTTGACCTTGACTTCCTTTAAGATAAATGACAGTTTTTGTCTTTCCAATGTCTTATTTCTCCACCTCTTAACTCCCATCAATCCCAAGTCTTCCTCCAGTATCATCCATCCATCGCAACCTTAGTCTTCCTCTTTTTTCCTCTGGTTTCTCATCATCATCATCATCATCATCCAGGGATTAAGCCTGTTGGCTCGTTCCGGTTTCATGAAAGCTAGAATTGTTAAAATTGTTCAGACCATCTTCTGTGTGGGCGACCAACAATTCTCCTTCCGCACGGTTTATATTTTAGCAATAATTTTGGAAATCTTCCTTCTGGCATTCTATCAATTAGTTCTTTCCAGTCGTTCCTATATTTAATTATTCGGTCTGTAAGTTTGAAAATATTTAGTTCCTTTCTTATATCATCATTTCTTTTCTTATCCAGTAGAGTATATCCTGCTATATTTCTTAAAAATCGCATCTCAGCTGCTTCCAATCGTTGTTCTTGTCTTTTAGTAATCGTCCAACATTCTGATCCATACATCAATACAAGAACAGCCATTACTTCATAACATTTAATTTTTATTTCTTTTCTTGTGTTTTCTTCAAAACATTTGTGACCAACCTTGTGTTTTCCATTATCAAAACATTCCAATCATCGCACTTTTACAGTAGCTACTAATTATGTATATATATTTTAGTCCACCGCTGTGATCTCGAGGTAGCGTGCTGCCTTGTCACGCAGCGGGCCCGGGTAAGATCCCCGGTTGGGGCAGTTTTTCGGGGTGAGGTTTTTATCGGGGTTTTTCCTCACCTGTAAGACAAATGTCTGGAAAACTTTAAGGCCCAAACGGTCCACGAAATTATATGGTCATCATCATCATCATTCCTATCATTATCATCATCATCTTCATCCTTCACCGGCGTGGAAAGCAACGGGAAGCTACCACGCCTACAATTCCCTAGTAAAGCTGTAAGCATAGCATGAAAATGCGAAGGACCTGCCCTCGGGCAGAATTACTATGGATGGATATATATTTTGTAAGCCCTTGTTTCTCTCAACGTAATTTAGGCGCTCTCCCCCTACAAGGGAAGAAATTGAACCATACTAATTTAGTTACATTTGTTTTCGTATAGATGTCATTGGAGTGGTCCGTAGCCAGCGTTCCGCCTTATACTGACATCTAGAAAACCAAGGTAGTACTAGGACGGGAAAATTCGGTAAATTTTGCTTAGAGGCCTTTATATTCAGGCTTAAGGATCTTTTACGAGCATGAAAATCTTCAGAATCGGGACGCACAGTCTCTCCTGGAGGACTTGCTCCTTGGATTCTTCCATCCTAAAAAATCCATCGACCCCGGCCGGGTTTGAACCCGCGACCCTCTGGGCCAAAGGCAAGGAGCATAACCATAAGTATACCGCGGCCGATTATGTATAATTTACTTCCTACCTCATTGTTGACCTATCTACTGGGTGCTTTCGCTCTGGTTTTTCTACAAGGAGTTTCCATGTTTCTCTTTCATTCCTCATTCTTGCCACATGTCCGCCCATCGCAGTGTACGAGACATAACTCTTCTTAATACATCTGGTTTACCATAATGATCGAGTAGCTCACTTTTATGCAGTCTTCTACATTCACATGTCTGTTCGTCTCTCTTTGATCCAAAAATGATTATTCTCAAATACTCAATATTTTCTTCTCTCCTAAAATATGACTCCATGTAATAAAACTGGGAGAATAACAGTTTTTTAATTTTAAGTCCATGTAATGCGTAAGTAATGGCACGCATTTCCAGAATTGAGTCTGTGTTTAACTTCTCTCAGCATATCATTCCTGTTTGTAATTATTGTTCCTAGGTATTTGAACTAGGCCATTTTTCTGAATTTACCTCATTTGTCATTAACTGTACATTTTCATTATATATTTCAATGTGTGAATATCCCTATTAGTTTTTATGTTTAGTTACAGTCCCAAATTCTTAGTGTTACTCAATAGAGTGTTGTGTGTTGGTCCTTAGTATTTCCTCGCTATCGCCTAATAATACTACATGATCACCATAAAGTCACAGTTAATTAACACCATTGAGTTCAGCGCCTTCTTCGTCCTCCAAAGATTTGATGACATCCTCCAGTACAAAATTGAAAGGTAAATATAGTGCAGTTTCTTAAATTGTCTTGATTAAGAAACTCCCTACAGGGGAAAACCTTGTTCCCACGTAGGGATGTAAGAGTACAGACAACAACTCCCTGTGATTGTGCGACAGGCTTGGATCCTTGTACGTACATCACATACCTTCTTCATCTCATCCCTCGATCTACCTTTACTCCGGACACGAGTTGAAGGTTTACTTTATATAAAATTGTATCAGAAAAGAAATATAAATCATCCATCCATAATAATTCTGACCGAGGGCAGATATTTCACTGCAATCATGGCACTTTCATGCTAGGCTATGCTTTGCAGCTTTACTGGGGAATTATAGGTGTGGTAGCTTCCCGTTGCTTTACACAACGAAATAGAAATAATAAAGATAAATTTGCAATTGCTTGCCTCGATAGAATATTGTGGGATAAAAATATAAGTAATAAAAGTAAAATGAATATATATCATACAATTGTTAAAAGTATCATTACTTATGGAGCAGAACTTTGGCCATTAACAACAAAAACAAATAAGTATATTTTGGCAATGGAAATGGATTTTATACGAAGGGCAGCAAGAATTTCAAGATGAGAAAAAATTAGAAACCCAGTTAAAAGCGAGAAAATGAAGATTGAATACACTATTTTAGATGATATTAAAACTCAGCAATTTAGATGGCATGCCTAGCGAATGGAAGAGGATCGGCTACCAAAATCTGTTTTGGAATGGAAACCTGAGGGAAGACGAGACAGAGGAAGACCTAAAACCTCGTAGAGTCAGGGAATATATTTATACATGAAGGAGAAACATCTACAACCAGGAGATTGGGTGGACCGATAAAATTGGCTATTGGGAATCGGACGTTGTCAAAGACATTAATCAATTGATGATCTATCAGAAAAGTACCTAGTAAATATTACAAGAATGACAACATAACCGCACCCCAAAATTAGCTTTAAAATACAAACTTATACCCAAGAAAGACTTGGGAAAAAAATGAAAACCTAAACTGATATCTAGTTCATAATGATGATCGGTGGCGTCGCTAGACAAATTTAATCGTATGGGCCAAAATTTTACGGGGTTTACAAAATACTTTGCCCATCTCCTAATTATGCCGATGCTATGAACTTCCATTTTCTGAAGTCTTACTTAATAACATGTAAAATTATGATAACCATGCAAGCCATACAATCAAACGATTCATAAGATGAAATGGAATACATCGAGATTTCGTGGCAACGAATCTGTCGATCTCTAATAATGGGTTCTTCAACAAATTCCAATATTTTCCCCTCTCGATAGAGATAATTGCTATATTACAAGGGTTTGTGGTCCACATGGTTGCCCTGATGTAATTTTTTATTCGTTTAACTTACAAGGTTTAACAACAGGTTACAGTTAATCAGTAAGGCTAGGATTTTTATGTAATATTAACACGCAAAATATATACATATTTATGTAATAACATTATGTAAAGTATGTAAAATTACATAAAAATTCCTTAAAATATGTAATATTAAATACATTAAAATTTAATTTTATGTAAATAACAGGTAAGTGTCGTAGAGTGCGATGGACAGGACATGTTGCGCGTATGGGGAATGAAAGACGTGTTCGGAAGCTTCTTGTAGGAAAGCCAGAAGGAAAACGCCCAGTTGGTAGACCTAGAATAAGGTGGGAGAATAACATTAACTATGATTTGAGGGAAGTAGATTATACAGGGAATTATTGGAAAGCATTAGCTCAGGATAGGGATGTATGGAGGGCTTATGTCCGTACGGCCATGAACCTACGGGTTCGATAGTGCCAGTGAGTGAGTGAATGAGTATAATTTTATAATAAACTTTAAATGTTTTTATTATTAATTTCATACATCTCAATGATGGATAAATCATATCATGGTCTGAGCGTATAATTTTTCTCTTCAAATAAACTTTAACTTTAAGATAGATCAAATTTGAAGGAATGGACAGTTAAATACTTGACAACGTGATAACTAAGGCAAGGCAATTAATGATTTTGCATCTTTTTCTTATGAAGGTTGAAACATTGCTTGCATATATAAAAATGTATGGCATTAAAAAACGGATTAAATAAAAGCCATTCGTTAGGGCATTTTTTTGCATTTTCTTAACTTTTTTTAGTGATATGTCATTTTTTGGCAATTTTTAGGTCATTTTTGAGCATTTTTTACACTTCCGGAAAGCTGTGACATTATTTGTATTTGATTTAAGATTTTTATTATAATTCAGTATTTTTCCTTGTCAATACAATTTCTTGGAAGTAAGTAGTTGTTTTGCTAACTACTACTCCTATTTTTCAAAGTATGTGCATAACGAACTTGCCCACTTCTAGGAATTTTATTCAATTTCTTAGAGCTTATGCTAGCTTCTACCCTTATTCTGATTGTTAACTGCAATTCAAAATTGCTGTAAAAGTGCACTGTATAATTGAAATGGATTTTCTTCAATAAAAGGCACTGTAATATGTATTTTTAATGGGTTACTTTTCTTTTAATATTTTGATGTTAGGTTAAATTTTATGTAATTCAGTAATCAAGTGAGTTCTTAATCTAATAAATAGTATTTTTATTGGTAATTCTTAACTTTTTATTCGTCATTTTTTATTTTATTCGTCATTTTTTGCATTTTTTTAGGTCATAAATGCATTTTTTACCAATTTATAGGTCATTAAATGCCTTACCCTAGTGATAACTATAGGTCTTACAAATATTCAAAGGTTAAGGCTCCCATATTTCTAGGCAATCGACTAGAGATTTCAGCCTGGTGTGATAGTCGTCTTTAACCACAACATAGTATGGTATTATTTTTATAGGTTGAGTCGACCCCAGAGCCCTGATGCTGCCAGAAAATTAAGCAGTTTAAAAATCCTGACCCCCATTGGGACTCAATCCGTCATTTTGCAGTTTGTGGAATATTGTCTTAACCAACTATATCACGGTGTGCCCCTACATATTTCTATTTCATTCATAAACAGAGTAGATCTTATCACAGTCTTCCTGTATCTATGTTTATCGTATTTAGTAAATGGAATTCTTCTTTGGTCGTTTCTCAGCAGAAAAACAGTTTCAGTGTACAATCAGGTATCTGAGATTTTTTAATGTAAACAAATATTGTTTTAAATTATTTTCAGCATATGAAAATATGTTTTTAATTAAGAGGCATAATATGTAAGTGTACATAAGAAATCTTTTAAAATATGTAATTATGAACAAATATGTAAAAATATTAATGATACATTTTCATATATGGTAAGTTTCTAATTCTTGGACATTTATCAATTTTACCCATGTATAAGCAAAGGGAAAGAATATGTAATTTAATTACATACAAATCCTAGCCTTATTAATCAGGTTTTCTTGTATCAGGAGTTTGAAAACTACAATTTACAAAATAATGTTACCTGTATTGTTCAACGCATTTTTGACTGATCTTAGTTCTATTGATTGTAACTAGACATTTGGATCCTTACAATTTAACCGTCAACCATTGCATACCGAAATTTACCTTGAAACTACTTCCAGATAACCGTTGTGATGTACAAAGGCTGTGTCCAAAAAAAATTATCTGCATTTTTAATTGGCACAAAAATCCAGCGCCAAATCTCTCATTTAAACTATAACACCTTCTGAATGATTAGATTGGAAAACCCTCACTGCGTATCATCCGCGCCGCGTCCCGTCTCACTTCACACCAATCTTACTCATGCTCCGTACAATAGGTCGAAATTACTGGATTCTGGCTTCGATTTCTGGGTCTTGCAATTAAAAATAACAGATAAATTTTTGAACACGGCCTTGATGCATCACAATGCTTCTCTGGGAGAAATTTCAAAGTAAATTTAGACATGCAAAAGTTGACAATTCTTTTGTTAGTGTATTTTTTGTTGTTGAGTGTTTTCCCTAAAACGCACGCAAGAATAAAATTAAAAATATGCATTTACATTTTTGTCTGGAATATTCGCTATATATATATATATATATATATATATATATCTGTCCACCGCTGTGGTCTCGAGGTAACGTGCTGCCTTGTCACGCAGCGGGCCCGGGTTCGATCCCCGGTCGGGACAGTTTTTCTGGGTGAGGTTTTTATCGGGGTTTTTCCTCACCTGTAAGACAAATGTCAGGAAAACTTTAAGGCCCAAACGGTCCCCGAAATCATATGGCCATCGTCGTCATCCTTATCATTATCATCATCATCCTTCACCGGTGTGGAAAGCAACGGGAAGCTACCACACCTACAATTCCCTAGTAAAGCTGCAAGCATAGCATGAAAATTCTATGATTGCAGTGAATGACCTGCCTCCGGGCAGAATTACTATGAATGGATTTTTCCCCCCTAAGGCCCGACTGCTGGCTTTGGGCACTGATTATGTGAGAAACATCTCCAGAATATAATTTTTACAAACAATAAAAAAATGTCCACCGCTGTGGTCTCGAGGTAGTGTGCTACCTTGTCACGTAGCGGGCCCCGGTACGCTTCCCGGTCGGGACAGGCTCCTGGGTGAGGCTTTTTTCGGGGTTTTTCCTCACCTGTAAGACAAATGTCAGGAAGCTTAGGGCCCAAAGGTCCCAGAAAATCATCCGGCCATCATCATCATCATCATCATCACCATCCTTCACCGGTGAGGAAAGCAACGGGAAGCTATCACACCTATAATTCCCCAGTAAAGCTGCAAAGCATAGCATGAAAATGCCATGATTGCAGTGAAAGACCGGCCCTCGGGCAGAATTACAATGGATGGATGAATGGATGGATGGAATAAAATAATCATTCCATAAAATATAGAAACATTAATAACAGGCCTACTTTAAATAGCATCAATATGGTAAACAGTTATTCTAGATTCAATAAGTAAATATAACTGAATCATATTACATAATAATTTCAAAGTTGTGTATAAAGCATACATAGGCCTACTTATTTAAATTAAGATTCTTGAATTTTCTTAATATGTGTTGGGAGAATCATAATATACCAGCAACATGGAGGCAAGGTATAGTAAAACCAATTTACAAGAAAGAAGAAAGAAACCAACCATCTAATTACAGAGGCATTACCCTCCTAAACAGTGGATATAAAATCTATGCTAGAATAATAGCAAAACGAATACAACGAATTACTGAAGTAACACTAGCAGAAGAACAAAACGGGTTCCGAAAAGGAAGATCTTGTACCGATGGAGTATTTGCCCTGAATCAGATAATAAACAAAAGACAAGAAAAAACCTAGAAACACATTTGTTATTTATAGACTTAGATAAAGCATTTGATCGAGTAAACAGGGAAATATTGTGGAATATCCTAAAAGAAAAAGGCCTTTCTATTCAGATTATAGAAATTGTTAAGAGCTTGTACTATGGAATAATTATTTGTATTGACCCTCAGTTGACTAAAAATAAGACATTTTTCCAAATAAACCAAGGAGTACGACAAGGGTGTTCACTCTCACCTATATTATTTAATATTTATATGGACGATATCCTAAAAGAATGGAAGAAGGTTTTAACTTATGAAGGAATATTAATTGATAATAAAGATAAAATAAATGCTTTATTATTCGCTGACGATGTACTTTTAGCAGAATCTGAAAATGAGCTCCAAATGTTAGCATATAAATTTAAATTATTAGTCAATAGATATAATGTAAAATATCAATAAATAAGTCAAAAGTAATGGCATTTATTGGTAAATATGGAATTAGATCAAAAATTGTATTAGATAACAAAATAATATAAGAAATATCACATTTCCAATATTTAGGATGTGATATAACTTATAGAGAAAATAAAGATATAGAAAATAAAGTATATAAATTTCAGGCTATTTGTGGAACCATAAAAAGAGCCTTAGGTCGGAAAAACAAGGAAAGATACGAAACTTAAATTATATAAAACAAGGCTGTTCCTTTGTTGTTGTATGGAAGTGAAAATTGGATAATGAAATCAAGGGATAAAAGCAGGATACAGACTGCGGAAATGCTATTTTTACGTAATGTGAAAGGATGCACAAGAGCGGATAGAATAAGGAATGAAACTATACGAGAAGAATTGAATATATATAAAATTGAGGATAAAATCAGCGAAAATAATAAGAAATGGACAGAATGCTTAATGAGAATGAACAAGAAAGAATACCAAAAAGAACCTTCCTATATAATCCCAGAGGAACAAGAGATGTTGGCCGACCACGTAGAAGATGGACTCCATTTTTAACTTCGCCGTAACAGGCTGCATAGCCTAAACCTTGTAGTAGTAGAAGAAGAAGTTCAAATTTACTCAGAGAAGAACGATCCTAAAAGATAACTGCAGGCAAGTCATTCCAAGCATTGACGTTTCTTTTAATTTATTTCATTGATTTAAAGACGCTTTAACATCTAAGGTCACATCGCGTTTATTTACGTATGATATTAAATAGTGAATATGATGAAATGGGCCTGGTAATGTAATTCTGATTCAGAAATTATCTTGACGGCTTTTGGACCCAGGACCTCACGAACACGAGAATCAAACGCTACAGCTTAAGCCATTTCGATCGGCATTGGTGGTTTTATTTAATCGAGAAACTTTACCGATTCCCGTTCTTTGCTGCCTACGTTTAATTTTAAACTTATGGTCATTCTTTCCATATCTGCATAAGAAAAAATTAGTAAAATAATAATAATAATAATAATAATAATAATAATAATAATAATAATAAAAATAATAATAATTGTATTTATTTTTATACAGATTTTCAATGTTTACACATCTTTCTGTGTCTCAAGTTTTCTTTTTCTTTTCCATTCTTCTCTATCCATCCGCTCTAAATCCTACAGTCCTCTTGTTCTCATTCCAGGTTTTATTTCTTACATCCACGAGTTTCAAGGTCTTCCTTTCTTTCTTCTTCCAGGTGGACAATATTCCAATGTTTTTTTTTCTGGGTAACTATTCTTGTTGCATTCGTCGTACGTGCCCATACGAATTCAATTGCTTGCATCTTATATAAACTACTATTGAATATTTAATATTAATTATGATGATGATCCATCCATCCATAGTAATTCTGCCCGAGGGCAGGTCTTTCACTGCAATCATAGCATTTTCATGCTATTCTTTGCAGATTTACTAGGGAATTATAGGTGTGGTAGCTTCCCGCTGCTTTCGACACCGGTGAAGGATGATGATGATGATGATAATGTTAAGGATGATGATGATGGCCAGATGATTTTCGGGGACCGTTGGGCTCTAAGTTTTCTGATATTTGTATGACGATAACGATAATGATGATGATAATAATAATAATAATAATAATAATAATAATAATAATAATAATAAAAGTAATAATAATACTGAAGCAATTAGAGATGTGGAAGAGGCAAGCCTAGAGAACGAGGGATGGATGGATGGATGGGGTGAACAGAAGTATGGAAGCTAGAGATTTGAGGGAAGGAGATGCTTTAGTCAGGAATCTCTGGCGACAAATCACTCTGGGTTGAAGGAGAATCACTGTATTGTGGAATATCCCTAAATAAAAAAGTATATTATTAGCGGCAGTAGTATGGAGACGTTATTTTTGTTTTGTTAAAATATTTTAGATTTGTTCCCCTGCATGGGTAACACAAAAAATGAAAGTCTCGAAGACTGCGATGGGCAGGACATGTGGCAAGACTGGGGAATGAAAGAGTGCCCTGGAACTTTTTGCAGGAAATCCAGAGAGAAAGTATACAATAGGTAGACCAAAAATCAGGTTGGAGAATAATATGAACAATGAATTGAAGGAGTTAAATTATTCGAGGAATGTTTGGAGAACATTAGCTCAGGATACAGAAGTATTGAGAGCTTCTGCCCGCGCGGATTCGAACCTCCGGGTTTAATAGTCCAGTAAATCAGTTACAGGTAACAAAAAACTGGTGCCTATGAGCACAAGGTAATGTACGTGCTTTATCTTATTGCCCCAAATGATAATCTATGCTGTATTCGTATCTGTACGTTAAGCCTACTTATAGGCTACATAATAGATAAATACGGGAGTTTTTTAATGTATTTTCCCTACTGTATATGCGGAAGATAAAATCAATAAAGATTAGAGCAAACATCGGCTTAAATGAAATGGAAAGTGATTGTTTGTATTATATAAGCTGACACATGTTTATAGAACTTTCTAACTTGCATAGAATTCCAAGATAGAGGTGAAAGTTCCTCACCATCGCTACTACAAACTTTACACTATCAAACTTCTGTGGTATAATCCCTGTGACCTAGGTTAAATGGATATTTCACTTTTTTTCCCCATCGTATTGATGTGGTCTCTAGTGGGCCCGAGTTCGATCCCCGGTCGGTGAGGTTTTTATCAGGGTGTTTCCTCATTTGTAAGACAAATGTCGGGAAACTTTAAGGCCCAAACGGTCCCCGAACATCATCTGGCCATCATTATCACATTCGCCATGTTTAGTATGAATGTGTGTGTGTGAATGGTGTATTTTGTCTTAATGTTGTGTTGTCTCGGAGGAGGCCTTGAATTGAGCCGATCACTCATTCAGGGAGGCCCTCCATTTCTTTGTGTGGTCATATGGTCCATAATTAAAATCCCTCTCCCGACAGGTCGTGCCACTGTAAGACCCGGGGGGGGGGGGCGTGTGGCACGTAAAAGTACCTATAAAGTGAGAGATGAAACTAAAGAAGTATTGAGATATATATATTAGCGCTCGACCTTATATAGGCCTAGAAGGTAAAATGATCACACTACAGGCCTTATGAGGTTCTTAGGATAGTATCAGGTTAAGGCCCCCATAATTCTATGCAATCAGCAAGATATGAAGGGCCTAAGTCAGTTTTTTTTACAAAAATGAGTAAAGTACACGGTTGTAAATAATAAACTGTATACTGTGATTCAGATAGGACCTACATCCACTATTAATACCATCACTTAGAATAATGAATACAGGGTGTCCCATTCAACCTCCCACATTTTAATAAATCACAACTAACGAAGTATGCGGAATTATGAAATGAAGCCGATATTAAACGAAGCAGAAACTCGAAGAATTTTCATTGCCACACACTAAAACACCTTTATATGTGCACCATTAGTAGCACGAACAATATCAAGTCTGTATTCGATTTCGTACCACGTTCTGTCCAACATGTCCATTGGTACTGTTGCAATTGTGTCAAGGATACGGGTTCGTAAATCATGAAGATCTTGTACTGGAGTCGCAAACACACGATATTTTACATACCAGAAAACAGTTTGTTCTCATTGCTGAGGAGTCACCATTTTGTTTTATGTCATTATTGTCCAAAATGCGACAGATGAATTAACTGCAACAATGAAAACAACACTTCTTTGAGTTTCTCTTTTCTTTTAATACCAACCTCATTTCATAATTCCACATACTTTGAGAGTTATGATTAATTAAAATGTGGGAGGTTTGAATGAGACACTGTGTATACCTATGATTATCAGTATTAAGCTAACTTGATTATGTGTACTCTGCCTGGAAATACTTTACAACATGTGACGCTATAAAAATGTATAAGTTCCAATCATACGCCATGCACATGCGCCAACAGAGTAGTTTACACTATATGGGATCACGGGATGCAGCCAACATACACACAAATATTTGAACTCGCGTTCCAACGAACCTAAAAGCTAACCTAACGCAATTTAAGTACTCTAACGTGTGAAAGACCAACATAAAAGCTAACCTAATGTAATTTAAGTCTCTAACCTGTGAAAAAATGCACGCTGATTTTATTTAGTGTGAGTTAATTAGTACAGACTCTATGTTGGCTGCACTGGAACAAAGAATATTTGTTAAAATCATTATGGTTGCCACGTTTTCATTAATAGCCGTTGGAAAACATGTAAAAATCATTATAAATGGTGGAAAATAATTTGAAAAATGAAACCCTAAGAACAAAATTTGACAGGAGTTTATGAAGGAATTAAAAAAGTCGCGTCACAGGTTGTAAAGTTTAGCCCACTGACTAATTAAACAATGTTTTTCTCAACATTAAGAAACATTACTTATACCAGTATGCCATATACCCCTTCACGTGTCAGCTGGGTTGTCAGCCCTGCATGATGGCCGCCTTTACCACCAGAACAAACGTCAGGTACTCATTTCCGTTTAAGTCTGAGTTAATACCAGGGCTGTGGTGCTGCCTGAACGTATAGGGAAAACTGCAAATCCCGAGAGTACTGGAACTGAAACTGAAACCCCCGATCTTCCGGCTTGTACCGTATTGTCTTAACCAACTACTATACATTTACGCCGTACCCACATATCTTAATTATACTCCATGGCGCGACAGACCTAGAAGGCCCTTGGCCTACCAGTCGGCTGCTGCCCTCACATCCACATGTATCAATCACAGATGTAGACGACCAGCCAGCCAATGTAGGGGTGACATGTGGTCAGCATGTCGGGCTCCCCAGCCGTTATAGCTGGTTTTCTCAACCTGAAGCCGCTACTTATTGTAGCTACCCAAATGCCTCACGGTGCTGGGTGAGCACCGGTCCCATACTGGCAGAAATTCCATGATAAAATTTGTTCCCCTAAGGAGACTCAAACCAGCGCAAGTCCCATAACTCTGCGCCAAGGCATCTTGCCTTAACTACTTGGCTACGGCAGGTATAAAAAATGTGGAGACATAGGTCTGCTGAGGTTATTCTCATGAAAATAACTAACTCACTGGCACTATCGAACCCGTAGGTTCATGACCAATCTACTACCATTTGATTGCCAGTTTAAAATTGCCATATGAATCATGGATCTAGACATACGGTTCGCATGTTGATGGCATTTCTGTTGACACTGATGGATGCAATATGTTATGGACACCATATTCAATTTATCAGGAATTCATCCTTTCTTCTGTGATTCTACATGGTACAGGCAGCTGTCCGACGCACGAACCTCATCTCACTAGCTGTAATTCTACTTTTATAACTTTTTCGTAGGAACCATACCTCGCTCCTATACAAGAGAGCTGATCTTGCCAATATCTTACATATACGGGTATGAGTATGTTTTTGGGCCAAAATTAGTAAATATGATTCGGGTTTTTAAGGCCCTAACACAGATACCTTATTTTCACTTTACTATATTACCCTACCCATCTTTACTTTTATGGAATGAATGATATGATATGGTGATACGTAATCTTGTAGGGCTGAAAAAAAGTATGGGTTACAGGCTAGGCTGCATCGTATTTAGACCGCTGTGTTTACAAACTACGCGTTGACATACGGGACTCCGGACGTACTTCTAGTACAGTCCGCTTTGTGTAAGAATGGACTCATCTTTGCACAAATTTTGTTTCGGCATTCTGATACAACTACACGTCACGTAAACAGGTCTATTACTGAGGAGAGTCGAACATACACACTTCCGCTCCGGGCAGGCAGTGGAGACGCTCGACAAAGACACACATTTTGTAAACAATCTGTATAGAAATTAGTTACTATCCTGATACCGTTACTTTTTTCAGCCCTAGTAATCTGTTATGGTATTCCTGGTTCGACATACACACTTGTGACTCATACCGTCATTTATTTGGGCTCGGTCTAAGTCCCCGAAGAGGGGTTACAACCCTCCCTTTGGCCGTATTCTGCCCTAAGTTAACACACAAGTTCGGAGTCATGAGGAAATACATGAGTATGACTTCATTAGATCATCCATCACAACCACATATTTTAAACACCTGTGGTTTGCTAAACCAGACATTTTTTTACCTAACATGAGATGAGGTAAAAGTTGATATGAATTGAATGTATGGAAACGAAATGGCATGATGGGAAGATGATTAGAGAATTTTGATGGGATGAAATTCGGGAAACATGGAGAACCTCGAGAAAACTCAGAAAAATCCCGATGTGGCGCAACACAAATATCCCTCCGGAACCGCCCCGATAAAAATCTCACCCAGAAAAACTGTCCCGACCGGGACCCGGGCTCGCTGCGTGACAAGGCAGCACGTTACCTCGAGACCACAGCGGTGGATAATAAGTAGAGGCCTAATAATCACATAAATAGAATGGACATGATACAGTCTGATTTGGAATTAAAAAAATAATAATGTTTAGTACTGCTTTAATTTCATTTTGAAAAAATACTATATAATTTGCTTATATGTTTTAGAGCATACTATTCTTAAAAAGGCTCTTAACAGATATCAAATTGAAGTTAATTGGTCGGTTACTGGATGCTTATTTCTGTATGAAATATCTATACACTTTAACTTATAAATAGGTAAAGACGAAACAGTTATATAACTTATAAATAGGTGAAGACGAAACAGTTAAGTACCGTTTTCTTCTCTGTTTGTCAACCGATTTTTTAATAGTTATTGACGAGCTTTAGTGTTATCATAAGTAATGCACGAGTGATTTTCAATTTATCTAGAGGATTTAGAAATCAAGAGTGGCATTTGTTAGGACTATTTAACAAATAAAATTAAGCTGTTTACGCACAAATCATTACTTAAACATAGTTATTTTAAAATATGTATAGGCTATATTTAATGTAAACGGCGATGTTTGAAAACAAATGAGAAATGTTTCGTTATGATTCATTTGTTCATCACTGCAACTTGATCATACTATTTATTGCCAAATAGGATCGCAATATTGTAAGAATGCACCCTAGTGGAGAAAAAATTTAACACATCAAACTGTATATTATAACCAACATTATAGGTTATAATTTTTTTTTCGGAAACAACTCAGTAAAATCAGTATTTAAAAACACAATTATTGAACACACAATTACCAAATGTGTAGGTTGAAGGAATCTTGTTCATTATTTGCTATATTTAACGTATTTGGTAGGGAGTCAGTCATTCCAAAATAATGCTCTGACCTGTTCAGAATATTAAAAAAAGCGCTTTCTTTATTTTAGTAATCAAAATTCGTTAATTTTTATCGAAGTGAAACACGACTGCAATTGGTTGTAAAAAAATACATCGGAACGAGATTATGGTTTATTGTGATTGTAATTATAATTGTTTTATTAATTTAAGTAGCTTAAAAAAGAGCTTAGTATTGAAGATACTATTGTGATTATAGGATCCTTAAATAAATTTTTGATTGAAGATCAATATTTTTACAATGAAAATGTAATGTTTTATGTTCATAGCCTCATAAAAAATAATACAAGGTAAGTTAAAATTTAAATTTCGCCTAAAAACGTTCATCTTAACCCCTTAACAACTAACTATTAACTAAAAATATTCACTTGTATAACCGCGACTGCGTCATAGACTCCTATCGCGCCATAGAAAATAGACAATACTTTAATGGCGGAGGAGTTTATTTTCAAAACATGTCTTGTCCATAAGTAAATGTCTGGGAATTTATCTAAAGTCACTATTTTGCTGTAGGCCTAAACAAGAGTCAGTTCCATTTTTAACGCGTTTGTAGGCCTTTAAAAGGTGATCATGATCGAAAGTCCTATGGTGACATATGTACAAAGAAAAATCCAAGAAGAATACAAATCAGTTTTGGTGCAAGATGGATAAGAGACGTTTTGAAAATGGGCTCCTCATACATCGGTCGCTATCACATTCTGTGGTAGTAATCCAGCAACATTGTTTTTAAAATTACAATATGCGAATACCAGGGGTACTATCTTAAGAGTGGAAATAGAAAAAATGAACATAAACTCATCAATTAAATTATTTATATATTTAAATTAAATTGTTAACGCTTTCCAAAAGTATTTATCTTTTTTCAATATGAACAACTCACCTCTGAGTGCAATTAACCATTTCTATCAAGTTACTAAAGAAAAAATGAACATAAACTCATCAATTAAATTATTTATATATTTAAATTAAATTGTTATCGCTTTCCAAAAGTATTTATCTTTTTTTCAATATGAATAACTCACCTCTGAGTGTAATTAACCATTTCTATCAAGTTACTAAAGATTTGTGTCAAATTTTAAGACTATGCCAATGTTGATAACAATCCAGGTAACATTTTGTACACCCTTGTTCCGATATTGTAATTCCACCTGTATACTCAATTGGTTACTTACCGTACGATACAACCGAGGTCAGCGAACGGCCAGCTAAAGAAATGAAGCCAACAAAGCAAAAATTCACACAGTCAAAAACTGTTCTGTGAACACTATATTATACACACAATCCAAAATAATCCGAAAAGTGGCACTATTAAGAAATTCAACACAATAGTTGTAAACAATTGTTTATGTTCTATCAAACAACAACAATAACTCACTAAATTCTTGTAAACATATTGTACAACTTTTAAAGTTTGGTAACACACTTGAAAAAAATATTAATTATTTCTTTGCTGTCACAAAATCACATTTGTCTTATATTTTTAAACATTGTCTACGTTTTCTGACGCAGAGAATGAACAACACACGATTCAAGTCTTGTGTAGCGTTGCCGCGGGCTATACTTCTGCCTTCTCTGAATGCCTACATTGGATTGGCCGCCATCAAGGTGACGATCAACTAGTTTATAAAGTGGCCGCATGGAAGCGGTAGTGTACAGCACAGTGCACGGAATACAGCGATTTGAAATGAAATCGCTAAGCACTACTTGTACTTGCGTAACAATATTTTGTTATAGGAGCTACTCTAGCGTAAATGGCAGTCTTTTAATATTTTAATCTTCAAATAGCATTTAACAATAACATTTGCTAAACAAAATTGGAAATACAAGTAAGTTATTTTTATTAGCTTTTGTCATGGGAATGCCATATATAACATTTATATGAAAACTTAACCGATTATGCTATGCGATTCGCGTCCTCACTAGAATATTACCAGGGGAAGTATTAAAAACTGTATATTTTGGATACATACATTCACAGTTAACATATGGTGTAATATTATGGGGATTATCACCAAAATCTACTCAAATACTCATATTACAAAAAAAAAATATTAAAATCATGAAGAAAGCACCATTCCGAACAGAAAGTAACGAACTCTTCAAAGAACTAAAAATATTACCGGTTCCTTGTATTTACATTTTAGAATCAGTTTGCTTTATTCATAAAAATTTAAAACTCTTCAAAATAAATTCAGATTTACATGAACTTAACACTAGAATATCTAATAATATACACCTAATTTGTCACAGGCTTACCAGAAATATTAACAGCATATCACATAGAGGTAAGTCCACCGCTGTGGTCTCGAGGTAGCGTGCTGCCTTGTCACGCAGCGGGCCCGGGTTCGATCCCCGGTCGGAGCAGTTTTTCTGGGTGAGGTTTTTATCGGGGTTTTTTACTCATCTGTAAGACAAATGTCAGGAAAACTTTAAGGCCCAAACGGTCCCCGAAATCATATGGCCATCAACCTTATCATTATCATCCTTACCATTATCATTATCATCCTTCACCGGTGTGGAAAGCAACGGAAGCTACCACACCTACACAATTCCCTAGTAAAGCTGCAAGCATAGCATGAAAATGCTATGATTGCAGTGAAGGACCTGCCTTCGGGCAGAATTACTATGGATGGACATAGAGGTAGTAATCTATATAATCATCTCCCTTCCAATGTTAAACTTATTACGAGTAGAAAATTTAAGCTTGCTGTAAAGAACATTTTATTGTCTTATGTACCATTAAGTATGGGTAAATACCTAAATTTAAAATTGTAAGTAATATTTGATTGGAATTGCATCTCCATCTTTTCTTGTGAAAGTGCTGCCCCTTGGTATTATGGTGTATTTTAATTGCAATGTAAATTAGTTTCATTATATATTTATGTATGTGTGTGTTCTATTTTATATTGTTGTTTACGTACAGATTGTAATCTGGACACGTCCTAAAGCGTCTATGATGCTGTAATAGATGTTAAAATAAATAAATAAAAATGTATGACTGATGTGTATTATACTTTCCGTTTTTAGCGTATTCCCGTAAATTGTACCCATAATTCATAATATCAGTGGCTTAGCCATACTAATTATTTTGGGTGGACCCAGAAATTCCCCATCTCCTGATAAAGCCGCTGCGTCAACTCGCATTTTCTGATGTCTTACATAATAACATGCAAAATGATGACAAACAATCATGAAAGCCATGCCTCTACTAACGCTTCGTAAGGAGAACTGGAGCCGTCGATATTTTCTATCAATAAACCTGTCGATCACTGATGATGGTTTAATCAACATTTCTCCCTCTAGACGGATAGAATTTCTAGATTGCAAAGATTTATACTATGATTATCCTGGTTCATGTTTTTATTAAAAAAACGTTAAACAGAAAATATATATAAAACTATTATTCTACCAGTTATATTATATGGATGCGAAACATGGACTATTATTTTAAGGGAGGAAAGGAGATTACGAGTATTTGAGAATAGAGTACTTAGGAAACATTTTGGACCAAGGAGAGATGAACAGACAGGTGAATGGAGAAGACTACATAACAATGAACTGCATGGTCTTTATAGGAAGCCAGATATAATAAGAACAGTTAAGTCTCGTAGACTGCGATGGGCAGGACATGTGGCACGTTTGGGGAATGAAAGAGGTGCATGGAAGCTTCTTGTAGGAAAACCAGAGGGGAAACGCCCAGTTGGTAGACCAAGAATGAGGTGGGAGAATAACATTAACTATGATTTGAGGGAAGTAGATTATACAGGGAATGATTGGAAAGCATTAGCTCAGGATAGGGATGTATGGAGAGCTTATGTCCGCGCGGCCATGAACCTACAGTTTCGATAGTGCCCGTGACTAAGTAAGTAAGTATACAAATAAAATTGCATATGGAAGTCATGATACTGAATTTAATGAGAGGATAAATAAAGGCAAATGTGATAATATCAAAATTAAATGGTGTTTTATGATATCAGAATATATGTCATAAAACGAAAACAAACATTTTTATACAACAATAAGGAGTACAATGACATACTGTGCATACACGTGGAAATTAAAATCTAGAACAATAATAAAATTAAATTCTGCAGAAATGGATTTTTGGAGGCGTTTAACTGGAATTTCTAGAAGAGATAAAATAAGAAACAATGTAATTAAACAAAAAATGAATGTTCAAACTTCAATTGTGGATTTCATAAAACAACAAATTATAAAGGTAAGGTCATGGGGAAAAAAATGACAGAAGATAGATTCCCAAGAAGGATGCTAGAATGGGTGTCACTTGGTAAGAAGAAAAGAGGACGACCCTATTTTATATCAACATTTATTTTGATTTTTTGGTTACCCAGAAGTTTATATTTTAATTCTTCCTAAAAATAATGTGGATTGATGGTGTTTTAAGCAGCATGAACGAAAAAGGACTGGACGATGGAGATTGGAATGACAGATGTGGAGGAGAATGTCAGTAAATTAATTGAGCACAGCAAGATGTAGTGAAACCTTGTGAAATCGTATAGATAAGATATAAAATTCATGTTAAAATTTCATTGAGATGTTACAATAAAAATTATAATATAATAAATAATAGTTTTTAAAAACTAAAACAACACGCTTTATTAGAAAACCGAAGTAAAAAATGAAAAATAATTTTAATTTCCAACACGCTTGGAATGAAATTAATGTGCTCAACAAAAAAATAATCTCCAACACATTTAGAATAAAACTAGAGTTATCTACAAAAAAATAATTTTACCATCAAAAGCGTGGGGTGCTCTATAATCAATTAATATATTTGATGATAAACATATATTGGTAAAAATAAAGTATCTAAGAAGAAAATGTAAAAACCATAAAAAGCACCTTAAGATAAAACTTTTGTAGAAATTTAAGGCCAACCGGAACCTTTATGAATATTATAATAATTATACCCACGATTTTGATGGTAAAATTGTTTTTTTTTGTAGATAACTCTAGTTTTATTCTATATGTGTTGGAGATGATTTTTTTTGGCCACATTAATTTTATCCCAAGCGTGTTGGAAATTAAAATTATTTTTCATTTTTTACTTCGGTTTTCTAATAAAGCGTGTTGTTTTAGTTTTTTAGACTATTTTTATTTTTTATTTTTTAGTTTGATTTTCTAATAAAGCGTGTTGTTTTAGTTTTTTATACTATTATTTATTTATTTTAAACTATTATTTATTTTTTAGTTTTAATATTTTACAGAATAAGATAAAAATGTAAATATCTTTAAATTCGATACTATTGTAGTATGAACTAAAAGTAATACTCTATTTTAAAAAATCCTCCGGCCCGGATTTGAAACAGCGACCTATGGATTACTGAAATTATATACCACTCCAGTCCATCGCTCTACCAACTGAGCTCTTACAACGAGTGAGCAAAAAGTTGATAAGTCGACAACCTATTATACCAGTTTTTATTATTTTGATTTTCTGCTGATTCTGGCCAGGATTTTAGAAAAAAAATGAAATTATTGTATTGCCATTGGTCCTTTACAAGTATACAAAGTTTCAAGTCGACCCAATGATTTTAAGTGGGTGAAAATCGCGTTCAAAGATTCCGTTAGATAATTACACAGACACTTTTTTTTATTTTCTGATGATTCTGGCCAGGAGTTTAGAAAAAAATGAAATTATTAAATTATTGTATTGTCACTGGTCCTTTACAAGTATACAAAGTTTCAAGTCGATCCAATGATTTAAGTGGGTGAAAATCGCGTTGAAAAATTCCGTTACATAGATAGATAGATACAGGTCAAGCTAATATAAAGCGTGTAAAAATTAGATATGCCTACCTCAACTGATAAAATTATAAATTCAGAAGGTTGATTTGCCACTGACCATAGATGAAGTACTTCTTCTATGGTCAGTAGCAAATCAATCTTGAGGAAATTGGTATAATAATGAGTTACAGTTAATCAGAGTTCTTGTATCGGGAGTTTGGAAATGACATTCCACAAAACAAAATTACACTTTTCAACGCCTTTTTTACAAAAAAAAACACTTGTCATAATTCAAACGATCTTAACTATTTCTCTGGATGTTTTAGTGATAAGTATTTTCCCTAAAAAGAAAACAAAAACAAATTTAAAATATGATTTAAATTTTTATCCGGAATAATGGCATGTTTTGGGCCCACCTCCTGGCCATGACATTGTCTATTTTCCAACGTTACATATTCTGTTGTTAATATGGCGTTTTTAGTCCACCGCTGTGGTCTCGAGGTAGCAATGCTGCATTGTCACGCAGCGGGCCCGGGTTCGATCCCCGGTCGGGACAGTTTCCTGCGTGAGGTTTTTCCTCACTTGTAAGACAAATGTCAGGAAACTTTAAGGCCAAAACGGTCCCCGAACATCATATGACCATCGCAATCATCATCATTCACACTCATCTTAGATTAAGCTTAGGATTAAGGACTCTTCCTGGCGCACCACCCCATCATCATCACCCATCATATCATCGGGGCAACGTAACCCCGCCTTCTAGGCGCCCAACACTCAGAAGTGGGTTACAATTTCGCCAATGCCAGGAGAGAACGCCTGAAATGTCCAAAAAGGGCAACCTGGGGCATTAAAAAATATGGCGTTTTTAAGTTTTTTCTATCTCAACTCTCATTCAATTTCCAGGTATTTTTTCAGTACTTTCTTAAAAAATACTATACATTCATGCAAACACACACGCACGCATACACACACACACACACACATATATAACTTGTTTTCTTATTGCAACTACTGAAGGTGAGCTTCAGTATTCAGTACATAGGTTAAACATTGTAGAAGATGAAATAAGAAATTACACGATATGAAGATCAATATAGAAAAAAATAAGACCTTTCCTGGGTAATATCCTGACTTGGATTTAGATCTCTATTTCTATTTAAACTGAGAGGACAGAATTCCCTAGCACTGCGATCTGAAAGATCTATTGAGCTTTCCCACGATTTGTAATGAATGAAATGAAACTCTATTCTACGGTGGTGTTTGTTATGAGTAGGGCAGTAAAAGTTAATATTTAATACAGTATAATTAGAAGTAAGACTTCTGACTCACTTTTGTCTTGGTTTCACATACAAATAGTTGAATAATATAATGAGAAGTTAGACTTCTGACTGTCTTTTGTCTTGGTTTCGCATACAAATAGTTGAATAATATAATGAAAAGTTAGACTTCTGACTGTCTTTTGTCTTGGTTTCGCATACAAATAGTTGAATAATATAATGAGAAGTTAGACTTCTGACTGTCTTTTGTCTTGGTTTCGCATACAAATAGTTGAATAATATAATGAGAAGTTAGACTTCTGACTGTCTTTTGTCTTGGTTTCGCATACAAATAGTTGAATAATATAATGAGAAGTTGGACTTCTGACTGTCTTTTGTCTTGGTTTCGCATCCTACTGTTGAATAATATAATGACAAGTTAGATTTCTGACTGTATTTTGTCTTGGTTTCACACATAAACAATTGAATAACATATACTATGTGTGTTGCAATCTAACTTTTAGTGCATTAGAATCCTTGCCCTAGTTATGAGTCTTCTTCCTGGTCCGAGACATGAAGTAGTCCTACCGAACACATGGCTCATACCACCATTTTTTAGTTGGGCCCATGACTGCGTGGAGAGATCACAACCATCCCATTGGACTCTATTCTGCCTCCCCGCTACCATATTGTTACTCAGGCTCTTAATCATGAGAAAGACCACTGATGTGGACCCCATTAGATCCCCACAACCATATATTTTCAATACCTGTCGTTCGCCAATCAAACTACTTTTACCTTACATGAGACGAGGTGAAGGGTTATATGAAATGAATGAATGAGAAATATAAATACATTAGCGGGGAGGGAAGAGGAGTGGAGAGTGTTAGTGGGATTAAATTCGGAAAACGGAGAACACCAAGGAAAACCTGAAAAATCCCGATGTGACCCATCCAAGACACCAGAATTCGAATCTGGGATCTCAGATGGGACAGTCACGAGCGCTAACCACGCGTCCGCCGAGACGGCCTAGATTTAGTTATTCTTGGCGATTAAGATGGTTAGAGCATGCTCCTAGAATGACAGATAATAGGGATAAAAAAGGTGTTTTAAGAAAACCTGAAAGGATGAGGAAAAGAGGGAGACCTCGGGCAAAGTGACAGATAACGTACAAGATGATTTGAGAAGAATGGGAATTAAAAGATGGAAGACAAAAACATATGACAGACGTAAATAGAAGGTAAAAATACATGAACCGGCCAAGGTCTCCATGGACTCTAGTGGCACGCAGGAAATAAATAAGTACAGCAGTAAATGTTTAAATACTCTCTTTAAGATCTTAGATTATTCGTGACACAACTCGAATCTAGGCGTGAAAGGGACAATAAATTTATAATTTTTCTCAGTAGCCAAATTAGATTTCGATAGCAAGGAGATGCTAAAGGCCAACACGCACACCCTATTGAGTAACACTAAGAAATTGGGACTGGAAGTAAATATCAGTAAAACTAAATATATGGTCACAAGTAGAAATTCAGTATATAATGGAAATGGACAGCTAATGACAAATGGGGGAAATTTTGAGGAAGTGGCTAAATTCAAATACCTAGGAACAATAATCACAAATAGGAATGAGACGCACAAAGAAATTAAACATAGGCTCAATTCTGGAAATGCGTGCTATTATGCATTGCAGAGACTTTTGATGTCACAACTCCTTTCAAAAAACGTTAAACTGAAAATATATAAAACAATTATTCTACCAGTTATATTATATGGGTGCGAAACATGTACTCTTACTTTAAGGGAGGAAGGGAGAATACGAGTATTTGAGAATAAAGTTCTTAGGAAAATTTTTGGACCAAAGAGAGATGAACAGACAGGTGAATGGAGAAGACTACATAACAATTAACTACATGGTCTTTATAGGAAGCCAGATATAATAAGAACAGTTAAGTCTCGTAGACTGCGATGGGCAGGACATGTTGCACGTATGGGGAATGAAAGACGTGCATGGAAGCTTCTTGTAGGAAAGCCAGAGGGAAAACGCCCAGTTGGTAGACCAAGAATGAGGTGGGAGAACAACATTAACTATGATTTGAGGGAAGTAGATTATACAGGGAATGATTGGAAAGCATTAGCTCAGGATAGGGACATATGGAGAGCTTATGTCCGCGCGGCCATGAACCTACGGGTTCGATAGTGCCAGTGAGTAAGTAAGTAAGTAACCAAATTAGATTTTAGGTTATTTTATGTACCGTATTTTTTTTGTATGGAACCGACATACTTATTTCTCTTCAGAAGGATGACATACTCTGGATATGTATGCCCTTGGAAATCTATGAACTCCGACCTAGTTTGAACTTTCACAACTCGGAAACCAGAAGCAAAAATCGTAACCAATAGCCCATCAAGACCGAATTAATTTATTTAAATTTAATCATGTTAAAAATTGTGATTATGACCTAGTAGTGAATTTCCAAGCGAGTTGAGAACCGAGGAAATCTAAGGGGAAGAAATTCACAACTGGTCCTATTACACTGAGCAACAAAAAAATAAACTTTTTTTTTTGTCCCAGAAAGAAAAATATGTGATTTTGATAGTATTTTTTTCTCCTGAATTCAAATATGATATCGGGTTTTCTCCATCACGCAAAGTTTCCGAGAGACAGGAATTTATAATTTCAAACACTTTAATATTTTCTACATTCGTAACTACACAATATTCGAACTCACCTATAAAGTAAGAAATGACGATTTTCTGCTATATTTCGCCTATGGAG
Source organism: Diploptera punctata (assembly GCA_030220185.1). Lineage (NCBI taxonomy): Eukaryota > Metazoa > Arthropoda > Insecta > Blattodea > Blaberidae > Diploptera > Diploptera punctata. The sequence goes on along the minus strand of JASPKZ010007782.1, from coordinate 1,566,473 downwards.
CATCCCTCTTGATGATCCAACAATAATCGTTCAGCATATTACGATTCCATTTGCCTTAATATCTCTTTTCCATAGGTGAAATCATTTGAGTTAGCTCACTTGGTTTTATTTTACAATGGACAAATGGACGAAAAAACGTTTATTAAAAAATATACCGTAATTATTTAAATCCATTAATTGAAATTGAAATAAAAAACTGTGGGTGATGGAGAAATTCCGAATACACGTTTGAAAACACGATAAAAAAAACTGCATTAAGTACAACTATTGGTACTCATGAGGTAAAAATCATGTTGACCAGTGTTATTATAGAATATTCTCTATCTTATCTTGAATTATATTAAATTGTTGAATTGGTCAAATAAAAGCTAAGGAATAAAATTATTGGAGATAAATTGAGTAACTTTAAATAAATTGAATAATTGGATGGTCGATACTTGAGTTTGAATTCAGGATCTCCCGAAGAGTCTTAAATGCTAATACTTGACCAATATTATTTTCAAATTTGAGTGGATATTTTCATTCATATTTAGAGTTACTTTTGATAAGTAATGCCACGAGTGATTTCCAAATTATCGATAAATTCACGACTCATGAAGTGAGGAGTGAATTTATTTAGACTATTTAACTCATGCCCCAAATGGGACTCAATGGCCAATCACGTTTCAATGATTTCTGCTTTACAACCAATCAGAGTCGTGTTTCACGAAATATTTATCAGTGTTATAATTACCATATTAAAGAAGGCTCCTCCTTTTTAATATTCTGAACAGGTCTGACCATTATTTTGCAGTGACTGAGCCTGTGAGAAATACGGCTACCAGATTGTATATATAGTGCATGAATGTCAACACATGCCGCATGCGGGAGTTAATATAAACACATTTGTAGCAATTGATTATACCACCAAAAAAAGAAACCACTGTTTGCACTTTCTTAAATGTATTTTTTTCCCACGTAACAATCCAGAAAAATATAATTGTCATATTTACATCATACGATATCAGAAATGAATTAATATACAGTTTGATGTGTTTCGTTTTTTCTCCACTAGAGAGCATTCTTACAATATTGCGTTCCTTTGGCAATAAACAGTATGATCTGGTTGCAGTGATAAACAAAAGAAGCAGACGAAGCGTACCTATCGCTTCTCATTTGTTTTCAAACATCGCCGTTTACATTAAATATATAAATATTTTAAAATAACTATAGTTAAATAACGATTTGTGAGTAAACAGCTTAATTGTATTCGTTAAATAGTCCTAACAAATGCCACTTTTGATTTCCAAATTCTCTAGATAAATTCACTCCTCACTTCGTGAGTCGTGAATTTATCGATAATTTGGAAATCACTCGTGGCATTACTTATGAGAATTTGGAAATCAAGAGTGGCATTTGTTAGGACTATTTAACAAATAAAATTAAGCTGTTTACTCACAAATCATTATTTAACTATAGTTATTTTAAAATATTTATATATTTAATGAAAACGGCGATGTTTGAAAACAAACGAGAAACGATAGGTACGCTTCATCTGCTTCTTTTGTCTATCTTTGCAACCAGGTCATACTATTTATTGTCAAAGGAACGCAATATTGTAAGAACGCTCTCTAGTGGAGAAAAAATAAAACACATCAAACTGTATATTAATTCATTTCTGATGTCGTATGATGTAAATATGACAATTATATTTTTTCTGGATTATTACCTGGGAAAAAATACATTTAAGAAAGTGCAAACAGTGGTTTCTTTTTTTGGTGGTATAATAAATTGCTACAAATGTTTTTATATTAACTCCTGCAAGCGCTATGTGTTGACATCTATGCACTATATATACAATCTGGTAGCCGTATTTCTTATAGGCTCAGTCACTGCAAAATAATGGTCAGACCTGTTCAGAATATTAAAAAGGAGGAGCTTTCTTTAATATGGTAAATATAACACTGATAAATATTTCGTGAAACACGACTGTGATTGGTTGTAAAACAGAAATCATTGAAACGTGATTGGTCATTGACTCCCATTTGGAGCATGAGTTAAATAGCCAAAAAAAATATTTTTTCTGACATCTATAAATAATTGCAATGCGGGTAGGCTTCGTTATAACTTATAAGATGCTTTTAAAATTCGCGAGGGAGATGCACTACCTCCTCTGATATTCAATGGATAAATCGGATCTGGACAGGTACGAACCAGGACTTCTTCCATTACGTTATATAGCTGGCGGTTTATGGATTCCATCACAAGATATGTTTTTTTTATCAGTGCCACCAGGTTGTCATTACCACATTTTTTGTATTCTCTCCTAATACTTGTAACCCACTTCTGTGGTTTGGCTGCATTGAAGGGGGGTTACGCTGTCCCGGTGAAATGAAAGGTGATGATGATGATGACGGAAATGATGCGCCAGGAGAGACCTTAATCTAATTAGGCGAATATGGTAATTAAGATATAATGCCGGATATTTATCCATACATAATAATAATAGTAAAGTGAAGTGTTCTCACTACAGACATCGGGAGGCCCTTGGGGTAGTAGGATGTTAAGGCTCCCACTTTTTCTAGACAATCGGCACTTGATGTCAGCCGGGTTGTCACCTGCCGGATATTTATCCATACATAATAATAATAGTAAAGTGAAGTGTTCTCACTACAGACATCGGGAGGCCCTTGGGGTAGTAGGATGTTAAGGCTCCCACTTTTTCTAGACAATCGGCACTTGATGTCAGCCGGGTTGTCAGCCCTGCGAGACGGCCGCGTTTACACCAGAACAAGCATCTGGTACTCATTTCAGTTAGAGGCTGAGTCTACCCCAGCAGCCAAAACAACAAATAAACTAATTAATTATATTTCCATTCTATTCCTCATACAATCCAAATAATAAACAAAATTTCATCTACCAAAATTTAATAACCAAGCAATGGTGCCACCAGAAGGTTTGGATCAGTTTAAAAATCCTGACCCCACCGGGATTTGAACCCTCGACCTTCCGGTTCGTAGCGCACTGCCTTGACCACTACGCTACGGCGTGCCCCACATAATAATAATAGGGGTTACTTTATTTATTTAACTTAAATATTTTAATTTCTAATATTCAGTGGAAATAATTTGATATGTTATTAGTGTGAATATTGAGAAATGTAATATGTAAAAAATGGTAGCTGATAAGCCAAAGTCAATACTGTAGCTGAATAGTTTAATTGTTGAGAATAAAGAATGTATAGAATCAGTTATGAATTTAAATGGATCTTTGAAATATCAACTGACATTTAATTTAAAAGGAGATTGGATAACTTGGATATGAGTCAACCAATAGTACTCATAAGCCTAGTTATTTTGACCAATCAGATTTGAATGTCATAACTTGATAATGAAGAATTGTGAGAGGTATTTCCCAATCTAGAGAGTCTACTGGTAAAAAGTTATGGAGACAAGACCTACGCAGAAACGGTCGTCCATAATTTTGATAGAAATGAACAATGTTTCATGTATCCTTCAAGAATTTAATGTGTCACCAATACTGGGCTACATCTCCAGATATCAGCTAAACTGGAAGGAACATGTCTCAAGAATGGCTAGATCCACGATCCCCAAGGCAATAATGAACTACTGTCCAAATGGGAAACGGTCACTTGGTCGACCTATGAAAAGATGGCACGAAAACCGCTTTCTCAGGCCTAACAGTTCTTCTAGGACTAATACCTGGCAGGATGATGATGATGTTTCATGTATTAATTGATAAAAAGTGCATCGTATGACTCCAGGTGCCTTTAAACATGTTATATTATATGCTGTTAATTTCTGCTCAAAATATAAATAATTTATTAACCCTAAAATTCTTTAAAATTTAGATATTTTTGCATTTACATCCTTTTCTTCTTCATATGAGATATTGCATCCTAGATATGTAAAATTATTCACCTTTATTATTATTATTATTGTTATTATTATTATTATTATTATTATTATTATTATTATTATATCTAATTCATTAGCACTATTATCAGGTTCATAGCAGCACGGACTTATGCTGTTCATACATCTCTACTCTGAGTTAAAGTTTTCCAGTCATTCCTTGTACTGTCACCTCTCTCACATCATGATTAATGTTATTCTCCTATATCATTTTTCGCCTACCTATGGTCGCTTTCCTTCTGGTTTTCGTACAAGAAATGTTCATGCTCCTCTTTCATTCTCCATTTTTGTCACATGTCCTACTCATCGCAGTCTATGAGACTGTTCTTATTGTACATGTATATATATATATTTCCACCGCTGTGGTCTCGAGGTAGCGTGCTGGCTTGTCACGCAGCGGGCCCGAGTTCGATTCCCAGTCGTAACAGGCTCCTGCGTGAGGTTTTTTCGGAGTTTTTCCTCACCTGTAAGACAAATGTCAGGAAGCTTAGGGCCCAACGGTCCCCGAAAATCATCCGGCCATCATCATCATCCTTATAATTATCATCATCATCCTTCGCCGGTGTGGAAAGCAACGGGAAGCTACCACATCTATAATTCCCTAGTAAAGCTGCAAAGCATAGCATGAAAATGCTATGATTGCAGTGAAAGACCTGCCCTTGGGCAAAATTACTATGGATGGATGGATATATATTAGGTGTGCTAAAAATAATATACCTCTAGAATCACAAGGCATCTACGAGATCCCTTGCACCTCTTGCGAACAAACGTATGTAGGACGTACCAACAGACGAATCTCCTGCCGAATTCAAGAACATAAGGCTGCAATAAATCGTCAAGAACCTACATCAACTCTCGTGCAACATATGAAACAGAGGGGTCACAAGATCGACCTCACCGGATCTAGAACGTTGGCTAAAATAGATCATGAAAAATCAAGAATCTACAGAGAAGCAATAGAAATTGAAAAAAGGCCACATACTATGAACACCCGAGATGATGCCCAAAGATTACCATCTACATGGAAAAATTATTGATAATTGCAAGTTAGATATATTCCAACTTAAATTCTACCCCCCTTAAAGATAAAACAAAAAGAAATTAGATTCCATTATTATTTTAATTTCCGCCTTCTCAACTCTAGGGTTAATTTTGAGAACGCGCTACTCTCGCTGCTCACCATGTCATCCCTAGAACAGCGAAGAAGATATGAAGAAAACCACGGCTGGGCAACATCGAGCGTGGTCGACGCTTGGATGGGTGTACGGCTTCCGAAACGGACCACACTGAAAACTGAAGGTGGTTAACCACATAAGAACTGAACTTTGTATGGGTGTACGGCTTTGGAAACGGACCGTACTGAAAACTGAAAATGTTTAACTACATAAGAACAACCTTGCATGGGTGTACGGCTTCGGAAACGGACCACACTGAAAACTGAAGGTGTTTAACTACATAAGAACTAAACCTTGGATGGGTGTACGTCTTCGGAAACGGACCACAGCGAAAACTCTATTTGTTTAATTATATAAGACCTAAACCTGTGACTCATGTGGGATCATGCCGAAACGTCGGAGTCAGTGGCCAGGGGCCGAACTTGAATCCAAGACGCGGAAAACCCAAGAAAACTTTCTTATTCATACTTATATCCGCGAAAATTTGCAATATATATATATATATATATATATATATGGTTTCCTATAAAGATCATGTAGCTCACTGTTATATAGTTTCTTCTTTCGTCTATCTATTCGTCTCCCTGTGGTCCAACAATTTTCCTAAGAACGCTATTCTCAAATCCTCGTAATCATTAACCCTTCCTTAAAGTAAGAGATCATAAGATAAGTTACGTACCTATGTAACTGAAAGAATAGCATTTCTTTATATAATTTTTAATTCATAATTTTTCGAGAGAAATTATTATTAATATTATTATTTCGTAACAGGCCTATAGGCTTAAGGCTTGGTCGGATGAAGATTATTATTATTATTATTATTATTATTATTATTATTATTATTATTATTATTATTATTATTATTATTATTATTATTTAGGATTGCCTTACCATCGGTTTTCCAAGATGTCTTTTTTTTTTCAAAATTAATATTTTCGTATGGGAAGAATTTTAGAATTAGAGAAATATGCAGCATTTTAGATGAAAGGTTCGTTCATGTTCGTTGAGCCGTTGATGATCGCATTACATTTTCGAAGATAGATTTTTTCTAAGAACTTAGGAAAAATGTATTTATAGACAATTATGACGTAGGTATTTTTACTGTTAATTAAGGTAACTCCATTATTAGTCTCCATTGATAAAACAAAGTACTTGACTTGAATGGTAACACCATTATTATTCTCCATTGATAAAACAAAGTACTTGACATACAAAGATTATATCTATATATGTGTCATCCAGAATTTAAAATTTTCCCTGATATGTCGTATCCTTGTATGGTTCGAGTTGTGTGGGGCATGTAAAGTATCTACAAATGAAGAGGTCAAACTAAGGTAAAGAAATTATTATTATTATTATTATTATTATTATTATTATTATTATTATGTTTGCAGATGACCAAATAATAATAGCAAATTCCGAAGATAATCTACAGAAAGGTCTGTATGAACTTAACAAAATTACAGAAGAATATGGATTAACGATATCTACAGAAAAGACAAAAATTATGGCATTTCAAGGTGTAGATCCTGTCAGAAGTAAAATTGTACTGGACAATAAAATTTTGGAGCAGGTGAATAATTTTACATATCTAGGATGCAATATCTCATATGAAGAAGAAAAGGATGTAAATGCAAAAATATCTACATTTTTAAGAATTTTAGGGTTAATAAATTCTATCTTCAAGCCACAGTTAGTCCAAAAGCATTCAAGACTGAAAGTGTATAAAACACTGGCTCTTCCAACTCTTTTGTATGGTAGCGAAGTATGGACGTTGAAACAGGATATACAGAGACTTAGATCTGCTGAAATGAGATATCTTCGGAGGACTGCAGGATACACACTACTAGATCACAAAAAAAAATGAAGACATCTTAGAAGAATTACACATGGAATCTTTAGAAAACAAAATTTCTGATTATAAGTCAAGATGGATGCAACATGTTCATCGAATGGAAGATCACAGAATACCCAAACAAATGTTAAGATATCAACCTGCAGGAAGAAGAAGACCAGGACGTCCACTCAAAAGACTTCTGGATGGTGTTTCTCTTGAGGCCGAAACAGGTCAACAAATGACCTAAATTCGTGAATGTACTATGATGATGATGATTATTATTATTATTATTATTATTATTATTATTATTATTATTATTATTATTATTATTATTATTATTATTATTATTATTACCCGTGTGGAGTTGCCAGTCTCCCATCGGGCGCCTCCCCAGGTGGCGGATAGGGGAACGCTCTCCAGATATGGCGGTTACTGGGAAAATAAAATACCCAAAACTAGCGCTGCTGCCTTGCAGTAAGATACTGGACTATCAAAGGTTAGAGGAAGAAAACCTTGAACAAAAATTACCCGTCCCCCAGGTTGGGGGTTGAGGCATCGGATCAGCTCCTCGTTCGTCATAAAAAGAAAAAAATGCTAAAAAACCAAACATCATGCCTCGAAAAAACACTCTAGGACAATTAAAGCTAAGAAAAAGGACTTTGAAAATTGGCACATTGAATATTCAAGGCTGCAGAAATAAAATGGAGGAAGTAATTAAAGAAGTAGAAGCAATGAAACTACATTTGGCAATATTAACAGAAACACAGAAGAAAGGCACAGGAAATGAAACATTAGGCAATTATATACATATCTACAGTGGCGTGGATAAACATAAAAGAGCTAAAAGAGGTGTTTCAATGTTGATTCATAAGAAATGGAGAAGCTCTATAAGAAATTGGGAAGCCATTGATGAGAGAATTTTAAAATTAGATTTGAATATATGAGGCTATAAGCTAACAATTTTTGGTTGGAATATACGCACCAATTAACGATAATGGAATGGCAAATCTAGAAAATGATTTATTTTTTGACAAAGTTAATGAAGAAATAGGAAAAATTACCGCTGGGAAAAAATTGATATTATTGGGAGACATGAATGGAAGAACAGGAAATAAATTTGGAGATTCAGTAGTAGGAAAATTTAGAGAAAACATTTTAAATGAGAATGGAGAAAGATTAATTGAATTATGTAGACAATCATCTTTAAAAATATGGAATGGCTTTTTCAATCATAAAGATATCCATCAATACACATGGGGACGTCCAACACTAAATCAAAAATCCATTATCGATTACATAATTACAAAACAAAATTCAAAAATGAAAATACAAGATGTCAGAGCTTATAGAGGACCAAGTTGTGGGACAGATCATAAATTAGTAATTGGAAAATTTGTATTTCCTTATATTCTTAATAAAGAAGACCATGCAGAAAAAGATAGATACAGAAGAGATGTATCAGTACCTAAAAGGTGCATTCATGAAGCCGCCTATGAAGCATTGGGTGAGAAAGACGACAATAGTGGAAAGACAGCACTGTTTTGGAACGATGAAATAGAGCAAGAAATACAAAATAAGAAACAGTTATTTTTAAAATGGCTTAGTACAAAGAACCAGAATAACAAAATACAATATCAAAAAGCACAAGCAAAAGTGAGAAGAATGGTTACTAAGCACAGAAACGAGATTTGGGATAAGAAATGTACAGAAATACAAACACATTTAGGAGGCAAGAAGAGTTCTGAGTCATGGAAATTTATAAAAAGTATACGTTCATCGAATAGAAATAAGAATCATCTCAACCTAATAGGGACACATGAATGGGAAGAATATTACAAAAAAACTTTTAGTAGAGGGCCGAATAGAATTTTTGGGAGAATATGACGATTTATCAAATATGGAAACAGGAAACATAATCGAAATTGATATAAATACTGTAAAAAAGGAAATTATGAGAATGAAAAATGGTAGTAATGCCGGCCCAGGAAATATTGCTATAGAATTGATTAAAAGTGGCAGTCAGAAGTTATTGGAAATGATCACTGTACTGTTTAATAAAATAATAAATGGCGAAGAAGTGCCAGAAGAGTGGAAAATCGCTATTATAACATCGATACATAAGAAGGGAGACAAGAGTAAGTGTGAAAATTATAGAGGCATCAAGTACATTAAGTAGAATATATGGACGTATACTAAGTAAACTGATTGATTTATAATACCAGGATAAAGAAATGGAAGAAAAATCTGGTTTTAGAAGTGGTAAGTCATGCAAAGATAATATATTTTGCATAATACAAACGATAGAAAAAAAGAGCTACTAACAGAGATATACATTTCCTTTTTGTCGATTTAACCAAGACATATGATAGTATTCCTCAAAAAATGTTATGGGAAACTTTAGACAATTCTAACATTACCAAAAAATTAATAGAAGCTATAAAAGCTTTATACAAAATATCTATTTCGAAAATAAAAATTGGAAATCATATTACAAAAGGATTTACTATTACAAAAGGTTTAAGGCAGGGTTGCAGTTTATCTCCAACTCTATTCAAAATTTATCTAGAAAGAGTACTAAGATATTGGAGGAAAAAATGTCAAAAAATTGGCATACCAATCCAAAATACACATGTATATTCACTAAATTTTGCAGATGACCAGGTATTAATAGCACAAGACCACGACGACATAGAATATATGGCAAAAAAACTAAAAGAAGAATATGAAAAATGGGGACTTTATATAAACATTGAGAAAACTAAATATCTTTGTATAGGAGAAGAAATGGAAAATATAAATTCCAACAATGGAGAAGAACTAAAACCTTGTATTGAATGCAGTTATTTAGGAACGAAATTAGACCATCCAGGCGATAACACAGTGGAAATTTTAAATAGACTCGCTCAAACAAAACAAGCCATAAATGCTTTAAACTCTGGTGGAGAAAAAATATTTTAAAAAATAGAAAATTACAAATAAATCAAACCATTATTCAGAACATTTTAACATATGATGCTGAAGTCTGGCAAATTTCTGCCAGGGAAACGAAAAGAATTTTAAGTACAGAAATGGATGTTTCAAGAAGATCAGCTGGAAAATCTAGAATGGATAGAATACGAAATAAAGAAATAAGGGAAATTATGGGTGTACAAGAGGAGCCGGATATCATAGACATTATAGATAAGAAAAGATTACAGTGGTATGGCCGTGTCAAAAGAATGCCAGAGCAAAGATTGCCTAAAATTGTTATGAAATGGATCCCAATGGAAAGGAAGAAGAGAGGAAGAACGAAGAAAACTTGGATAGAAGGGGTACAAGCAGCTATGAATATCAGAGGATAGGAGGAAGATCAATGGATGGACAGAGAGGAATTGCGTTTGGTTTCCGGAAGACGGCGGTAGCTGCCATGATACCGGATGATGATGATGATTATTATTATTATTGTTATTATTGTTATTATTATTATTATTATTATTGTTATTATTATTATTGTTATTATTATTATTGTTATTATTATTATTATTGTTATTATTATTATTGTTATTATTATTATTGTTATTATTATTATTGTTATTATTATTATTATTATTATTATTATTATTATTATTATTATTATTATTATTATTATTATTATTATTATTATTATTATTATTATTAGTTTAGTTAACGATCCGACATGTCAACTGGAATGTGGAATTGAAGTGTACACGTTTACCGATCCACGTCTGATGTTTCCACGTAACTAGAAATTGCGTCAACAGAGTGTGTTAGTGTATACTCTATACTGTTAGTATTCTTCTTTTTTTTTTAATTTGCGCCACATTATCATCAATTGCACCATGCGAACGTCCGTTGTGACTCATGAGGAAAAGAGTAGAGAATTATTACGCTCTGCCGACCTACCTATATATTATGTAGGTAATCTCTCAAAAACTCACCACTTTCTGCGAAGATTTCAAGATACGCTCATACAATGAGTTTCAACATTAGATCTTGCTTCACGGGTTCGGAGGTAAGTGTTTCAATCCACATACAGTATTTCAAGAGTCCAAGATGAATTTATTAATTGTATTAAAATATTTTCATAAATAACTCAATAGTATACAGCATCGTTTCCCAACTTGAGGTTCGCGAACCCCCAAAATTTTCGGTAATGGCGGATTTCCAGCTTAGGCCTGTTATTGTTTCCTTCATATCTGCGGCATTCTCATTATTATTATTATTATTATTATTATTATTATTATTATTATTATTATTAGCATTATTATTATTATTATTAATATTTTATTTTAAAACTTAATTAACCCTATAATGTCCCTTGTTACATATGTGTAAAACCGGGAATTTATCATAAGTAATACCACGAGTGATTTCCAATTTATCTAGAGGATTTAGAATCAAGAGTGGCATTTGTTACGACTATTTAACGAATAAAATATTAAGCTGTTTACTCACAAATCATTATTTAAATATAGTTATTTTAAAATATTTGTATATTTAATGTAAATGGCGATGTTTGAAAACAAATGAATAATGTTTGATTATGTTTAATTTGTTCATCAGTGCCACTTGATCATATTATTTATTGCCAAATAGGATCGCAATATTATAAGAATGCAACCTAGAGGAGAAAAACTGAAACACACCAAACTGTATATTATAACCAACATTGTAGGTTATTAATCATTTTTAGGAAACAACTCAGTAAAATCATTATTTGAAAACACAATTATCAAATATGTAGTTCGAAGGGATCTGTTCATTACTTGCTATATTCAATGTATTTGTTGGAGTCAGTCACTGCAAAATAATGCTGTGACCTGTTCAGAATATTAAAAAGGGGAGCTTTCTTCAACATGATAAACAGCAGTAGATAATCGAGGTGAAACACGACTGTGATTGGTTGTAAAACAAAATTCATTCAAACGTAATTGGTCATTGACTCCTATTTGGGACATGAGTTAGTCTATAATTTCCACAATAAATTAATATTTACCGCGAATGCCTGATTTATAGTTACCGTATTTTACTGGCTATAAGACGCTACGAACTATAAGACATTTTTTAAATAGCATTTTTACCATGTTTTATTAATTAGACTGAAAAGCCAGACTAAAGAATCTTAGTTTATAAAACCGTTCTGATCTTTAAAATCAATGAAAATCGTCATCTGAACTTTCTTCTTCTTCCTCTTCTTCTTCTTCTTCCTTTTCGTCGTCATCATTGTCCTCTTCATATAGCCTATACGATGGTCTTCACTGTCGTCGCGAGCGTTACTTACGCTGACATAAAAGTTCCGATTGTCTAGAAAAAGTGGGAGCCTTAACCTCCTACTACCCCAAGGGCCTCCGAGCCTGTTGTGGGATAACTTAAAATAATAATAATAATAATAATAATAATAATAATAATAATAATAAAGTTTTATTTAAACTGGAAGAATTAAGATCTCAGAGCTTTTTTATTCCACTCATCGAATTATATATATATATATATATTTCTTCTTCTTCTTCTCCTTCTCCTTCTTCTTCTTATTCTTATTCTTCTTCTTCTTCTTGCAAGGATTGAACCTTTTTTGGTACGTTTCGGCTCCAAGAATTATAGCTACTGTGTCCATCTCTTTCATGGGCGTCCCCGATCTCTTTTTCCTCCTCTTGATTGATAGTTAAGACTTTTCTTAGGCAATCTGTTGGTATCCATTCTACAGACATGTTTATACCATTTTCTCCTATACTCTTCTATTTTATGTGTCAAATTGAATATTTGATATATATAATATATACCCGGGTTCGATTCCCGGTCGGGACAGGCTCCTGCGTGAGGTTTTTCGGGGTTTTTCCTCACCTGTAAGACAAATGTCAGGAAGCTTAGGGCCGAGCGGTCCCCGAAAATCATTCGACAATCATCATCCTTATCATTATCATCATCATCCTTCACCGGTGTGGAAAGCAACGGGAAGCTACCACACATATGATTCCCTAGTAAAGCTGCAAAGCATAGCAAGAAAATGCTATGATTGCAGTGAAAGACCTGCCGTCGGGCAGAATTACTATGGATGGATGGATATATATATATATATTTATTTATTTATTTATACATTGTCATTATCTCTCGAACTGAAGTCCACGTATTTTTATTAATCAGATCAAGATAATATTTGAGTATCAATACCCTTCCCCCCCATGTCTTAAAATTCAGTTCAGGGTTACATGGTGCAATGCGAGGCAATCTCATCCCACCCAAGGCATCATACCACACAACTTATCAATGTGTTCAATCCAACAGCTAAGCAGTGACCTTGATCTGACTAATGAAGGTACCTGGGCTATAGGCTAGTATTAATTACCAATAACATAAAATAATTATAATAGCTTCAAATAGATTGAACTGAAGAGAAGGCCTTATAGCCTTAACTGTGTCAGTTTATATATGACATCATTATTTATTATTATTATTATTATTATTATTATTATTATTATTATTATTATTATATTGTGCACTGCTGTGGTCTCGAGGTAGCGTGCTGCCTTGTCATGCAGCGGGCCCGGGTTCGATTCCCGGTCAGGGCAGTTTTTCTGGGTGAGGTTTTCATCGGGGTTTTTCCTCACCTGTAAGACAAATGCCAGGAAAACTTTGAGGCCCAAACGGTCCCCGAAATCATATGGCCATCATCATAATCCTTATCATTATCATCATCATCCTTCACTGGTATGGAAAGCAACGGGAAGCTATCACACCTATAATTCCCTAGTAAAGCTGCGAAGCATAGCATGAAAATGCTATGATTGCAGTGAAAGACCTGCCCTCGGGCAGAATTAGTATGGATGGATTATTATACTGCGATGGACACGTGACACGATTAGGGAATGAGATGCATGGAAGCTTCTTGTAGGAAAACCTGAGAAAAACGCCCAGTTGGTAGACCAAGAATGAGGTGGGAGAATAACTAACAATACTTTGAGGAAGTGGATTATACAGGTGATGATTGGAGAACATTGGCTCAGGATAGGGATGTATGAAGAACTTATGTCCGTGCAACCATGAACCTACGGGTTCGATAGAGCCAGTGAGTTAGTTATGTATATAGAAATCTGTTACAATGATAATGGATATAAAAATTAACATTTTATGAAATACTCATGAAGGTATGTGCAATTCAACAACTCTACTATAGAAATTAACATACAGTATAAGTTTCTGTAATATGGCCAACGTTCTCCTAGTGGGGAACTTCTGATTTCGTTAAACCTACAAGATTAACGTAGTCAGTTTTCTTTCAAATAGATTTCTGTCGTGGCCGAACAATAAACATTTATACAAAGAATGCATTCATTTGATTACTGCCATACAGCCACGAATATTTCTCATAAATGTAATGCTCAAGGATACAAATGAGCTTAAAAGTTCATTTCTTACACTCCCATGTCGACTATTTTCCCGAAAACTTGGAAGTTTCCGTGAAGAGCAGGATGAGCCATTTCATCAGGATGAACATAATATTGAGAGACGCTACCAAGGAAGTTAGACCGGAAGTGTGAAAGGTTTCATAATAAAAATTGTTAAAAAAACTAAAACAACACGCTTTATTAGAAAACCGAACTAAAAATGAAAAATAATTTTAATTTCCAACACGCTTGGGATCAAATTAAAGTGGTCAACAAAAAAAATCATCTCTAACACATATAGAATAAAACTAGAGTTATCTACAAAAAAAAAATTACCATCAAAAGCGTGGAATGCTTTTTATGGTTTTTACGTTTTCTTCTTAGAGACTTTACTTTTACCAATATCTGTTTATTATCAAACATATTAATTGATATAAAGGACTCCACGCTTTTGATGGTAAAATTATTTTTTTCTTGTAGATAACTCTAGTTTTATTCTAGATGTGTTGGAGATGATTTTTGTTGTTGGCCACTTTAATTTTATCCCAAGCTAAAAAATGAAAATTAAAATTATTTTTCATTTTTTAGCTTGGTTTTCTAATAAAACGTGTTGTTATAATATATATATATATATATATATTATTTTAATTATAGATAGATAGATCATCGGTTGATTAATGTCTTTAACATCGTCCGATTCCTAATAGCCAATTTTGTCGATCCATCCAATCTCCTGGTTGTAGATGTTACTCCTTCATGTATAAACATATTCCCTGACTGCAGGAGGTTTTAGGTCTTCCTCTGCCTCGTCTTCCCTCAGGTTTCCATTCCAAAAGAGATTTTGGTAGATTTCAATTATTATTATTTAACATTATTATAGTATCTTCTAAAAAAATCCTCCGGGCCGCATTTGAACCAGCGACCTATGAATTACTGAAATAATATAACACTACAGTTCACCACTCTACCAACTGAGCTAACAGAGGATATAATACTAGTTTCTTACAACGATGGACTAAAAAGTCGATAAGTCCGCAACTTATTATATATTATATATCATATATGAAATTATTGTATTGGTTAAGATTGCTAACACTATAATTAAAATTAAGAATCCGAAAGTGTATTTAATAGAAAAGTAAGGATGGAAGGGGATTTTATCAATATTTATATTTAATCCTCATTGGTCCTTTACAAGTAGTATACAAACTTTCAAGTCGAACCAATTTTTTTAAGTGGGTGAAAATCGTGTTGAAAGATTCCGTTACATACATAGATACAGGTCAAGCTAATATAAAGCGTGTAAAAAGAAAGCCATCTGTTGCACTGGTTCATGAAGTAAGTATACGCACACTTCTAGTGCCAAATCTTTAAATATAACCTTATTATTAAAGAAAAATATAAACGCAATCAGTCCTATCAGAGATTCTAAGTTTTGCAACAAACAGCTATGAAACCAGATGCTCATAAATGCTAACTAAATTTTGCATCATCAGCTGAGCGCCATGTGTTCCCGCTGATCGTTGATGCACAACTGTCGAACAAGGGAAATAACTTGCAATATCCAGTATTGTTAGTTTGGCGCTATCATAAATATAGAAGGTTGACTTTAACTGTAAATGTATTTTTCTCGAAACTTACACAATGTCGCATAGCCGGTTGATGCATAACGCCGTTCAATTATTAGTTGACTATTGTAGAAAATATTGTTTAGTTCATTGTAATATAAAATATGATTTTTCTTTTAGTGTTTTTTATCAAATACCTTGTAATTCAGTAAAAAATGGAGGAAAATGGTGTTCATTCTTGGATTCAACACATTAGAAAATATATTTAGTATAAGTAATGCCACAAGTGATTTCCAATTTATCTAGAGGATTTGGAAATCAAGAGTGGCATTTGTTAGGACTGTTTACTCACAAATAATTATTTAAATATAGTTATTTTAAAATATTTATATGTTTAATGTAAACGGTGATGTTTGAAAACAAATGAGAAATATTTGTTCATTTCACTGCAACTAGATCATATTATTTATCGCCAAATAGGATCGCAATATTGTAAGAATGCACGCTAATGAAGGAAAAATGAAACGCATCAAACTGTATATTATAACCAACATAATAGGTTATTAATTTTTTTAAGACAACTCCGTAAAATCATTATTTACAAACACTTTTATTGAACACGCAATTATCAAATGCGTAGTTCGAAGGAATCTGTTCATTATTTGCTATATTCAACATATTTGTTCAGAGTCAGTTCTTTAATATGATAAACAGAAGTAGATAAATAAATAAATATCGAGGTGAAACACGACTGTGATTGGTTGTAAAACAAAATTCATTGAAACGTAATTGGTCATTGACTCCCATTTGGGGCATGAGTTAAATAGTAAAAAACACCCCATGCAATTGATTTTTTGTTTTGCAGACTTCTGTTTCCAATACGGTCGATCCAGGTGAACTAACGGACGCCTCTGTCATAAGGTTCGCGGATTCAAACTAGACTGAAGTCGATGGATTTTCAATGTAGTTTTTTTTTTTAGACCTGTTTCCAATAGGTTCGGTCCTGATGAACTAGTAATTACCATGCTCCACTTTGGTTATAAGGTTCGCGGATTCAAACCCGATGCATAAAAATCCTGAATATATGATCCTTAGGAAATGAAATTAAGTCTTGGGACCTGTATCACAGATTTACGGTACATAAAAGGAACTAAAACCTGAAAAAATAAACATCTTCGGAGAAAAAAATGTTTGTCCTTTCACGCCCATATTTGAATCACGATGCTAATGAGTGTAATGACCTTAAGTGTTAGAGAGCGTCGTTAAATAAAATAATAGTATAGTATTTTCCAATTCGAGTTGTTATAAAGCGACGCATTTTCATGTACAGCTGGGGTAACCACATGCCACTGCACCTCACTATTAGTATTTTTCAACAATATTCATTTCATATAAAAATATCAACTCAAAATGTATATCAATTGTAATACTGTTTTATTATCGATAGATTAATACATTACACCTCAGTATTTGACTTTGTAATTTTTTTAAAATTATTTATCTTGCTTTGTGTACATTTTATTATTAGTTTTAATTATCATTATGTTATCGATGTTATTATTATTATTATTATTATTATTATTATTATTATTATTATTATTATTATTTTGAGTTTGGTGAAATTTTCATTTAGTATTTAGTACTATTAAATACACATTAAATACTAAGTTTTTTTGCGATTTATATCAACGAAGTAATATGTTGCTGGAACAAGAAATATAAACTTGGAATAAGAATATCAGAAAATACAAAATTAAACACCCTATTTTTTGCAGATGATCAAATAATAATTGCAAATTCAGAAGATAATCTGCAGAAAGGTCTGAACTTAACAAAATTACAGAATAATATGGATTGAAGAGAAAACAAAAATTATGGCATTTCAAGATGTAGATCCTGTCAGAAGTAAAATTGTACTTAACAATACAATTTTGGAGCAGGTGAATAATTTTACATATCTTAGGATGCAATATCTCACATGAAGAAGAAAATTATGTAAATGCAAAAATATCTAAATTTTAAAATATTTTAGGGTTAATAAATTCTATCTTCAAGCCACAGTTAGTCCAAAAGCATTCAAGACTAAAAGTGTATAAAACACTGGCTCTTCCAACTCTTTTGTATGGTAGCGAAGTATGGACGTTGAAATGGAATGATATACAAAGACTTAGATCTACTGAAATGAGATACCTTCGGAGGACTTACAGGACACACACTAGGCCTACCAGATCACAAAAAATGAAGACATCTTAGAAGAATTACACATGGGACCTTTAGAAAACAAAATTTCTGATTATAAGTCAAGATGGATGCAACATGTTCATCGAATGGAAGATCGCAGGATACCCAAACAAATGTTAAGATATCAACCTGCAGGAAGAAGAAGACCAGGACGTCCACTCAAAATACTTCTGGATGATGTTTCTCTTGAGGCCGAAACTGGTCAACAAATGGCCTAAATCCGTGAATGTACTATGATGATGATGGTGATAAATACTAAGTGAAAATTTCACCAAACTCACAATAATAATAGTAATATCTAGGCCTATAATATATTGATAATTAAAACTACGTGATCATTGTGTTTTAATGTACTATACGTTGGTTCTGGTGAGTTTAACTCCATCAGGGTAAATAAAGAAACAAATTTCTTGTATAAGGTGCAGGCTACATTTTACAGCTTGCAGGGGCAGTTTTAACGGGGTGTTGAAGATTTGCGCATCTGCCTAATTTCAAATGACTTTTTTTTTTGCGGTTTTAAAATGTTATGTTTTTAATCCAAACGAGCTCTTAAAATGTTATTTCCAACAAAGAACGAGCCGTGAAATTGACTCGTTACAAATCAAATAGAACAATGTAATCAATGTAAACTGAACTTTTTTTTTGTTGCGCTCCCATCCCCACTCCCTTTCATAAAATCTAGCTGTTATTAGCGATCTGCGTTGCAGTCTTCCTGCAAACGTGGGATTGTTGAGATGTGCGAGGAGTGTATTACTGTTTTCTCTAAGAATTTAAAATAATTAATACTAATTGCCCTACTTGTTGATCTAATTATGTATTTTAATATATACACAAATTATTTGTTTCTTAATGAATAAATTTAATACTGTAATGTAAATATAAAAGATTTATATATCTAAAATATTAACGATAATTGTTGCAATATGTTATATTTTGTTGCTAGATGCAACCACTATTATTTTATTTCAAGAACCGCCACTGACATTTTGGCCTATAAAATGTATGTAAGCTAATTTTAAATTGCTTCCCCAGGGAAAAGACGACACAGAACCAGTTCTGAACTATGAAGTGAAGGAGTACATCCCAGTCGTTAAGAAGCCAAACATAAATCTGAATATCGACAAACCTGAAGATGGGTCTCTACAAGAGCTACTGGATAATAGTCTACAGTTTAAAAAATGGTATCCTTTGGAATCAGTTCTCTGCAGCCACCTACTTGAGACACATCCTCACATCACCAAAGAAGTTCTAGAGCACCATGCAAATTCAGCCTACCCTCTACTACATGAAGTTGCAATTCAACTCTACCTAGATTTTTTAGAATTCAAGAAAGATTACGGATCTAACATCGAGAAGGAAATTTATAAGAATATGACATTAATTGACCTTGTAGAAAGATTGCTTCAGAAACGTTCCATTATATTTTGTGGAAGTCGTGACTATTACACGTTACTATCAGGCGAAGAAGGGATGGCTGGATGGGACAAAATTGGAACAGATGAGGAAGTACATCCACTTCTTCTTCAAAATTGCCTTAGTTACGATGAAATGAAACTGTCTGCCTTCCTAGCGCTCAGTTGCCATAGTGCGTTTATCAACGATGGCAATCGAAATAATTGTGGCATCCCTTCAGATTCCAATTGTATTGAGAAGAATGGAGTTGTAGTTGGGATTGTAGGTCCTCGGTTGTCGCATGGGTTTGTAATGGAATACCAAGAAATGATCATCAATCAAGAAGCAAATATTACAACACATGGTTATGGGACATCTAACAATAGTTCAACACTAAGTCAATGGCGTCAGATTTGGGCAAATTTCTATGGAGAAAAAAATCTTCCACTGTATAAAACTGTGAAAAACGTTAGGAAAGATCAAGAAACAAAGGCTAGGTTTACAAAATTACGCAAAGGATTGTTTTTTGATAATGAAATATACTCCAAGCGAATTGGTATTGCTGCTGAAACGTTTCTTCTAGAAGCTGAAGCCAGAGCAGCTGCTGAAAATAAGAAGGCTTATGTGCACGTAGTTGGAGTTGGATTAGGCGCATGGATGGTCTCAAAACATCAGGAGAAAGTGTTCTTGGACACATATGCCAAATGTCTCAAAAACCTTCAGCGTGTACTTCCACATATATCAGACGTGAACTTCGGTTGGTTCAAAGAGAATACTTGTGGAGGAATTGGTGATGGAGGTGTAATTGGTGATGACATAAATGGGATAAAAATTCATTTTTCTAATAAGCCACCGCACACGAAATTAGAAGATGATAGAAAATTGCTTGTCGTGTCATATGCTTGGGATTCGAATTCCTTACCTGGTAATGAATATTGGTGTGGCAGTTTGGATACATCAGGAGATCCGGCCAATGCAAGCTCAACGCAAGTTGCTGAATTGCAGAACCCGTTTGTTAATAGGAGAAAACTTTGTGGGGCTAATCTTCACATAGCAAGTGCAGAGTGGGGAGTGCTACACATTTCAGAATATATTGGACGTTTCAACAATTCTTCTCAATAGTTGTTTATACGTTTTATTTTGTAAGAGATGTATGTATGTTTGAAAGTGTTATTGCTGTAATATTTTACTTCACACTATGTCGAATTTTATATGTTTACATTATTAAAATGAGTGTGAAAAAACTATTATATTTATCTAACATTTTACCACACTCATCTTTCGACAACATATAGTATATTGCGATACGTGTGTGGTAAACACTTGATACGGATCTAGGAAAAGTTTAAATAAAACGAGGCGCTTGCCGCGAGTTTTTTTTTTTTTTTTTTTTAATTTCCGAGATTCCGTCATGTGTTTACCACATGAGTACTGCATACTATTTTTTGCACTATGTGTATTTATTTTAGTAATTGAGATATTAGCTAAAATATTAATAAAATATAATTGAAGGTAAATGTTAGATTTCAGAAGGTGAATCGGTTATATGTGTTGCTATGGAGAAATAGTAAGTATTGTTGGTCATGCCGCTATCTTATATTTGTTAAAACTGTAAAACCAATTTGATTTGGGATTTATTTCTGATTATGGAGAACGTTTTAGTCAATGTGTGCAGTGATGATGAAATAGAAGAGGAGTGGAAAGCTGGATGTGATAAATTAATACCGAAATTAATACAAATTGCAGTATCATTATCAATATTTCAAAAAATGTTTTTACTTGCCGCACTAGTGCTTTTGGTCATTTTTAAAGTATTGGGATTTCTTTGTTTTCATAGCAACCAAGATTGTATGCGGGAATGTCAAATTACGATGCACATAAAAAATAACAGTAAGTATACAATATTAGTTACATAGTGCAAAAAAAAATGTAACATGTAGTGACTGATTTAAATGTAAGTAGTTATAACCAGAATACATCCAATATATGGAAAACAGCAATAAATACCTCACATATCTCATATTGGCAGCATTTTTAGGAAGAAAATTATGGTTTCGCGCATCTAATAATTAATTTGAAGTCACGAGAATTGATAAATTTATTTTAATTTATCTGCTCAAAAATATTATTTCAGTTAATACATATCAATCTACCTTTTCCGACATCGGAAATTTATTTAGAATAATTTTTGGAACTTCGAAATCGTCATCAAAACTCCCTCTATATTTAATATAACATTCTAAATTATGGCCCTGAAGTGAGCACCAAAATGTCTTATTTACACAAAGTCATGAATTTAATTAAAGGTAGGGAATTCAACATAGCATGAAATAAAATGTACGGTATATGGATGAAAGACTTGTACTTATTAGTTCAAACATTATGTATATAAACATTTCAACTCATACGTAAAACATTGTCTTCGATCATTGTATCATAATATACTATTAAGATTTGTTTTGCATAAAACGTGTTTTTGCACGATAGTGCGTTCTGTCGTACTTACAGCAATGGCGACCGTGACTGAAAGTTCAATTTCCTAAATTTCGGGGTTGCCAACCTAAATAATTATAGTGTAATATTACAAATTATCCATCTCGTGGGGGAAGTAAAACCACTGTCCTTTATGTATACTACAACTGTGTATATACAAAATTGCATCCAAAAGGTAGTGCTAATATACATTATACGAAACAAATCACTGCACTTTAAATGAACTGAACTTTATTTGAAATAATATAAAACAATAACTTCTTATTTGCCGCCATGTTATGACTGATTGGTGTCACGGCCTGCTGTAGTCTCACCTAAATTATTTTCGGCATTTACCTACAAACATTGCCCAGACTTAACGTTAGTCAGTTGTTTATAATGAACGCAAATATTTCCAACATCTTTCCCAATGTTATTAGTTTACTATTATTTATTATTTTGAAAACACCATTGTGCAAAAAATATATATACAACGCACGTTTGTGAAGTGTTTTACAGAATCTCGGAAATTAAAAACCTCGCTTTGTAATATACTATTTTAATATCTATGATATTTGAGTCCTTGAGTATTAATGGGACATGTCCATCATTTGGTGTATTTACAAATGAGCACATCTACTGATTGTAAATATACTTGTAAATCAGTTGTACTATTTTAACATTTTATCTACTGATAGCTCAACAGTACATTTATGTTTATAATTATCGTACCTTTCTAGTGTTACCAAGTGTCTATTAAAACAAATAAAATATTTGTATTATGTATAAGTTACTATTTATAATATATGGTTTTGATTATATAACTCACCCTCTCCAAGTTTTACAGAATATAGCTATCAGAATACTAAATAACTTACATCCCCGTACATATTATAATTTTATTTATACTTTTTCAAATATTTTACCATTAAAGGAATTTAAAAAATGTATGTTGTATATGTATATGTTTAAAATGATTAAGAATCTATCTCACCATAACATGCCCTTAATTTTTAATACAGATATACATGATTATTATACTAAATGTTGTACTTTATTACACAAAGATACTAGTTTCTCAACAAAATATGGTATAAAAGGGATTCGTTATGCATTAATAAACCAGTACAATAACTTACCTATTGCATATCAACATTTCACAAATGTTAAACATTTTTCTAATTGTATTAAAAAATATTTTTCTCATTGCTTTCTTAGTTAATTTTGTTAATTAAACATTATTATTGTTATTATTATTATTATTATTATTATTATTATTATTATTATTATCCTGTTTAAATATTGTAGGCATATATATATATATATATATATATATATATATATATATAATGCATCTATAGTAGTTTGTATTACTTAAACTTATGTCTGATTTGGTTTCCTTGTTTTTTATTGTTAATTGTTTCATGGTCGTTACTTTTTGTATATTGCCCCTTAATATGAGCAATCTTGCTCTTTGGGGTCCTTTGAAGAAATAAAGAAATAAATGAATAAATAAATACCTATAGACGCATGTTGCTTTTATTGATTTTGAGAAGGCATTTGATCGTGTTGATAGAGATAAGTTATGGAAAATTATGGAAATAGATGACTACCCCGCAAAATTAATTTATGTGATAAAAAGTTTGTATGTAAAGTCTCGAATTATAATAAAAATAAGCACATCAAAGACCGAAGCTATTTTAATAAATAGAGGTGCAAGACAAGGGTGTAGTTTATCACCTATTCTTTTTAATCTATATATTAATGACATCATCCAAAATTGGAAAAGTATTGTTAATATAGGTATAAGAATGGACCGTTTTAAAATATTAAACGTTTTAATGTATGCTGACGATGTGGTTATAATTCAAGAAAATGAAAATAATTTGCAATGCTCTTTACATCAATTAAATCAGTTATGCCAAGAATATAATTTTAAAATATCAAAAGAAAAAACAAAAATAAACACATTTTGGGGAAATTATCATATAAGATCAAAAATCATAATAGACAACAAACCTCTGGAACAAGTAACAAATTGTAATTATTTGGGTTATAGTTTTACTATAAACACAAAAACTGAGAGAGATATATATATATGAAACTGTCGAAATTTCAAATGATATGCGGAACTATACATAAACCATTAAAGAATAAAACAAGGAGAGATAGTAATATAATGTACGGTTAAAAACTAGAAAATAGTTACCTTGTAGGTCCGTCTCCTCAACTTAAGTTATTTTAAAACTCTGTAGGCCTTTCGGGACTAGTCCCATCATCAGCAGAATGCATTAGGTCCGTTCTTGTTGACCCTTGTTGAAGCACTGACTTGATTGTGAGAATTTTGTACAGAGGATTGTGTGGATTAGGTGTGTATTCATTGAGAATCAGGTTGTTGTTGATTTCTCGTAGGATTGCGATTTCCTCCAGTATATTTATTCTCGTTGGAATGTTTTCTCTATGTACTATTGTGAGGGTGTTATCGATGTTCTGCATATGGTGTCCAGCTTGAATTACATGTTTTGCGTAACTTGATTTTCCTCCATTGTAAATGAAATCTCTTAAATGTTCCTTGAATCTAATGTTGAAGCTTCTGTTAGTTTTCCCAATGTACAATTTGTTGCAGTCTGTACATGTTAATTTGTAGATGCCTTTATTGTCGAATTCATCTATTTCTTCGATGTACAGACCTACAAGGTAACTATATTATAGTTCTTAACCGTACATTATATTACTGTGAACTAATACCTCAACGGAAAATCACCATGAACTTTACTAGTATCGAAGGAGAGATACTAGATTAAACTTTTATAAAACATTGGCAGTTCCTGCATTACTTTATGGGAGCGAAACTTGGGTAATGACCAAAAAATTACAAAGTAGAATACAGAGCGCAGAAATGAACTTCCTTAGAAGAACAAAAGGCTGCACAAGATTGGATCGGATAAAAAATGAAGATATAAGAACAGAGTTAAATATATATCCATTGAACGAGAAAATCAGAGAATATAGAGAGAAATGGTTTACACATGTGGAAAGAATGAATGTAACAATATTACCAAGAGCAGCATGCAACTACAAGCCAAGAGATTCAAGAAATGTAGGAAGGCCAGTGAAAAGATGGACAGAACAACTGTGAGGCGGAACAGGCAATTTTTGCCTAGCCCGTGAAGTGAAGAAGAAGATAAATAAATAAAACAGTATACATAAAAAAACTTTAGTTTTCTCCAAATGTGACATAATGGACATAGCCCATTTTAATACTCATGGGCTCATTTAACTACTGTATGGTTATGTTAAGGGCTGATTACTATTCTCATGGTACTCTTTAACTTGGATATAAACAAATGCAACAAGTAAATGATTTCAGTTTTTTTTAGTATTAAATGTTAGTAACTTTACTATCTAACCTCTCTTGGTTATCTCTTTTTTTTCGACCCCGACGCTATTAGGGCATCCGAGGGCTAGGGAGTCTTTCCTTTCTTCCATTTCATCTTTCCTTTATTTTCTTTTCTTCTCCAGAGAAGCCTGACCAGAGGCTATAAGATGGCAGCCCCATCACTGGCCTTGCCTTCCTTTGGCCAGCAACTAATCGAAGGGACTATTATTATGCTTTCAAGTCTTATATGAGAATTTCCCGGAAGTGCGCAGGAGGGAAAATTTTCTATAGGATCGTAACAGGCCTTGGCCTAATACTTGGAAGGAAGAAGAAGAAGAAGAAGAAGAAGAAATACGTACTTACTGCATTTGTTAGAGCATCATGAATAAAGGGCATGAATTTTTATGTGTTAAATATTAAGATTGCAATATAGTAAAATGAGAAAAAAAACCCTTATTCCTTCCTTCCTTCCTTCCTATAGCTTTTACAGCTGTCCTTCTCTTTTTTTTTGGAGTTACTTAACTAATCTGATTTAGTTACGCTTATTTCCCTATAGATGTAGGACGTGACATGTGGTCACCGTGTTCGCCTCAAAGGATATCTAGAAGGCAACTAAAATATAACTTGGATGAATGAAGGTCGATAAATTATGCACAGAAGCCTTTTATAATTCAAGCCTGCGGTTCTTTTATGAACCTGAAAAATATTCAGACCCGGGACCCACAGCTTAAAGTCCCTTCGGGAGGACTTATTCATCGGTCTTTTCATCCTAAAAATCCATCAACTCCGGCCGAATTTGAACCCGCAACCCTCGGGACTAGAGGCAAGGGACATAACAACTAGACCACCGCCGCCGACGAGATATAAGACATTATTGTCTTTTGTCTGGGTTCCACATACAAACACTCAATTAATATGTAGGCTATTAATTAATATGTGTTGCAATATGAAATTTTAGCCACGCGTTTCTATGTACTAAAATGGAGATGCAGCATAATAGGTCTGTGTGTGCATATATATATATATATATATATATATATATATATATATATATATATATATGAAAACTTGGCCAGTTTTTTTTTTATTTTTCGTAGTAATCACAGACAAAAAACGAGGTGAGGTGCAAACTGTTTTTGTTATATTCAAAAAATGTTATATGTATAAATACAGGGTCTTCGTTTTAAGACGCAACCATAGCGCCTGGCAACCGCTCGTCGCACGGATATCGTGTGGTAATCTCACCAAATAAATCTAAGAAGGCTACCTATGAAAATTATTATGGAATAAAATCGATTTTTGTGCTGTTTATTCCTTACCTTATGACAAAATATTTTCAAAATTATCTCCTTCAGCATCAATACAACGTTCAAGAAGAGTTTGAAACACGCTATCTAATTCCTGCCTTGAAATGTTGGAGTTCACAGTTCGAATATTTTCTTTAAGTTAATCTAATGTTCGAGGATTTAAAATCGTGGCTTTATTTGGAACAGTTGCGTTAGAGAATTGAGGGCAAATTCAAAAGTTGGTTTAAAAACATCAGAAAACACGTCTGTACCTTACAACTACACAAGTTACACTAAATAGAGCTAGAAAAATGTGAATAGAACCTGCTTTGCCGCCCGCCAGTTCACTGACCGGGAAACGGGGATGCTTTGACCGCTTGGCCTGCCGGCTGGTTGCCAGGCGCTTAGGGTTGCGACATATACTGAAGGCACTGTAGTAAAGTGATTGGCCAACTGGATCCCTTGATATTTATGTTTAAACAAGAGGAAAACGTACCACTTGGAGGTGCGCAATGTTTCAATGTGCCTCACTGCGATTGATATGGGTCTGCTACATGTAAACAAAATAAACAGATATCTGAGGTTTCTCTTCAATATTCGATTCCTGCCTGGAATTTTAAGTGAATTAATTTTATTCATTAGTTTTTTAGTAAAGTCATTAACAAGAGTTACAATAGAGCCAGTGTAAAAACCTGTAGCGAATCATACAACGGCTTTTGATCAGCTGACTAGTTGCTTCACTTACAGTGGTTGCCGACAAGGTAAAGGTACAACAGATACACGTCATATTTACAGAGGATGTTCCGGTATTGCCAAGTAATATAATTAATATATATATATATATATATATATTCACTTATTTATGTGATTATAGTAAATATATTTGTTATTAATCCGTATTTAATTGTATAACCCTTGTACTACTACCAGGGTTCTCATGCTCTTTTTCTAAATAATCTCTAACGTTAAGAATTGCTTCTCTGGTTTGCAAATTGATAGTCTTTCGACTCCTCCGCGGCATTGTGACGCTTAAATTCACAGATAACACCACACTATAATAATACTCTAATTGATTCGTCCACCATACAAGACTGTATTGACTTCACAACGTCGCTTTGTTTTGTAAACTATCTGCAGTGGTCCCGTCAAACATCGGGTAGGTGTGACTACGCCAGACATTAGAACAGCTTGTCTGTAGTGTAAGTTCGGAAACAGGAAGGGTTGTAGTATAACATACACTGCAAAAATTTTCCCCCAAATAGTTACTACGCCTATATATATATATATATCCTCGTCCACCGCTGTGGTCTCGAGGTAGCGTGCTGCCTTGTCAAGCAGCGGGCTCGGGTTCAATCCCTGGTCGGGGCAGTTTTTCTGGGTGAGATTTTTATCGGGGTTTTTTCTCACCTGTAAGACAAATATCAGGAAAACTTTAAGGCCCAAATGGTCCCCGAAATCATATGGCCATCATCATCATCATCCTTCACCGGTGTGGAAAGCAACGGGAAGCTACCACACCTACAGTTCCCTAGTAAAGCTGCAAAGCATAGCATGAAAATGCAGTAAAAGACTTGCCTTCGGACAGAATTACTAAGGATGAATATATATATATATATATATATATATATATATATATATATTATGTACTATTGGCGATGGGAGAATACAGGGAATTATTGGAAAACATGAGCTTAGAATAAGGATGTATGGAGAGCATACGTCAGCGCGGTCATGAACCTCCAGGCTGGATAGTGTCAGTTAAGTTAGTTATATGTAGTAGTTACTGAAAAACACATCAGACAATGTGAAAAAAAAACTATCAGCGTAGTAGATAAGTAGTTATTTATATTTTTATATTGCGAATTTTTAAAAGGCTGCTACTGTAAAATTGAGTTTTTACATAAATAAATGTTCTGGTTACTTTTGGATCTTTAATCCTTAAATTCGCAATTTATCATAAGTAATGCCACGAGTGATTTCCAAATTATCGATAAATTCACGACTCACGAAGTGAGGAATGAATTTATCTAGATAATTTGGAAATCAAGAGTGGCATTTGTTAGGACTATTTAACGAATAAAATTAAGCTGTTTACTCACAAATCATTGTTTAACTATAGTTATTTTAAAATATTTATATATTTAATGTAAACGGCGATGTTTGAAAACAAATCAGAAATGTGAGGTTATGTTCATTCACTGCACCTTGATCATATTATTTATTGCCAAATAAGACCGCAATATTGTAAGTGTGGACCCAAGTGGAGAAATAATGAAACACATCAAACTATATATCATAATCAACATTACGGGTTATTCATTTATTTTTTTAGTAAACAACTCAGTAAAATCAAGGAATATTTTCATTATTTGCTATATTCAATGTATTTGTTGGAGAAAAATAATGCTTTGACCTGTTCAGAACATTAAAAAGGAGGAGCTTTCTTTATCACAAAAGCAGGAGCTGATAAAGATAAATCGATAAAGAGCGAGGTGAAACACGACTGTGATTGGTTGTAAATCAAAAATCATTGTAACGTGATGGGTCATTGACTCCCATTTGGGGCATGAGTTAAATAGTCCTATAGAATACATCAATTGTTTTAATTTATCTAATAGTTTTAATAAAACAGAAGGAAGCTAATAATAAGAAATTACTGAAATGTGTGTGGAAATACATAATATTAATAATTACGCAATATTTCGTTTTGACTGCGGTCCGCCACATTTAAATAACTGGTACGAGAATTTATTGTTTTGCCAATTTAAGGGTTAAAATGTTATATAACCAGTCTTTTTTTTCACTTTTATCCTTGGAAATACATATCAAGTATCTTAAAAATGTCATTAATTGAAAGCATATTTGATACTTGGCAGGTAAAATAAAGCTACTATTATTTACATTAATCCTCAAGCCACTTGTGCAAACATGATGTTTGAACAAAATTTCCATACACACGTTCCAGTGTACCATCTTAAGACTACAATATTAGTATGATGAGAAATAATACTTCTGACTGTCCTTTGTCTTGGTTTACATAAAACAGTTCAATAATTTACATTATCTGTGTTGCAAATCTAACTTTTAGTACAAAAATGTTTTAAGCTAAATGTTAAGATTGCAATATAGGGAAATACTTCACAACATGTGAAGCAAAAATGTTTCTAAGTTCCAATCGTACACCATGCGCATGCGCCAACAAACGCGAAGCTGTTTACACTATGGAATCACGGGATGCAGCCAACATATACACATATTTAACGAATCTAAAAGCTAACCTAACTCTGTCCTGTGAAAGACCAACCCAAAAGCTAAGCCCAAAAATAAATAGTAAGTTCTGAAATTATTAAGTACATGTGCACAGTTAATTAGTAAATACTCTACGCTGGCTGCACTGGAACACGTACATAGAGTAGGCAAATTCGTTAAAATCAATATGGCTGCCACGTCTTCATACTGCATATGTAGTTAAATATCATAGAAAATATACTGAAATAATCGTTAGAAAAATGTAAAAATCATTGTAAATGGTGGGATATAATTTGTAAAATGAAACCCTTATGATATAATTTGCCAGTACTTTATGAAAAAATTAAAAATGTCGCGTCACATATTGTGAAGTTTAGCTAAATACAAAATTAACATAAAATTATGGAATATTCACTTGAAAAGTCCGTCTCCTCAACTTAATTAATTATTTAACTGTAGCGCTTTCGGGACTTGTCCCATCATCGGCAGGATTCAAAACTGGTGTTTATATTTTATACTCTTAAGAACATCTCTCAAATAAAAACAAAATTTAGGAGCAATAATATAATACACACAAAAGCCGACAAGGGCAATACAATAGTTATTATGGAAAAGGAAGAATACATCGATAAAACCAAACAATTTATAAAAGAAAACAATTTTTAAAAAATGAAAAAGACTCCACAGGAAAGTATAACAGACAAATAAAAGAAGCACTAAAATCGTGCCCTCTAATCACCAACACAATCAATAACGAACATAATAAATACAAAAACACCAAATGGGTAAATAATACTCCCTCACCACCAGTAATGAAAGCCCTTCCAAAAATCCATAAAGACAACATTCCCATAAGACCAGTTGTTAATTGCATGAATGCTCCTAACTATAAAATTTCCAAATTAGTCGCTCAGAAAATGAAAAATGATGTCAAACTTGAAAATCGTTACACAATTAAGAACTTATTTGAACTAGCAGACAAACTGCAGCATTTATAAATCAATAGGAACACTAAAATGACGCCATTCGACATAAAAAAACCTCTACGCAAATACCCCGATAAACGAAACAGCAAACATAATAAAACAAAAACTAACGGACAGTAAACTTGAAGAAAACTATACCAATCAGTTAAACAAACTAATAACAACAATAAAACAAAATTACTTCCAATTTTACAATGAACGTTTTATTCAAGAAGACGGGATCCCGATGGGGAGTCCTACATCTGGAATAATGACAGAAATCTTCCTACAGGAACTGGAAAATAAACATTTTGGGGAACTAATACACAAATTCAACATAAAACTAAAATACGATATGTCGATGACGTACTAGTAATATACGACAATGAAAACAGAAAAGAAAAAGAAATACTACAAGACTTAAAAAACATGCATGAAAAAATCACTTTCGCCGAAGAAATAGAAGTTGATAATAGCATAAACTACTTAGATTTGTCTATAACCAAAAATTCTACACAACAATAAACTAGAAATCGGTATCTACCGGAAACCTACAAACAATGCTCTGGCCATAAACAAAAAATCTTTTCAACAGAAAATTAGTACATTTAATAGCTTAGTCAGTAGAATGTTGAAACTCTCATTAAACAAAGACAATTATATCCAAGAACTCAACTACATTAAATATATGGCAAAAACCAATGGCTATAATGAAGAGATCATAGATAAGCTCGTAAATAAACAAAAAGGAAGAACAATGTAACCAACATAACTAAACTAGAAAAAGAATCTGACAACAATAAGAAAATATGGATAACACTTACATACACAGGAAAAGAAACAACAAAATTAGCCAATACACTAAAGAAAGCCGATAAAAACGTAAAAATAGCATACAGAACCAAAAAACAAATTAAACAACATAATAAACAATAACAATGAAGAAAATAACATTTTCAACAGCAAAGGAGTTTATAAACTGACATGTAAGGACTACAACAAATTTTATATAGGAAGAACAAACAGGAGTTTTAACATCAGATTTAAAGAACATTTTCGAGACTTCATTCACGCAGAAGGAAAATCAAGCTATGCAAAACACGTTATCCATGAAGGACATCGCATGTTAAATATCGAAAACACCCTAACAGTAATGCACAGAGAAAACAATCCAGCGAAGATAAACGTACTCGAAGAGATAGAAATCATGAAAGCAGCTCACAACAACGATAACCTGATAAACGAAAACGAACCCAATACATGCAACCCCCTCTACCAGATCTTCAGTGAAACACCAGTTTTGAATCCTGCCGATGATGGGACAAGTCCCGAAAGCGCTACAGTTAAATAAATAATTAATTAAGTTGAGGAGAACGGACTTTTCAGGTGAATATTCCATAATTGTATGTTAATTTTGAATAATACCTCAACGGAACACATCATGAATCTTATAAAAGTTAGCTCAATGTAGTATAATAGTACATTTATTTTGGTACCACATACAAATATTTCATTAATAAAACTATGTTTGTTGAAATCTTAACATCTAATACATAAACATTAGGTCTTACTGATGAATAGGTATAGACTGTAGGATGATACACACTGTATTTTCTGAATTATATTGCAGCCACTGATTCTCCGGCCTTGACGTTTTCACGACAGTGTTGCCGATATGGATATTCAGTGGGAGTGGCCGCTTTATGTATGCGGTTAGCAGACATACAGCTGACAACATATCTGCAATTTAAAACCTTACTAGCGCGCTATAGCTGCATCAAGAGCAGTGATTGGTTGTGGCAGACTCCCACACAACCATATCCTTATAGGCAGTAGTGGACGAATTCTCCCTTTATCCCTCGTATAACCTAAACTTCAGAGCCGGAAATGACGGCTTTCCTGGTTTACAACCCTCGTCAAGGCAGATGCTGGGTTGGTATTTCATTACTATGGTACATTTAATCATACTCATTATTTCATTATATCGTTTTAAAAAATCAGCGATTTTTACGATAAAACGCATGACACACACAATAGAAACACGCAGTTTGCTGGTTACACCTAAAGTTCCTAAACGACATATGACTTCAGATATTAAAGCATCTATATTTAAGACAAAAAAAATAATAAAACTTCCTCCAACACGACTACAATAAATAGTCTTCCTAATTTAATTGAATCAAAATTTCATTCAAAGTCCGGTCAGAATCGTAGGGTATAGGCCTATTAGAAATCCAGATTATGTAACTAGGTCCTACGTATATGCTAAAAATATTGTCATGTCTAAGATTTTGTAATAATATTAATTCCACCAACATTAAAATTATTATTTTAAATTGATATTCTGTAAATGTTTATTATTTTTATAGGTTGGCACAAGCTCTGTTCGTTCGATGTTAAAGTTATATATTTATGTATTTTTGTCAATTATAGCTTATATTTTATAAATATTTAGCTTTTAAACAAATAAATAAAATAAATAATGGTAGAATCAATAAATATATTGTGAATTCATCACTCCGTTTCTTTCTTTTCTTTTTTTACAACGTACCGTCCCTGCTCTCTCTTCTTGCTACTGTACAATTATCTTTGTTTTTGATAGATATAATTAATATTGACTATTTAACTCATGCTCCAAATGGGAGTCAATGACAAATTGCGTTTCGATGAATTTTTATTTACGAATCACAGTCGTGTTTCACCTGGAATTTATCAAATAAGTTTATTATATTAAAAAAAGCTCCTCATTTTTACACGCTTTATATTAGCTTGACTTGTATCTATCTATGTAACGGAATCTTTCAACACGATTTTCACCCACTTAAAAACATTGGATCGACTTGAAACTTTGTATACTTGTAAAGGACCATGACAATACAATAATTTCATAAATAATATATAATAGGTTGCGGACTTTTCGACTTCATAGTCCATCGTTGTAAGAAATTAATATTAAATCCTCCGGTAACTCAGTTGGTAGAATGGTGAACTGTAGTGATATATAATTTCAGTAAGCAGTAGGTCGCTGGTTCAAATCGGGCCCGGAGGATTTTTTTAGAAGAGTATTACTTTTAGCTCATACTACTACAGTATGGAATTTAAAGATATTTACATTTTTAGAAAACCAAACTAAAAAATAAAAAATAAATAATAGTTTAAAAAACTAAAACAACACGCTTTATTAGAAAACCGAATTAAAAAATTAAAAATAATTTTAATTTCCAACACGGATGGAATAAAATTAGTCAGCAAAAAAATCATCTCCAACACATCCAGAATAAAACTAGAGTTATCTACAAAAAAAATAATTTTACCATCAAAAGCGTGGGGTGCTCTATATAAATTAATATATTTGATAATAAACAGATATTGATAAAAGTAAAGTCTCTAAGAAGAAAACGTAAAAGCCATAAAAAGCACCCCACGCTTTGAATGGTAAAATAATTATTTTTTGTAGATAACTCTAGTTCTATTCTAGATGTGTTCGAGATGATTTTTTTGTTGACTACTTTAATTTTATCCCAAGCGTGTAGAAAATGAAAATTATTTTTCATTTTTTAGTTCGGTTTTCTAATAAAGCGTGTTTTTTTAACTATTATTTATTAACATTCTGAATAGGCCAGAGCATTATTTTGCAGTGACTGACTCTCTATGAAATACGGCTACCAGATTGTGTGTGTGTGTGTATATATATATATATATATATATATATATATTTATATACATATAGGTTACATATCCATCCATAGTAATTCAGCCCGAGGGCAGGTCATTCACTGCAATCATAGCATTTCCATGCTATGATTTGCAGCTTTATTAGGGAATTATAGGTGTGGTAGCTTCCCGTTGCTTACCACACCGGTGAAGGATGATGATGATAATGATAAGAATGCTGATGATGGCCGGATGATTTTCGGGGACCGTTGGGCCCTAAGCTTCCTGACATTTGTCTTACAGGTAAGGAAAAACCCTGAAAAAACCTCACCCAATAGCCTGTCCCGACCGGGAATCGAACCCGGGCCCGCTGCGTGACAAGGCAGCACACTACATCGAGACCACAGATGTGGACACACACACACACACACACACACACATATATATATATATATATATATATATATATATATATTAATAGAGAGAACGAATGTAAACAGATAGCGCTTGCGGGATATAATATAAACACATTTTGTAATAGCAGCAATTGATTGTACCAATAAAAAAAAGAAACCGCTGTTTGCACTTTCTTAAACGTATTATTTCCCAGTGTAATCACGTTCTAGAAAAATATATTTCACCTATTTACCAGTCCATAGGACATCATAAATCAATTAATATAAACGGTTTCCTGTGTTTTCAATTTTTCTCCCATAGGGCGCATTCCTTCCAATATTGCGATCCTTTGGCAATAGAAATAAAAATATGATCTGAGTTGGCCCGGGTATGAACAAATGAAACATAACAAACTTCTCGTATGTTTTTTCAAAACAACATCGAACACCGTTTACATTACCTATATAAAATAATTTTTAAAATAACGTATATTAAAGATAATGATTTGTGAGTAAACATCTTACTTTTATTCGTTAAATAGGCTAAACAAATGCCACTATTGATTTCCAAATTCTCTAGATAAATTCACTCCTCACTTCGTGAGCCGTGAATTTATCGATGATTTGGAAATCACTCATGGCATTACTTATGATAAACTGCTCTATACCTTCTGGTGGTATCACAGCCTTGGAATCAACTCAGCCTCTAATTTAAATAAGTACCACACTGACTATGTTTTGGGGGTAAAGGGGGACATCACGCAGGACGCAATAGTATCTAAAGTTAACATAGCAAACGTAACTACTTATTTCTGTGTTGAATAATAAAGTTTTGAATATGTAAGTTTGTAGTACGTGTCAGAGTAAGCAGAGTATACCATAAACACAGAACAATAGGCATCATCAACACAGGCACCTGTCCTGTCATTGCCTATGCCAGTCACTCGCACTTTGTAAACAAACTAAGTTCGTTTGTTCGTAACTTCACATCTCCGTACCATTTCCCCGCAGTCTGATCATAACAAAAAGTTTTTCATTACAACTGCAGCACTCTGTCTACATAGGTCAATACTGAAGTTTATTGTGTCGAATTATCAAAATACTTTCTTTTAAAGCAAGAATTGAATGGAGTAATAGTATAAACCATGTTTTGGGGAGGTGAATTTTATAGCGAATGATTGGAAAACATTAGTTCATGATGAGGATTATATAGATCTTATATCCGCGCGGCCATGAACCTTCGGGTTCTATAGTAGCAGTGTAGTTAGTTTACTTTTATTTTAGTTTAACGTCCTTGAATATAAATAATTTTTCTCTATGTTTCAGCATGAACACAAGGAGATGGGTTCACAAGCTTCAAATATTAGCATAAATTCAAAGGCGAGCCAATATATACAGGACTGTGCAAAGATTATTGCTCCTCAAAAAATGTCCCTTAAGGAGCTCATAGACAAAAGTACAAACTTTCCAATCAAATTCCCAGTAAACGAAATGATGTGTCAATCACTTCTCAGAAATAGAAAAGATATCACTTCAACAAAACTCGAGCAATTTGTATCCTCAGTATATCCTTTGATTCACGAAGCTGTATTCCATTTGATTATAAATTTCCTCGAATACAAAAAGAAACATGGCACAGACAAAGAAATTAAATTGTATTCGAATATGAGTTTGACAGATTTTGTGCATCGACTTCTTGTCAAACGCGCTGTCATGTTCTGTGATTCATCTGATGACTATTTACTTATAAATGGAGAGTCAGGCAGTGGTGGATGGAAAAAAATTGGTAAAGATTACGAACAATATCCACTGGTTCTTGAAAATTGTTTAAGTTATGATGAAATTAAGATTTCAGCTTTTTTATCAGTATCATCTAATAGTTTCTTCATCAATGATGGTAGCAGAGGTAACATGGGAATTCCTTCATCAAATCCAAATGCTTTCCAACATGATGGTGTAATCATTGGTGTTATTGGAGCTAGATTTGAAAAGCTCAACTTTATGGAATGGGAAGAAATTATAATTTCAAAACAGCAAAACACTGAAGTGAATGGCTACGGGTCAAAAACAAAAAACATGAACAAGCAACATTTATGGAGAAAAATATGGGCTGAATTCTATGGAATACGTTCAAATCTTCCAACTTATAAAGAATCCCTTGAATTCAGAGATCAATATAAAGAACTTACAAATGATTTAATGTTTAATAATGAAGTTTATAGAAAAAGAATCACGATTACAGCTGAAACACTGCTTTTGGAATCTGAATCACGTGCATCTGCAAATAATACACAAGCATGTGTTAAAGTAGTTGGGTGTGGTCTTGGAGTTTGGCAAATTTCATCACATCAACAAGATATCTTCTTAGAAACCTTTGCTGAATGTATCAGAAGATTATTTCCAAAACTGAATCATATATATGTGGTCCATTTTGTATGGTTCAAGAATGAAGAGTGTGGAGGTGTTAAAAACGGCGATTTTATTTGCAAAAGACATGATGGTAGTGGTATAAAGGTGGAATTTTCAATGGGAACACCACATTCTAAGCTCGATGATGGGAAATATTTGGTTGCTAGTTACGCATGGGATGGAAATGCGTTGCCGGGAAATGAGTTCTGGGCTGGTTGTCTCAGTTCGTCAGGAGATCCAGCAGCAGCATGTTCGTCACAAGTGGCGGAATTGCACAATCCTTACATCAACACTAGTAGTGTGTGCGGAGATAATTTGCATGTTGCTACAGCACAGTGGGGTGTATTGCATGTGGCAGAATATGCTCGCAAATTCTTGAATGCCGCTGGCCACTAAGAATACTCACAAACATACAGTGAAAGTAATACTTACTTAACACTTAATACAGGCTTTCCACTTTACAGCAGTTTGCCTTTGATTCCTGCCTTCCAGAGATTCCTATCTTCTCATTGACCATCCTCCATACCCCTCTTCATCATGGCATCATATATTCCCTCATACCATTGCTCTTCTACTTCCCCCTTCTTCCTTCTGCCTGGTACTATCCAATCCAACACCTGTTTAGGCCACTGGTCTTCCGACATCCGTTGTACATGTCCATACCACTGTAGAGCTCTCTTTGTCATCCTTTCGATAACAGTTTCTTGTGCATCCATTTCTTGTCTGATATATGTATTTCGAATATGTTGTAGCCTGGATATTCTCATACTTCTCCGTAATCCATCCATTTCTGTCGCCAAGAATCTTTTCTGCATCCTTCCATTTATTGTCCAGCTTTCTGATCCATATGTAAGTATACTTTCTATTATTGTCTGTATAATCTCTTTTTTGTTTTTTTTTTCTGGTCAAATTTCTATTCCATAAAAGACCATTCAGGGAAAGTAATACAAGTGTAAATATTTTTTAAATATGAATTCCTGATGTAAACATAAACAAAATATCTAATACAATTTCGGTCACAACTAAACTACAATTTATTAATGAGTAAATATTTGTTCTTTATGTGTCTGCCTACATCTGTACACACGTGGGGAAATGGTGTTCCCTTGCAGGAGTTATTCAACCAAGAGAATTTAGTAGCGCTTATTTCCCTACAGATGTCAGCAGTGAAAAGTGGTTAGCTCAACGTCTCAATGGGATACATATTAGGCAACCAAGATGGTACTTGGATGCGAAAAGCCGATTAAATTTTGCTCAGAGGCCCTAAGTTAGGTTTGAGGTTCTTTTACGAGCCCGATAATCTTCAGACTCGGGACTCACTGCTTAGAGTTCCTCTCGGAGGACTTGTCTTAAAAATCTATCAACCTCGGCCAGTAAAGGCAAACTCTGTCTTACTTTCTTACTTCGTAAGCGAGAGCGGCTGAAAGGGATTCCGGCCACGAGAGTCTCGTGTACCGGAAACAAGAGCTCGAAAATGAGAAGTCCCGGGATTCTCCCAGTGGGTACGGAGGATAAAGTCATGCAGTGTTCATGTCACATAAGAAATGTTTACTGCATCTAAGAAAGCCGTTTGTTTCTCAATATCCAAAGAAATTCCTTCTCTTGTGAATAAATATTATTATTATTATTATTATTATTATTATTATTATTATTATTATTATTATTATTATTATTATTATTATTATTATTATTATTATTATTATTATTATTATTATTATTATTATTATTATTATTGAAATATAAATCTATATAAATTAAAGGTAATTCCGACTAAATAAGCAATATATATATATATATATATATATATATATATACTTACCTCGCATCTTCAAAAGTTTTCAATCTTTTATAGTGAAACGTTATGGAATGGTAAGAGTAGCCTACCTGTACTGCATAATAGCATGCATCTGTAGATGAGTGAATATGATTCAAAACTCAATTTTGTTCTTATAATTTACTTGTTATAGACCTATACATACAAATTTATTCTTAAATGAAATTTTTAAAAATGCGTTAGTTCCTACTGTTATTACAGTTAAATATTTAATTTCGGTTCTAGGAGAGATAATCATTGGGGTCCAAGAAGTTCCAATTTTTTAAATTTTAAAAATCTCAAAATTATGTTCTGAAGGATCAATTTTGTAAGCAAGATGTCCATATTTTCTCTTTTTTTTTTTTTCAAAATAAATCTAAAGTTGAATCTGAAAGAGTTGAGGAGGCCAAAGATCACATCGAGCCGTAGAACTTAAAGCTCACTAAATATTTCCTTAGACAAGATAATCGTATTCCAGTGTATACTTTTATTGTTCTTTTACATTTTACATTTTCTTTACCAAGCGAATTACTTAATAAAATTCTAGGTTTTTATAATAATAATAATAATAATAATAATAGTAATAATAGTAATAATAATAATAATAATAATAATAATACTAAACATTGGTATGGTATCCACCTGGAAGAAGGAGGAGAGGAAGGCCTCGAAATTCGTGGATGCAGGAAATAAGAACTGGAATGAGAGCAAGAGGACTGGAGGACATGGATTGGATGGAGAGAGACGAGTGGAGAAGAAAAATAAAACTTTAGGCACAGAAAGATGTGTAAACATTAAAATTCTGTATGTAAATAAATTAATTTAAAAATAAAAATAATAATAATAATAATTATTATTATTATTATTATTATTATCATCATCATTATTAATATTATTTGTTTTTCCTTGTTAACTCTATTATTGTGTAGCCTATGCATATTATGTATTACTAATCAACACGTAGATAATTCATAACTGTAATTTAACCCTGGTGAAGTGAAAGAGAAGACCTTACGGTCTTAACTCCATCGGGTAAAATAAATAAAGTAAAAAATTAAATAAATAGAATCAGGAGTAAGTATTATCATCACATAATTTTATTCCTAATTAAATTATAGGGCCTTAATTAAGCTCTTTCATTTGGGTCTACTTCTTGCCAAAATCTTTGCCTGTTTCTAACTTTTACCCATTGTACCCAATTCATTTTGAACTGTCCTCCTACGAGTCATCCTTGGTCTGCCAACCTGCCTTGCGGGCTCCAGTCCGATGCACACCTTTCTATTGCGTTATGTTGTTTGCGTAGAGTATGTCCAATTCAAAGCCACTTTCTTTTTATAATTTGTTTTTCGATATGTGCTTGTACAATCTTAGACACTAAAATTCTTGACTTGATATTACATCAGGGCAAATCATATTAAATAATCGTCGTAAGCACCAATTAACATATACATGGAGTAGAATTATTATTTGTATTCTACTTTCTATGTTTTGCAGACATATAATAATACTGGTTTTACATTTGATTTAAATATGATTGTTTAATAATAAATTAATAATAATCGTTTAATAATAAATTAATCTGTGTCTTGGCATCTTACCTCTCAAATTGTTGTATTCTAGAGAACATATTTTAATACGCATTACATATCATCATCAGACTGTTGAACTTCCGGTTTTTGGTCCTTGATGTCGACTCCCTCTCCATCTTGTGGTTGTCCGAAGAACTTCTAAATAAAATATTTTTCCCCGGGAATTTCAAAGTTCATAATCCTATCTCTGTACTTTTGGATGTAGATCTTCTCCCAAACGGTTAGTTATTTTGTGCTTTCTAACTGTTACAATAATTTTGTGTTCACTTCACCTTCGATTTTATGTTTTTTTTTTCTGACCAAACATGAGCAGCTACTGCAGATTTTTCAACACCTGAGAAATGTGAAAAAACTGAGAAATTGGAAAATCTTGCAGTTTCTGCTCATGTATAACATAAAATCGAAGCAAACACAAAATTATTGAAACGGTTAAAAAGCACAAAAGAATTGACCGTTTGGGAGAAGACCTACATCCAAAAGTACAGAGAGATTTTTTTATC
The DNA here is from genome assembly GCA_030220185.1 of Diploptera punctata. Lineage (NCBI taxonomy): Eukaryota > Metazoa > Arthropoda > Insecta > Blattodea > Blaberidae > Diploptera > Diploptera punctata. Next base: position 1,525,253 of record JASPKZ010007782.1, on the reverse strand, counting down.
CAACGCCCCAGATCGTCGTTTCGACATTTCTGGTGTTCTCTCCTGGCATTGGCTTAATTGTAACTCTCTTCTCCAGAGATAGGATTATGTATTTTGAAATTCCCGGGGAAAATATTTGATTTGCAAGTTCTACGGACAACCAAAAGATGGAGGGGGAATCGACATCAACAAAGACCAACAACCGGAACTTCAACAGTCTGCAAGAGCTGATGATGATATGTAATGCATATTGAAAGATGTTGCCTAGAATACAACAATTTATGACGTAAGACTTAGATTAACTCCTGTTACAATTTATTAATCGGATCGTTGTTTTAATTGAGATTTTTTATTTTTCCAAACTTATATACTTGAACAAATATCCACCGCTGTGGTCTCGGGGTAGCGTGCTGCCTTGTCACGCAGCGGGCCCGGGTTCGATCCCCGGTCGGGACAGTTTTTCTGGGTGAGGTTTTTATCGGGGTTTTTCCTCACCTGTAAGACAAATGTCAGGAAAACTTTAAGGCCCAAACGGTCCCCGAAATCATATGGCCATCGCAATCATCATCATTCATATTCATCTTAGGTTAAGCTTAGGATCAGGGACTCTCCTGGCGCACCATTATCATCATCATCACCCATCATATCATCGGGGCAACGTAATCCCGCCTTCCAGGCGCCCCAACCTCATAAGTGGGTTACAAGTACGCCATGCCAGGAGAGAAACCAGGAATGTCGAAAGACAAAACCTGGGGCATTTGGAAAAAAAAAAAAAACTTGAACAAATGCTCTATTTGCTTTGTTACTACGGGCTTCAATGCAATTAATTAAGATTGCAATTTAGATATTCATTCATAGTAATTCTACGTAAGGGCAAGTCTTTCACTGCAATCATAGCATTTCCATGCTATGCTTTGCAGCTTTACTATGGAATTATAGGTGCAGCTGCTTCCCGTTGCTTTCCACACCGTTGAAGGATGATGATGATGATGATGATGATGATGATGGCCAGAATATTTTCGGGGATCGTTGCGCCCTAAGCTTCCTGACATTATCTTACAGGTGAGAAAAAAACGAAAAAAAAACCACCCAAGAGCCTGTCCCGACCGGGAATCGAACCCGGGCCCGCTGCGTGACAAGGTAGCAGCTACCTCGAGACCACAATGGTGGACAATTTAGATATATTGCAATTCAATTTCCCGGACATCCTGTAGCGCATCAATATTTTTCGTAATTACACTACTAAGGTATGTAAACGATTGCAGTGCACTTATTTCCTGCATTTCTAGCGCAGGGGTCGGCAAGTAATTTTAGATGGGGTAAAGTAAAGTGATCCCACAACAGGCCTCAGGAGGCCCTTGGGGTAGTAGAGGTTAAGGCTCCCACTTTTTCTTGACAATCGGCACTTGATGTCAGCCGGGTTGTCAGCCCTGCGTGACGGCCGCCTTTACCCCAGAACAAGCGTCGGGTACTCATTTCCGTTAGAGGCTGAGTCGACCCCAGGGCCATAGTGCCGCCAGAGGGTTTGGGTCAGTTTAAAAATCCTGACCCAACGGGACTTGAACCCTCGACCCTCCGGCTTGTAGCTCAGTGCCTTAACCACTACACTACGGCGTGCCCCCATTTTAGGTGGGGTCCGGATACTTAAAAAAAATTATCGAGGTCCTAATTTTATATTTTCGTCTTCACTCACAAAATTATATAAAATAAAATACATAGGCATATGTGTATTAAAAAATCTTCTTCTTCTTCTTCAAGGTATGGGCCTGTTGGCCCGTTCCACTCCCCGGAAAAAAATCAGTGGGATAAATTACATTTGCGGTCTTGAGCCAGTTTTTTAAAGGTGAGTTCATGCGGGGACCAGCTTATGCGAAGAGTGTTAATTTGGTTGCTCCCATTAAAAGAGGCTTCAGATGTTGCCAAAGTTAGAGATCGATTTATAAAATTTCACGTTTCATTAAATAAAATTCTTGCGTTGCATTCGGGTGTACAGAACGTTTATGTTGATCGACATAACATAATATGCTGTGCCGACCAGTTAGCTTCTCCCTTCTGCCCCCGCTCTCCAGCGCACTCTCATGTGCTGCACAGCTTAGCAGCAACAATGTGTAACAAAATTGTTCTCCTCATGATTTGAAATGCTGAAAGTATAAAATTACTTAAATAAATATTTGTTGTATTAACGTAACTGGAAATTTTCTTTTTACGTTTTAATTAATTAATTTTATATATTTTTGTGAGTTTAGTATGAGGTTATTTTTTACGACCAGTTGTTGACCTTCCTCGGTCCGGACCTTTGACCTTCCGCGGTCCACCAGTTGCCGACCGTTGTTCTAGGTGCTAATTGAATTTGCGACATTATCATAAAATGGTCCACCGCTGTGGTCTCGAGGTAGCGTGCTGCCTTGTCACGCAGCGGGCCCGGGTTCGATCCCCGGTCGGGGCAGTTTTTCTGGGTGAGGTTTTTATAGGGGTTTTTCCTCACCTGTAAGACAAATGTTAGGAAAACTTTAAGGCCCAAACGGTCCCCGAAATCATAGGCCATCTCCCTTATCATTATCATCCTTACCATTATCATTATCATCATCATCATCCTTCACCGGTGTGGAAAGCAACGGGAAGCTACCACACCTACACAATTCCCTAGTAAAGCTGCAAGCATAGCATGAAAATGCTATGATTGCAGTGAAGGACCTGCCTTCGGGCAGAATTACTATGGATCATAAAATGGGAAAGAAAATACTAAGAAATATATATGCAGCAGGAGGAACAAGATACACGGAGAATTAGAACGAACCAGGAATTGAATGAATTGTATAGGGATTTAAATCTGGTAGGATATATTAGAAGGGGCAGGCCGTAGCGTAGTGGCTAAGGCACTGCGCTACAAGCCGGAAGGTCGAGGGTTCAAGTCCCGGCAGGGTCAGGATTTTTATACTGATCCAATCCTTCTGGCGGCACTATGGCCCTGGGGTCGACTCAGCCACTAACGGAAATGAGTACCAGACGCTTGTTCTGGGGGTAAAGGCGGTCTTCACGCAGGACTGACATCCCGGCTGACTTCAAGTGCCGATTATCCAGAAAAAAAATGGGAGCCTTAACATCCTACTACCCCAAGGGCCTCCTGAGGCCTATAATGGGATTACTTTACTTTTAGTAAATATTAGAAGAAAAAAACTGCAATGGGTAGGACATGTGTTGCGGATGAAGCAGGAAAGAAGTGTAAGAAGGATTTTAAAAGGGAGACCAGAAGGATGAAGAAAGGTTGGAAGACCGAAACTAAGAAGGTTGGATAAGGTTGAGTAAGGCTAAAGACAACTGAAGGTTAAAAGATGGAGACAGACGGCTAGGAATAGAGAAGAATGGGTAGATGTTATGAAGGAGGTCTCGTTCTTAGAGAATCGTAGAACCAAGGGAAGATGGAGAAGAATAAGAAATATTATAGCAATAACAAAAAATAAATCAGTGATAGTAAATACTGAAACAAACTTATATTCTAGAATAACACGTATAGGCCTGCTTTTTTACCTTGTCTGATAGTCTCTGATATTATTTGGCATTGAATGTCAAAATATAACAGCATGTAGAGCGTGGAAGATATTATTGGAAACTGGATTTACTTTCTTTAAAGTATGAGACAGTAATAGAGGGAGTGAATGAAATCTATAATTAACACAAAACTTGATTATTATGTTATTTTTCTTCCATATAAGTACGTTTATGTTTTTTTTTTTAGTTTTATTTACTATTCAAATTGTTCTTATTGTCTTTTTCAATTGTGAAACTTGAATTCCAACATGACAAATCCCTTAAATTTGTTGTTGGTACCCTCGCCTTCTTCCTTCCCACCTGCTGATAAACATTCGGACTTGTGGCCACATTTCTTGGACTTTTAGCTGGAGTCCTCCTTCCTCCATTAACAGAATTTGTTCTGCAAACCCTAGAAACTAAATTATCTTCCACGGTATTGCACGCAGCCGACTTTTGCTGTGGTTTCAAATTTTCATCTTCCTTGTCGTCTTCTTTTTCAATTTTTATTGTAGTAGGTCTCTGATTTGGTTTTAGTATTTTATTTTGATTTGACATGAATGGATCCATCATTAGAAGATTATTACCGTTTCTATCGCACATTATTGGAGCTTTGAGCATCAAAAGATGGTGCGCATTTCTCCGGACAGGCTGTTGTAGTCTAGCTGTAGCATCATCTGGGCATGTTCCATTAATACATAGGGCCGTCTCGCATTTAACCTGCATTTCTAGGTTTTTTAAATTAGTTGTGTTGTTCGTTGATATGTGGTGTTGATGTTTTTTCTGCCATTCGAGAACATTCGTCAAAAGTCGAATATATCTGTAAACATAAATTACAGAATGATTGATAATTTTAACTGATACATTTTAAATCTCTGTTTAACAAATGTTACTTAGCATGCAGTAGCAACAGCAGGTTAACATGCGAGTATTGCAATCCTGGTGCGAAAAATGCAAATTTAAGAAACAATGTAGCGGTTATTGACTTCTTCAGCAGATATAAGCAATAGCGTAAAGGAAACAATTATTGCACATGCATTTCAAGATAGGGTGACCAGATTTTTCTTAAAAAATAAGACATTTTATGAAATGTTCTTTAAAAACAGAATAAAACATGTATCCTGAATAAAAAAGTGAAAAAGAATTGCGGTTCAATGTTATATGAATGAAATTTTAACATTTACGACCACCAACAATCATTCTACTGTTACTAACAACAATTACCATATATACAATGAGACTGCTGATTGCGGAACAATCTTCATAATATGACGAAAAACAAATCACCCAAAAAAGGAACAGAAAGCGGAAAAGGGTATAGGGTGTTAGGCCTATATGGTAATAATCAAATGCATTATTGTGAAGGTATTGACAAACAAAGAACTGATATTTACTTTCCTAATACGAATCCATCCATAGTAATTCTGCCCCAGGGGAGGTCTTTCACTGCAATCATAGCGTTTTCATGCTATGCTTTGCAGCTTTACTAGGGAATTATAGGTGTGGTATCTTCCCGTTGCTTTCCACACCGGTGAAGGATGATAATGATGATGGTGATGGTCGGATGATTTTCGGGGGACCGTTTGGCCCTAAGCTTCCTGACATTTGTCTTACATGTGAGGAAAAAGCCCGAAAAAACCTCATCCAGGAGCGTGTCCCAACTGGGAATCGAACCCGGGCCCGCTGCGCGACAAGGCAGCACGCTAACTCGAGACCAGCGGTGGACCTAATACGAATAAGAAATCGATTTATGATAAAAACCGTTAAGAATAATAATCTATCATACCATAAGAGTTTAATACTTTGAAAAAAATAAATCTCATAAATTAAACAACTGTTTTTGAAACTTAAAATAAAGAGGACATTTGACGTCCAGTTAAAACGTCTTGGTGACTCGGAACACTAAAACTCATCATGAAAAGAACAACAATTTCGTTAAAATACAATCAAATATTGTAAATACGATATTACTACAGACATTAGAGAATGTTTAAATAACAAAGAAATATAGGTACAATGTCTAAAGCAGACACCCACAGGATCGTTACATTAGACCAGCGGTTCCCAACCTTTTTTTGACTCGCGAACCCTTTCCACAACGATCTGAGTTGGGTGAACCACTGCTTTTATATATACATATAGTAGAAATGCATAAAATTTAAATCCAAACAAAAGGTTTAATAACCTTAAATTAACTTAACCCTTAACGGTTAAAACATAAAGTTACTCTAGTTACGGCTTAAAAGTTAAAGTTACACAACGTGTAGGCCTAGTTGTAGCGAAATCAAATGCATTCCTAACGTTTTACATAACTGTAAAATCAGGCATTCGCATGATTGTGGAAATAATGTGATAAATTCCCGATGTTACACATATGTAACAAGGGGCATCACAGAGTTAATTTAATTTCAAAATAATAATAATAATAATAATAATAATAATAATAATTATTATTATTATTATTATTATTATTATTATTATTATTATTATTATTATTATTATTATTATTATTATTATTAGAATGCTGAAGAAATTAAGGAAATAATAATAGACCTAACCTCGAAACCCGCCATTACGGAAAAGTTTTGGCGAACCCCCCAGGGGTTCGCGAACCACAGGTTGGGAAATGATGCATTAGACCAAAGAGCAGCAGGGCAGGGGAAGATCTCTCTCTCTCTGAACCTTCAGTGTTCTCACCCCCCCCCCCGAGAATGTATTGCCGAACACTTTTGATTGTTAATGGAATAACAACAAAAATGATAATACAAATAATAAAACGTACAACTTCGTATTGTTATAGCATTATTTGATTCAAATGTTTTATTTCACTGTGCACAAAACACAATGATTATATTATTATTAACAATGTATTAAGAACCCATACAACAGTTGAAAGGGGACAATTCTTTAGGTAGTCGAAATTTTAATTGTTAGAATATTAGTTGACAATGTATTGGATAGGATACTATAGTGCGTCCGCTCAAATCAAAGCCACCTGATAATGCGATTGGATATACCGCAGGATGTAAATAGGCACGCGACTCCGACCAGGTTCCATGTAAACACGCGGCATTGCCATCTTTTCCTTATGAAGACTGGAATGAACCTACGTGTGCGTCTCGTAACACTATCTGTCAACTGTGTAAACGTATAAACAACCAGCCGCGCGCTTCGGGTCTCATTTGTCAATTAATATATATTTTCATTATATCTAATATATAAGAATGTTTGTTTCTTTGTTTGTTTGTTCGTTCGTATTTTATGCGCGGCCATACCGTTGATACGGTTGTGATGGGGCTTTTTGCAAAATGTTCAAGAGATTCCCGGGATGAACATAGGCTATAAGAGAGTTGTGGTACACAACTCCTACTCCCTTAAAAATCGCCATTTATAGTGGAAAACGTGAAAAAGTATATCTTAGGACACTTAAATTGCTTACGCTGCCTAAACCATAACAAATACACAAAATTAATGTACACAGAATTGAATATTTCAAAAAGCTCTACAAAAAAAGTACGTGACAGCATATGTTTATCTGTTACGGATAACTCACAATAACCATTTTTGTATTTCATTGATGCCAAGAAGTTCGAGACAAGTACGTAGATTCCTGTGCAAGCATAGCAGCACATGGCGGGTATTCTTTTACGGATAACTCACAATAACGAATTTTGTCTTTGAGCTCATTTATGCCAAGAAGATCGAGATAAGTAGATTCCCAGGAAATACCGGGTAATTAGCACGGGGAATTTTAAAATAATTACGTTATACATTTATAATTATTTTTCATTTTACTTATTCAACTAATAATAAGAATTGCATTAATGTTTGTCTATCAGCTCATTTATGCCAAGAAGATCGGGATGAGTAGATTCCCGGACAACGCCGGGTAAACAGCACGGGGCATCTAAAAATAATTACGATATAAATTTTTCTTTTTACTTATTCAACTAAACATAAAAGCACATTAATTTTCATTTATTTAGGCGTAGCAGCGCACTCCGGGTATTAGCTAGTAAGTTATAAAACTTACATTCGGTTTTAAAATCAGTAATGTGGTTTGTCCAGACGGTTAAAGTTACGGGTCTACCTATGAATTTGCTATGTATACTGATGTGTATAACTAAAAGATCAATGCATTGTTTACTTTGTTACTGTATTTTAATATAATAGGCCTAATTGTCCACCGCTGTGGTCTCGAGGTAGCGTGCTGCCTTGTCACGCAGCGGGCCCGGGTTCTATTCCCAGTCGGGACAGGCTCCTGGGTGAGGTTTTCTCGGTTTTTTTTTCCTCACCTGTAAGGCAAATGTCAGGAAGCTTAGGGCCCAACGGTCCCCGAAAATCATCCGGCCATCATCATCATCCTTATCATTATCATCCTTCACTGGTGTGGAAAGAAACGGGAAGCTACCACACCTATAATTCCCTAGTGAAGCTGCAAAGCATATCATGAAATTGCTATGATTGCAGTGAAAGACCTGCCCTCGGGAAGAATTACTATGAATGGAATATAATAATTATGTAATATACCCTAGCTGGAAACACCCGATTAAGTTAGTGACGAACATCTTCTTCTTTTTCCTTCCAAGTATTAGGCCAAGGCCTGTTACGATCCTATAGAAAATTTTCCCTCCAGCGTTTCATAGGACGGCCCAGTGATCTTCGTCCTCTTGGTATATAATTATAAACAGCTTTGGGGATCCGATTTGAACTCATTCTTTCTAGATGGTGTTTCCAATTTAGTTGGTACTGTTTAATATATTCCAAAATTGGCGTAGTCATCAATTCTTTTAAGATATCAGTGTTCCTTTTCCGATCCCATCTGGTGTAACCCGCTGTTCTGCGCATGAATCTCATTTCACAAGCCATTATTCTGCTTTCATGTTGTCTTTTTAGTGTCCATGCTTCACTACCATAGGTCAACACTGGAAACACCCGATTAAGATAGTGACGAACATGACAGTGATAAGTAGGCGGTGCCCCATATTGCATAACAGATAACCATAATTATGATTCAGTTGTCCCATTAACCAAAGTTCTAATGTATCAAGATAAGATATGCCATCGACAGTATCAATCGTAAAGGAAAACGGACCATTTTTCATTAAAACTAAAGAGATGAAAGAAAGAGTCTGTCAAATTTGGAAGGTAGTTGAATATAAAATCAAGACTTACAGAAAAACGGTACAATTCGGTCCATTAAATTTCCTGTTATTGGCCGCAATCTAGTAATATTCTACCATCTTTGTATGTAGCATGCCTTCTCCTGGATTCAGAAATAAACCGCAGTATCTTATAAAGAATTAAGTATGCCAGAGGAATAACAATTACCTTTATACATACTTTAAAATTCTAATTATATTTTTAATACGCAGTAATATGATTTTCACCACTTTCTTTCTTCAGGAAATGCTGCATTCAACATGGTACAATTTTTACTCTAATAGGATTTTAGGATGACAGCACAACGTCACCACACCACCATCCTAAAGTTATAATTTTTACCGATAATACAAACATTACATTAAATTAAATTTATTTGACATAAAAGTAACAAACAATCATGAAGTATAATACGATAGTTACAACTACTATGTGTATATCAGGAGTGTATAACCTATCACTAAACTGAACCAGAACCTTTTTAGGTTTAATAATTATCCCTTCAACATTTTGACTCACCCTTTCGTGAAACTTCATTCTATGAAACTCCTTTTTACAAAATAACATCGGAATTTTAAAACATAATAAATCAATAAGTTGAATCTTCATAAACATTTAATACTCTGCATATACTTTACATTTATAGAAAACTAACCCTACGCCAAAATTTTGGAAATATAAAATAGGATATGTGGTAAAAATATAAATTATAAGGTATATAAAGGTAATAAAAGATAAGTTACTTGTTGTATAATAATTAATTTTTCTCTGTATTTATTTTAATTTATACTATGTCATTAATAATGTTTTCTCGTTTTTTTTATATCTTGTACGTATTATACATTAAATTCGTTAAATCTAGAGTAAATCAAAATACATTATAAATATTAATTGTTTTGAATTTATAACATGTAATTGTTTATGTTTATTGTAATTTAGATGTAAGACTATTTTTTTGTACTTTTTTAAAACCAGGTTGAGTGGCACACAAGGCCTTAAGGCCTTAACTCTGCTAGGTAAAATAAAGCTATTATTATTATTATTATTATTATTATTATTATTATTATTATTATTATTATTACTATTATTATTATTAGTCCAGGTATTCGGCTCTATACTGTATTTACATTCTTTTTATTTTACCGTCCAGATGTTCGGGTAACTACTAGCGTGGAATCGGTGAATAGGTCCTCTCCGGATATTGCGAAATAGTCAAAGTGTGCCCATTTTCTCAAACGATGATCCTTTGTCTGTTTTCCATTTTCTATATGTATATTACATTTTTCATAGAATGTCCCATATTTTGGGCAAAATAATGGAGTCAAATCGGTGAATCCACAGTTCCCTAACATCTATCTGGCATGTATTCTATACTTTAACCAGTATTCTTGTAATGTCTTCAAAAAATACTTGCGCTTAAATTCCAGTTTCGTGAAAGATTTGCTGCTAATTATTCAAATGTAATGAAAAATGTTTTATGAAACGTTTTGAAGTATTGATATATTTTTCACTAACAGTTATTCAGACATGTATTCTGTACTTGAACCTCTATGAGTCTCGTGTTACCATGTACTGTTCTTAAATAAGTGTTTTATGAAACATATATGTTGCTGCTTTATTGTTATTTTTAACTTAATTTTATTCTTGCATGTATTCTGTAACTTATATCCTAATTATAATAAATACTGTGTTTTTTAACAAGTTCTATTCTCTGTTGCTGAATTATTTTTATTTTTTTCACTGACCTTTATTCTTCCATGTTTTCTTTTGAATGTTAATTTATATTCTAATGTTATAAAAGACTGTGCTTTAAAAAGTAATGTTCTTATATCAGATTTCCATGAAACGTCTCTGCTCCCTTCTTGTTATTTTTTCACCGACCTTTCTGACCTTAATGTATTCTGTATTCTAACTTATATCATATTGCTAACAAATTCTGTTCTTAAGTTTGAGTCTTATAAAACGAAATTGTTGCCTTATTGTTATATTTCACTAAAATTTATTGTGGCATGTATTCTGTATGCTAGCTTGCATTCTTATAATATTAACAAACACTATATTCACTGCTATTGTCTTCAAGTGTTGCATGTATCTCTTGACACTGGCTCCCCTCCTGAGTGTCCTAATGTTGATATTTATGTTTTTGAGTCGGACCGCTCTGGAAACACATGTATTTCAACAATGCGATTGTTTCAAATCGCGCCTTTTAAATGTTTAATACATCTGGTTTTTCGCTATTAAAATGTAGAGAAATGCTAGTTCTCAAATTTAAGATTTTTTTTCAAATAATTAAATAATTAAATTATCTCATACTTGACATTTTTTATTTAAAATACTGATTTATTAAAAAACATTTTTATTTTGTAAAACGTGGACTTGTTTCTCAGCAATAACAAAAATGATGACGTAATAACTATTATGTTATCATGCAACTCCACAGAAGGTGAAATTGAAAATGTAATTTTAAACGAAGTTAATCAATATTAATGTTTAATAGATTAAATTCAACATTTAATTTAAATCAGAAATAAAAACTCAGAAACTTAATTCGAACGCACATATAACACGGGTGAATTCAGCTACACTAGCAAAACAAACTATTTTATATCATTCGCAATATCGGAGAGATGTTGGACGGTAGGAATAAAATAGGAAAATGAGAGCGAAACGAATCACGAGGCCTATCATGAAGAAGAATCTGTTTAATCAAATTATACAACTATTATTTGTAATAGATTAATGAAGAAAAGATCCAGTGAGATCCACATATATATATATATATATATATATATATATAGAATATATGTTTAGTTTCAACTATTTGGGTTGCATTATGGAAAGAGATATTGATTCCAAAATAAATAAATTTCAGACAGCATGTGAAACAATACAAAGAATATTCAAGAATAAAATTGAAAAAAAAATCCAAAAATAAAAATGTATAAAGTTATGGAAATTCCCACAATATGGTATGTATGTGAAACTTGGGCTCCAACGAAAGAAACGGAAAGATAGAATACAAACGGAGGAGACGAGGTTCCTCAGACAAGTTAAAGGATGGACAAAACTTGATGGAATTAGAAATAAATATATAAGAGAAGAATTAAAAGTGCAGCCTGTACTGGATAAAGGCACAAATTATAGATAAAAGTTGATTGATCACGTGAATGGAATGAGTAAGGAGAGATATCCATTGTTAGCTAGAAATTATCAAGCAAGAGGAAGACGTGATGTCGGAAGACCTAGGAAACGTTGGGCTGGTGCATTATGAAGTCGAATCGGGCAATTACTTAATCTTTGGAGTGATGATGATGATGATTAGTAAAGAACACTTTCTCTATCAGAAAAATATTAAATACATCTTGAAATACAATGTTTATAACATTATTTAAATGCTTGTTAATATATGATTATAGTTTATGTATGTTCTAACTCATTGAATATTATAACAAATTTAACTCTACAATTATAAATCTTCTGGTGTGTTTTAAATTAAGCCTCCTCATATTTTAAACTAAACTCCACGGTCTGACAGACCTACTAGACCCTTTGCCTACTAGCCGGCTGTTGTCATCACATCAACTTACATAATCTTGCAGATTTACAGACGTAAACGATAATCTAAAGGGGTGGCATATTTCACGTACAAAATAAATTGCGAATTGGCGAGACAAATCATAGCCTATTAGAACTATGGTCATACCAAGCTATGAAAATATTAGCATATACTCGAAAGAACTGATGGTAGCCTCGGGAAGCACATTATGTGTTGTCGATCCCCGATGCATACAAAGACTTATTTGATTCGTTGGATCATCAAATTCGTCCGATGGACTGTTTTGTGTTATCTGAACCGAGTGACACACACGACGTCAGAAATTGTAACACTATACTAAAAAAAAGTTAAAATACATTGCACGTTGTTTTGGCGTAATAAAACAACACAGATGTAGCCTATATAGGCCGGTGACAGAAATTTCTTGGCTCCCAATCGAGACTTTTCGCGTATGGAAACTTCTGGCATAGAACTCTTATGACAGAGGAAGTAGAGGCTTAGAGAAATCTCTGGAACAGATGACTAGACGCATTAATGATCTGCTCGGGTCTTTCGACTCGCGAGCCGGTGACTCACGAATCTATTTCTATCAATGCGAAATCACTACTCACCGTCACCCGCGAAATTCATACGACACTAGTACGATACGTCACAACATAATGAAAAATCCATGTGTGCCTATGTCTAATATTGTGGATACTAAACTTTTATAGATAGATATGGCTTATGTGGACCAAAAATAATACGTAATGTTCTGTACAGTTATACATTTCCATTACTTACTTACTCACTGGCACTATCGAACCCGTAGGTTCATGACCGCGCGGACATAAGCTCTCCATACATCCCTATCCTGAGCTAATGTTTTCCAATCATTCCCTGTATAATATTCTTCCCTCAAATCATAGTTAATGTTATTCTCCCACCCCATTCTTGGTCTACCAACTGGGCGTTTTCCTTCTGGCTTTCCTACAAGAAGCTTCCATGCACGTCTTTCATTCCCCATACGCGCAACATTGTCCTGCCCATCGCAGTCTACAAGACTTAACTGTTCTTATTATTTCTGGCTTCTTATAAAGACCATGTAGTTCATTGTTATGTAGTCTTCGCCATTCACCTGTCTGTTCATCTCTCTTTGGTCCAAAAATGTTCCTGAGAACTTTATTCTCAAAAACTCGTAATCTCATTTCCTCCCTTAAAGTAAGAGTCCATGTTTCGCACCCATATAATATAACTGGTAGAATAATAGTTTTATATATTTTCAGTTTAACTTTTTTGAAAGGAGTTGGGACATCAAGAGTCTCTGTAATGCATAATAACATGCATTTCCAATACATTTCCATTATATAATGTATTTATATGAGTGACCATATAACCTTTACTTTTATTGATGTTTACTTCCAGTGTGCGTGTTGGACCTCAGTATATCCTCGCTATCGCTTAATAATACATATGAGAATCCATAGTAATTCTGCCCGAGGGCAGGTCCTTCACTGCAATCATAGCATTTTCATGCTATGTTTTGCAGCTTTACTAGGGAATTGTAGGTGTGGTAGCTTCCCGTTGCTTCCCACACCGGTGAAGGATGATGATAACGATAAGGGTGATGATAATGACCATATGATTTCGGGGACCGTTTGGGCCTTAACGTTTTCCTGACATTTGTCTTACAGGTGAGGAAAAAAAACCCGATAAAACCTCACCCAGAAAAACTGTCCCGACCGGGAATCGAACCCGGGCCCGCTGCATGACAAGACAGCACGCTACCTCGAGACCACAGCGGTATAAACTATCAATTAATACCATTGAGTTGTAGACTTTCTTCATCCTCTAAAGCTTTGAAGACATGTTCTAGTACAAAACTGAATAATAGAGGAGATGTTAATGTACTGTTTTTAATACAGTATATTTAGTTACTATTTGTCTGATTTCGCATTTCTCACTCTTTTATCGTGCATTCATATTCCCGCGCGCTGCCTGCCATTGGCTTGAATTGTTGGTTTCGTGTGGAGAGAGAATGTGAAGCACATGGTGGTTGAAAGACGAAGTAATTATATGCTCCCTCGGATACAGCTGCAATGTGTACAAAACGTTGGTTTATTTGTAAAAATAACATAGATTTTTACTTATTCCATGTGAATTTGAGAACATAAAATAAACAATTGAAGTTATAACAATGTTGTAAATAAAAATTATGAACTTGCTTTAGTTATCTACTGAAAATAATTATTACACAAAATTTAAATTACTATTAAATCTAAAAAAAAAGTTACTGTTTCCATAACCATTTCTCGAATTTATCTTTTTTTTTATTTCATTACACATTCAAACAGAAAACAATTCATCAGCTTCTACATAATTTTGAGCAAGCTGTGATTGACGGGTGTTTAAAATGCTGGGAAAATTCTTAAAGAAAACGTGGTGATTGGGAGGAATGAAAGACAGCAAATCCAACAAATACCTATTCTTAGCATTAGTAACTGCACGTCGCAGGGTGTAAAGACGATATTGTTCTAATAAACTGTTGCGCTAGTCTTCCTTTGCCTTTCTTTTCTAAATTAACTTCATAGATGTCTGTGTTCCGGATCAAGACTGGATTTGCATTTGAGTGAAAACATATATTTTTTTTCATCCTTTGCCTTTCTTTTCCAAATTAACTGCATAGAAGTCTGTGTTCCTGATCAAGACTGGATTTGTATTTGAGTGAAAATATACTTCTTTTTTCATCCTGTGCCTTTCTTTTCCAAAATAACTTCATAGAAGTCTGTGTTCCGGATCAAGACTGGATTTGTATTTCAGTGAAAATATACTTCTTTTTTCATCCTGTGCCTTTCTTTTCCAAAATAACTTCATAGAAGTCTGTGTTCCGGATCAAGACTGGATTTGTATTTCAGTGAAAATATACTTCTTTTTCATCCTGTGCCTTTCTTTTCCAAAATAACTTCATAGAACTCTGTGTTCCGGATCAAGACTGGTTTTGCATTTGAGTGAAAAAATACTTTTCTTTTCATCCTTTGCCTTTCTTTTCCAAATTAACTGCATAGAAGTCTGTGTTCCTGATCAAAACTGGATTTGTATTTGAGTGAAAAAATACTTCTTCTTTTCATCCTTTGCCTTTCTTTTTTCAAATTAACTGCATAGAAGTCTGTGTTCCGGATCAAAACTGGATTCGTATTTCAGTGAAAATATACTTCTTTTTTCATCCTTTACCTTTATTTTCCAAAATAACTTCATAGAAGTCTGTGTTCCGGATCAAGACTGGTTTTGTATTTGAGTGAAAAAAATATTTCTTCTTTTCATCCTTTGCCTTTCTTTTCCAAATTAACTTCATAGAAGTCTGTGTTCCGGATCAAGACTGGTTTTGTATTTGAGTGAAAATATACTTCTTTTTTTCATCCTTTGCCTTTCTTTTCCAAATTAACTTCATAGAAGTCTGTGTTCCGGATCAAGACTAGTTTTGTATTTGAGTGAAAATATACTTATTTTATCATGCCTTAGACATTTCCAGTCAATTACCATTGTGACCATCAACAGTTTTTTTCCACTTAAAATAGCCTCTTCCAATTTTTTGCTTGGCAAAAAGCTACTATGTTTCATTTGAACTATTTTTAAAGGTTGTTTTCTCTTAGATACCTTCACAATGTCTTGTGAATAAATATGTGTAACTTTCCTACTCTTTGCTTCTATCAAGGTAAAACCTGTCATTAGGCAGGTATGAATGTCCTGGCACTAAACATTTATGGTATATAACTTCAATGGCCATGCCAAGGGTTTTTAGTAAGTTTTTCAATGCAAGTTCCATTTTTATATTCTGATTCTGTCCAGTGCAGCTGTCGGAATACAAGATCACATGCGTACAATGTTTTACAAGTTCTTTTAGATGTTTCACTAGGCAAGATGAAAGATCCTGTGATCATCTTCCCGCTTCAGTTTCATTCCAATGTACATAATACCATTACTTTGATTGAATGAATGTACTCCAAAGTTGTAAACATGTTATATCAACTTCAGTTAATTCTGAAGTCTCTTTTCTATCCATGGTAATTATGAGCTCTTGTAATAGAACATCAAAAACGCAGAGTGTCGACTTTCTTCACTTATTTTCTGAATTAATAACATCTGATTCAGTGGTCATGTAAAGTGTTGCCAACTGAAGACGTACAACTCAACTATAAACTTCATTCACTAGTTTTCTGAAAAAAAAGTACTATATTGGAGTGTATAACAAGACTCTAATCTAAAAAACTGTTTTGGACTTATACCACTTGTATTCTGAGTACCTCATATATATACTGAAGATTACCTTACATTTCTGTATATATCGCTTGAAGTTAACCTATGTTTCTGTTAATAAAAATGCTCTCAAGTCATACTATTCCACAATTGCTCCGTTTGCACTGCTCTAGTTATTTTACAACAAAATAATACAGCATGCGAAATAAGAAGAAAAAGTAGCCAGGCGGCGAGGTTACAAATTGCTGACATTGGTCAAAATTTCGTTATTCCAAAAATATAAAACATGCGAAAAATTAATTTGATAGACTTACCTAATAGCCATGCGCAGGATCTCGTTTTTTGAGAGTTTTTTGTCCGGTGGATGCGTGGGCACGAGTTTGCGTAGTTCAGCGAACGCCCCACTCACGTTCTGTTGTCTCCATCTCTCACGAGTGTTTGTGAATATTTTACGCACTATGAAACGTGGAGAAGGATGAGGGTGTGACGTCACTAAACCGGACTGCTGGTTCGTACCGTGTCCACCTGACGGTGCCACTCCTGGTGTAAGAACCCTGGAAAATACAGACACTTCTAATTATTTACTTTATTTTTTTTACCAATGCCACCAGGGTTGTCTTTATGACATTTCAGGTATTCTTTCTTGGCTTGGGGGGAATTGCAACCTACTTCTTAAATTGGGACGCGTAGAAGGAGGAGTTACGCTATCCCGATGATATGATAAGTGATTAATGATAACGAAGCACCAGGAGAGTCCTTAACCCAAACTTAACGTAAATCCAGTAATTCACGGTAGATACGACGGGACTATTGAAGCACTACCAATTGATCGACTCTATCGCTCTGCGCGTTCCTTAGTTGAAATTTTGCAACACACCACTGTATATTTCTTCCCTTCCACCCGGATAATCTGTATAATATTCATTTTCTCTGATATTCTCTAGATAAAAAGCATACTTTTACCTTAATAACTGTAAAAGCCCCATGTTTTAGATGTTAAAGTTGCTTAGATAGATTAGGGTATTTAAGAATAAACTCCTTAGGATCATTTTTGGACCAAAAAGAGATGAATAGACAGGCAAATGGAGGAGGCTATATAACAGTGATCTACATGATTTTGATAGGAAACCAGATATAATCTTCTTAATTCAACCAAGTCTTAAGCCGATATGCCTGTTACGATCTCATTGATGAATTTTATTTCCAGCGTTTCCTTGTCATTTCAAAGATCTCGATTTACTTTTCTTAATTGAATGCTAAATAGACCTATCAAATTTTGTTCTGAAAAATATTTCATCTGCCAGAGCATTAACAGAAGACACACTCACACACACATAGGCATATATATATATATATATATATATATATTGTCATAGTCGTTTTCGGTGTCTATTGGATATGATTGATCAATATACTGTATGTTATGTAAAATTTGTCAAAAATATTTTCATGGGAACATTCTTACACAATTTGCTAATAAAAACGCGCCGACTAGTGGTTAACTTGAAGATCCTGAGATGGGATATGACCTTGATATGAAAGCGTATAAGCCAGCCATGTCATAGTTTAGAGCTGCAAGTTCCGTGCGGAGAAACTGCAACTAGAAAACCAGAAAATACTGAAGATAACTTTCCTCCATTATTGACCAACGATCCTAAACCTGAGAATTCACTCCAACAAATATTTCTGCTCCTGACCACTATCCTACAGAACCCTCAAATCCTCCAATCCACTTTATCCTATGTAAACTCTCATATATCTTCAAGTAAATAGACTACAAAGAAGAAAACTTCAAGGAAGAAACTTTAAGACCGCTAAGCTTAAGCCAAACTCCAGCAAAATTAATGAAGACACCAAAAGACATCACATTCTTCTAGAAAAAGCTAAGAGACGATCACTCTCATTAGCAAAAATCTAAATTGCAGCAGACCTTCACTACAAGCACATAAATGAATGGGTTGTGACCTTAAAAAGGTCGGTACCATAAAACACACATCATTGACTACAAGTGCTAAATCTGGAGCATGCATTTGTATCCCTTTTCTACTTCTCCGGCAGGACCTGTACAAAGGCCTATCATTGTCACGAACGCTTATAACAGAAGGAATCGAAATATAAAACAACGCACAATCAGGAGTGAAGCATGTATTAATGAATGTTATTAACTGGTTTACTGTACAGTGTTAAATAATACCTCAAAATATTTTAATCTGCAATATTTAATATTTGTCTGAACAAAACATCCAGAACCAACAGGCATATACGTACAAACAAAAGATGAGAATACGTTTAACATGTTCACGTATTTCTATACCATTTTAACAAACGTGACTTAATATTTCTTGGTACAGACAAAAATGTGGGTATATTTATTGCTCCTACCGAAGGAAAATAAATCTCCTATTTTCAAAGTGCTACTTCCCGGGCATTCTCACTTGACACTTGACATTTTTTTTTATTTTACTAATTTAATATGATGAAAAGGATGATGATGATGATGATGATGGCCATATGATTTCGGGGACCGTTTGGGCCTGAAAGTTTTCCTGACTTTTGTCTTACAGGTGAGGAAAAACCCCGATAAGAACCTCACCAGAAAAACTGCCCCCACAGGTGATCGAACCCGGGCCCGCTGCGTGACAAGGCAGCACGCTACCTCGAGACCACAGCCGTGGACAATGCGTGACAAAATTCACAAAATATATAATGTTAATAAATCCACATCACTTCCAATGTCCAGTTTCTCTCACTACAATACGGTCAAGCCTACGTCTTGTGCACAATCCAGCGATTATAAATAAATTGTACAAGATCAGCTGGAAAATCTA
The DNA here is from genome assembly GCA_030220185.1 of Diploptera punctata. NCBI lineage: Eukaryota > Metazoa > Arthropoda > Insecta > Blattodea > Blaberidae > Diploptera > Diploptera punctata. The sequence goes on along the minus strand of JASPKZ010007782.1, from coordinate 1,505,966 downwards.
GAATGGATAGAATACGAAATAAAGAAATAAGGGAAATTATGGGTGTACAAGAGGAACCGGACATCATAGACATTATAGAAAAGAAAATATTGCAGTGGTATGGTTATGTCAAAAGAATGCCAGGGAAAAGATTGCCAAAAATTGTTATGGAATGGATCCCAATGGAAAGGAGGAAGAGAGGAAGACCGAAGAAAACTTGGATAGAAGGGGTACAAACAGATATGAATATCAGAGGAATGGAGGAAGATCAATGGATGGACAGAGACTAATGGCATTTGGTTTCCAGAAGACGGCGGCAGCTGTCATGATACCGGATGATGATGATGATCACTCCTCCTAGCCTCAATATTCAAAATTACAGAATTAAAACGTACAACATTCTAGGTATCGAACCAAGGCCCGCTGGTCTGGAGGCAGACATGCTGGCTCTTGAGGTAGAGGGCTGGAATTAATTTTAATAATTGAGATTTTTTAAAAAAACCGAACATGCCCATTTCATTAATTTTTTCTTGAGAAAGGAAAAAAATATCTCCTATTTTTTGTGTGTGAACATTTACATTAATTACATGATATGTATAGGGAGCCAGATATAAGAATAACAGTTAAGTCTCGTAGGCTACGATGGGAAGGACATGTGGCACGAATGGGGAAGCTTCTTGTAAGAAAACCAGAGGGAAAACGCCAGTTGGTAGGCAAATAATGAGGTGGGAGAATAACATTATCCATGATTTGTGGGAAGTAGATTATACAGGGGATAACTGAAAAACATAATCTCTGGATAGGGATGTATGGAGAGCTTATGTGCGCGTTCGGTACGGGTTCGATAGAGTCAATGAATCAGTTAGTTTGTAAATATCTACATCATGCACCGATCTCATTGTAATATGTTCACATTTGTTTAAAAAATGAATAGACATGTGAGAAATCTGCCATAAAAAATGAATAACAAAAGGTGTTAAATTTTAGACATGTTTGGTTTTAAAAAAGCTCTTCTATTATTATTTGTATTAGCTGAATTAGGTATACCTTTTGTTGCCGGAAGACATAACTTCGCGCCTGCTATCGTCATCCTCATCATCGTCAGAATCTGGGATAGAGAAATCATCTGACATGAGATCGTCCTCCAGTTCCTCAGACAGCGAATCCACATCAACTCCGGGACCTCTGCGGTGTTCACCGTGTGGTGAGGAAGTTGTGCTGTAATCTGTTCCATCGCCGTCACCTGACCATTCCATCTCAAACATGGACGGCGAGAATGTTATCAGAGGCTGTGGTAAAAACAATAAGAACATAGCACATAATTTATTTTATACTAATTTATATAGCCTGGTTTCTATGCCAGGTATCAGTTGGTGAATTTTATAACGAACCACTAGTTACTAACTATAGGCCTATCGTCAGCGACATGGTTGCCAACATGTACAGCCTTTGAAATAATTGTTGGCGCACAGGTAATTTTCAAGTCCCAGAACGAAGCCATTGCGCATGACCAGAGGTCAGTTGTTTGGTTCACAAGTAGGATGCTGTAAATAAAAAAAAGAAAAAATAAAACAAAAGAAAGAAAATTAATTGAGATAAGGACGAGAGAGAGAGAGAAAAAAAGCATAACAGCGAGATCAAACACGCGACCTCCTGCATGGGAAACAGAAGCTCCCTCCACTAGACCACAATCATTCCCTGCTAGCAATTGTCTGTATGAAGCGATGCAATATTCCAGGACTTACTTGTATAATGAAATCATATATTAACTTGTCTTAATTTAAATTAATCAGATGCATTTTACTTTAGTAGTGGAAATAAACAATCTTGTTAAATGCCTTGTTTTTTTAAACAAAATAACGAGATTTTACAATCGTTATTCATTATATATATGAGCTGTTTCCTTTAATTAATTAATTTCCCTATAGGCCCTATATACAAATTTATTTATATAACGCAGCCTGGTAACGTGTAGGCATTATAAAAAATAACGTCGTTATTAAAAAAAATCCTGGCCAGAATCGAACCTGGGCCTACGTCATCGCAAGAAAGCATCTTACCGACTGCTCTACTGAAGCGAACGATACCAATAGGCCTACTGCATCAGAAGTAAGCGCTAATTTACTATTGATTGGTTTAAGAGACCATTACTTGCTTTCAGTCATCTGATAACTCTCTTAACTTAGAGATTCAATTAATACATTTATTCGTTGAAATTATTTCAATAATAATTTGTATAAATTTATGATTGGCCCCTTATGCCGCCGGATTTGACCTCAAAGGAGACAGCACATGTAAAAACTTACTAGTGTGAATCGCTCTTCAAAACTTTTAATTTCCCACCATCAAGAGTTGCGCCATCATTTTTTTCAAAGGCTGTACATTCACTTTTCTTATATAGCCAGCTCCTAACATGTTTATTCTGGTTAGATTGTGTACCGGTAGGCTATATTAGGTAGGTTAGATTAGATAGTTAAGTTAGATTAGATTAGGTAGGTTGGCTACTTGGCGACCTTCTTTATTATTTGTTAATGTGTTTTCCATAACTTGGCTACCATTTTTAGCAATGATAACAGACATGTTCTAACAATAATAACCAGAGACCGGAACTTTGGCAGAATGTCTTTTTAAATGTGTTAAATCTATTTCCAATTTGAGAGTGAATTTGTACGATTCATACCTTTGTGATTAAAACGTCAAAGTTTTATATTGCCTTTTTCTGCCTTTTTTAAAAATATAATTGCCTAATTTACGAAATAAATGTTTTTTTTGCCTTTATTTGAATTTATCTATTATTTATTAATTTATTATTAAAAACTGCCTACAGGTCTATTTTAATTTATTTCTATAACCGCTACAATGAAAGTGACTTCACCGAATGTATATTATTGTCGTTCAGTCAGTTCATATTCTCCTTGCAACAATGAGTGCTGCCGAACAAAAAATGTATAAATAACAGTCATCATCATCACTCCAGGGATTAGGCAATTGCCCGTTCCGACTTCATATTGCATCAGCCCAACGTCTTCTAGGTCTTCCAACATCACGCCTTCCTCTTGCTTGATAATTTCTGGCTAACAATGGATATCTCTCCTTACTCATTCCATCCATGTGATCAATCCATTTCTGTCTGTAATTCGTGACTTTATCCAATAAAGGCTGTACTTTCAATTCTTCTCTTATATCCTCATTTCTTATTCTAACAAGTCTTGTACATCCTTTTACTTGTCTTAGGAACCGCATCTCTGCCGTCTGTATACTATCCTTCTGTCTTTTCACTGGAGCCCAAGTTTCACATCCATACAATATTGTGGGAACCGCCATAACATTATACATTTTTAAAAGCATTTTAATTGTGTCTTGTGTTTATTTGAAAAGGCAACAATGAGTACGGGTCTAACTTTAATTTTCTTTCAGTTTTCATTGCGACGTTGTTGTAGCTAGCAGCAAGATGCGGAAATACAGTGTTCCTTTACGCAGTAAATTGCAAAGTTACGTTAATACTTATGGATCCGACGTATTTTGTACTCACGGTAAAGTACTTTCATGCAAAATATGTGAGTAGTCAGTTAACTATGAAAAGAAATATTTCATATCGCAACATGTCAGTACAACCAAACCTAAAAATGCACTTTCCAAGGCTACTGGGAAGATTTCTTTGCTTGAAACAGTAATTGCAATATCGAATCGAAAATCTCATTTTGCATTCGACTTATGTAAAGCTTTATTTGGTGCTGGAATCCATTTGTGGAAATTACAGAATCCTACATTTAGACAGTTTTTGGAGAAGTATACGAACAAATCTGTGCCCAGCGAGTCAAGTTTGCAAAAATGTTACCTAAGTTAATGTTACGATGAAACAATGAAAATCATTAAAGATAAAATTAAAAATAAGAGATCAGGATTTTTATCGACGAGTCAACTGGGTCGTTTCATTACCAATGTCACTGTTGGGCCATTAGATCCTTCAGAAGATGAATCAATGAAACAATTCCTGCTCACAACAGAGTGTCTGGAGAAAGTTAACAATTCAATTATCGCGCAGTTATTCACCAATTCATTAAATTTACTGTGGCCTGAAGACATTCAATATGACGTGTTACTTTTCATCAGTGACGCTGCACCATACATGAAAAAGGCTGGAATAACTTTAAAAGTGCTATTTCCAAACATGCTTCACGTGACCTGAGTAGCACACGGCTTTCACAGGATGTCAGAAGAGATACGATACTTGTTTCCGGATGTCGGTAATTGATTTCCAGTATTAAGAAGATCTTCGTGAAAGCCCCATCAAGAATGCTGACATAAATACATTGCACCAGATATACCTCTGCCCCCCCCCCAACCTATCATAACGAGATGGGGGACATGGATTTCAGCAGCACTTTACTACGCTTCAAATTTCCTAAGTATAACTGAGGAGTTGAACGCTCTGGAGGATGAAGCATCTTCAATTGTAGCAGCCATGAAACTTCTCAATTCTTCCGAAGTGAAAAATGATTTAAATTACATTGCGGCCGAGTTTGGTTTCATGCCACAAGTGATCTGCCAGCTTCAAGAAGAAGGACAGCCTTTGACGAAGTCAATGAAAATTGTGGATGATGCATTGCAAAGACTGGACAGTGTACAAGGGAAATGGGGTTCATTAGTTAGCGAAAAGTGTAAAAAAGTGTTTTCGCAAAATTGTGATCTTGATAAGCTTAGAAATAAACTTATTTAAAAAATTCTACAAGGTGACAATTCTATTGCAGTTGAAATGGATCCTTCAATGATGTTATGTTTTAGATTTGCTCCAATAACCTCTGCCGACGTTGAGAGATAATTTTCTCATATGAAAAATGTGTTATCTGACAGGAGATTCAACATGACTCCAGAGAACTTAAAAAGCATTTGGTTGTCATGTGCAACGAATAAGGCATTGCAATACATAGGCCTTTTAAAGCATTTTAATTTTTTTTTGTATCAAGCACAACACATTTTATAATCAATTGAGTTGGTGTTTACTTGATGAAAATCCATATTTATTAATTAAATAAAAATAAAACGTAGTTTTATTTGATTTTAATATTTATTATATAATTCAGTGACAGCTGTTTCGGTACACTGTACCTTCTTCAGACATGTTAAATTATGAATTGTGTTCCAACTGATCTAAGCAACAATATTTATTTAATTTTTTTTGTATATAAATTGAAGTGTGGCACATGTGACAATGTCTATATAGGACAAACTGGTAGACCTTTTATATCTCGGATAAAGGAACACATGAGAGCATATAACAGAAATTTAGAAATAGTTGAATGCAGGCTTTCACGGCCGGTAATCATAATGTTGAGTGATTCCGGGTTCTGTACGTTGATACGTCTGGTATCAACACCAACTATGGACCACGGCCACAGAACCCGGAATCACTCAACAGAAATTTAGAAAATTCAAACTATGCTAACCACCTATTCCAATTTAATCATTGTTTCGATCCAAATTTTGAAATTTTACATATTTGTGATAAGGGTAAGAAGTTAGATCTTTTGGAGGCTGTAGAAATTAATAAGTTTAAAAGTAGTAAAAAACTGTTAAATTCTCAACTTGATTTGAATGAATCCCCTTTGTTAAATTAAAAAATTTAAATAAATATTGTTGCTTAGATCAGTTGGAACACAATTCATAATTTGTTAACATGTCTGAAGAAGGTACAGTGTACCGAAACAGCTGTCACTGAATTATATAATAAATATGAAAATCAAATAAAACTACGTTTTATTTTTATTTAATTAACAACACATTTTGTTTAAAAATGTAAAGTTCTTTAAAATATGACGATCAAGTTATTGAATAGTGTAATCTAGTAAATAAACGGGTGTAGTGCAAGGTTTTTCTAATTATCTATTTAGCTATTTATTATGCATTTTTGCCTGCCTATTTTAATGATTCATAATGCCTGAACTTCCGGTCTCTGATAATAACATATAACGTATTTTAGGATAATTTTACGTCAACTTCTCATTCTATTTTCAATCATGGATATATATATCCACCGCTGTGGTCTCGAGGTAGCGTGCTGCTTTGTCACGCAGCGGGCCCGGGTTCGATTCCCGGTCGGGACAGCCTCCTGGGTGAGGTTTTCTCGGGGTTTTCCTCATCTGTAAGACAAATGTCAAGAAGCTTAGGGCCCATCGGTCCCTGAAAATCATCCGGCCATCATCATCATCATCATCCATCACTGGTGTGGAAAGCAACGGGAAGCTATCACACCTATAATTCCTTGTGCCCTCGGGCACAATTACTATATATATATATATATATATATATATATATATATACACCCTATATACCCTATACTTCCTTCATGAATACATGGGTGCCACTCTAGCGGTTGTTTCTTGACTTGCGTAGATAATTTAATTACGCTTATTCCTCTTCACATGTCAGTGACATTTAGTCAGTACATTGCTTCAATGAGATATCGAGTAGGGAACTAAGGCATTATTTGGATGAGCAATGTCGGTTAAATTTTTCTCAGAGGCACTAATTTAGGTTTGAGGCTCTTTTAATGAGCCTGGACAATCTCTAAACTCGGGACCCACGGCTTAAAGTCCCTCCCGGAGGACTTGTCCTTTGGATTCTTCCATCCCAAAAGTCCATCGTTTCCGGCCGAATTTGAACCCACGACCCTCGGGACTTAGAGGCAAGGAACATAACCACTGGTGGAAATTCGGGTAATGTGGACCATATCTTCTTTAATTGGTGCTACCCTCGAACAGAAAATATTTTAACTTCTTCCCCTAATCAACTTTGACGTGTTCAAGGCTTGTCTCTTTTATTCTTTGTACGAAGAAAGGGTTATCTGTGACATTTATGAAAACGGCCATTTTAAAAGTTTTTCAAGATAAGAATTAATCCATAATGTCTGCACTGAAAAAACTCGTAAATATATTATATTATGTAGGCTAGATGGAGTTTTAATATTCTGACGGATTTAGTTTGATATTATGTGACATGGGGACTGTATAAAATAATTAAACATAACAAAGGAATTCGGTTACTGTAGACCCTCCAAGAGGCGGTTAAAGTGGACCTGGGTCAGCTTTACACGAAAACGTATATTTTATCAATGATGATGCTATCTGTAAAAGCCATGCACGTAATTAATTTTATTTAATATTCTTGTAATTTTACTAAACCTAAATCGCTGTCTGCAGATGAATGACGAGTGAATGTTATATTCAACAATAATTTTTCAAACGTTAAATAAATATCAACACTTTTTAATTGCGATCAGAAAAAAATACTTTCAGATTAATTTGTCCCTGTCTGTATAATTTAATAGAGTAAATAAACTTAAAAATATTCTAAAGGCTAAGGTAGACTCTTGTGTCCACTTTACCCGAATTTGGTTTAATAACCCTAACTTATTGGGGTTCCAGTAATACTAACAAAAACTACTAATAATTTTAAATACAAAGGTAAACAAATAAATAAGAGAGGTTAAAGTGGACCTTTCTTGTAATGTAAAAACGTTTGTACATTATGAAGATGTTTCCATTTTTAATAAAATAACAATGATATTTCATAGTTATAACACGAATGATAATCACTGTAATTAAACAAAATTCAAATGCCTTAATTAAAAGAAGAAAACAATAAATTCAAAATATGGGCTCTCATTACCCGAAGTTCCTCTATACCACCGCGGCCAACTAATTATTCGCGTATTACTACAATCTTTCTTTCTTTCTTTTTTTTTATTTTTACAGACTGATACGTTCTATAGAATCCATCATACCCTATACTTAAAACATCTAATATCATCTCTAGAATATTTGGTTGTATTCAGAGGATAACCGATATGCCAGATGTCTCTCGGGCAGGATACAACGCTGCATTTCTCAGACCAGAAACATAGATAGCCAACTGCTGGTTACCATGCTTGCTTATGAGTTTCTAGATTCGTGTCTACAAATCTGGCTGGGATCGATAATTTTTTAAGGGCGTAACAGAATCGCTTCTTTCGGAAGGGAAGTAAAGCAGGGGTCTCGGTTCGTAGATTATGACACAAAAGAACTTCAAGTCTGAAATAAGGGGCGTCATAGGAAAATGTATCGATCTTTTCACGCCTAGATTTGAATTGCCTCGCTAATAACCTGAAAAATTAAATTAAATTAAATTAAATAATAAACTCGAGTCGTTAAATTAAATAATAAACTCGAGTTACAGTTTATATATATATATATATATATATATATATATATATATATATATATATATTATTTTTTTGTCAAATGCCACCAAGTTGCCTTTTATGACATTTCTGGATTTCTCCCTTGGCATTGGCGGAATTGTAATCCATTTCTTAGGTTGGGGCACCTGGAAGGCGGATTTACGTTATCCCGATGATATGATGGGATATAAATGATAAAGAAATTCCAGGAGAATCCTTAACCTAAACTTAACCTAAAACCCAGACCATGGGCAACCATAGGAATAATTCCCTTTAAGAAAAAATCCTATGATATGACCGAGAATCGAATCCGGGACTTCATGATCTGTAGTCAGAAACGCTTATCAGTAGCCCATGGGGCTAGTCTTATTTTAATTATTATTATTATCATCATTAAAGAACCTTGCTTAATATAACCAGAAAAGAGACAATGATGAGATTTTATAAGGTATAGTTTTGGCAGTCCCGCTTCTAACATACGGAAGTGAAAGCTGGATATTAAATAAACAAAACTCCAAGCGCGACAGGTATAGAAGGCCCTTGGCTGACCACCCGGCTGCCGGCCTCACAACCACATGTGTTAATCACAGAGTAGTCAGTGTAGGGGTGACATGTGGTCAGCATGCCTGATGTCGTTATAGCTGGTATTCTCAACCCGTAGTAGCTACTTATTTTAGCTATCCAAATGCCTGACGATGCTGGATGGGTACCGGTCCCATACTGGCCGAAATTCCATGAGAAAAATGTCTTCCCCCGTGGAGACTCGAGCCAGCGCAAGTCCCGTAAACTCTGCGCCAAGGCTTCTTGCCTTAACCACCCGGCTATGGCGCGGGACCCGGACGTTAAATACATCTGGAAAAAGAAGATAGAAATGGCAGAAATGCGTTTCTTAAGAAGGATAGCAGAACACACTTTAAAAAAGCATATCTGCAATACCGACATTAGAGAACTATTACAAATATGTGAATTAACAAATAAATTGACAGACAAATTAAAATGGTTTCAACATATAAATAGAATGGAGACATCTTGTCTATCAAAATAGACTTTACAATATAACTTATTCCAAGAGGTAAACGTTCCGTTGGACGCCCCATGACCAGATGGTCAACCTTGAAGTCGAAGAAGTCATTCTCTACAGCCTTCTGCTTTCTTCCATCCATTCATACCCATTACCCCAAGATCTTGTTCCATCGTCCATCTGAAGAATAGAATATTATAAAATCTAAACTCTCTACCCGTGTCCAGCGAAAATCCAGCTCGAGGGATGAGATGAGGTGAAGTCCCTATTATTGAAGGTCTGTGATATACGAATATGTCGATTGACTAGACATGTCGCACCATCGCGGAGGGCAGTTGAAATAAAATAAAATGCATGATATGAGTATGGACATGTGAAATTATGTTTTAAAAAGGAGAAAACGAGCGAAACCTCGAGAAAATTCTGTACTGGATACAATTCGCCCACTATGAACCCCACATTGTGTGACCGAGACGCCAACTAGCTTTCCAGAGGTGGAAGACACGTGACAAATCATTTGCGCCTTGAAGCCGCCTTAAATACGATAGTTTCAATTAAATCAGCTCCATAAATGCCATAGACTGCACAAAGGTAGGTAGATGAAGATTGCCAGAGCAGACATTATTTTAAAAATGTTTGATTGGACTCCCCAGGGAAGAAGAAGAAGGGTTGGTACAAAGATTACTTGGATATAAGAGATTAGAATATAAATTGTGGAAAATGAATTAGAGGAAGAGCTTGGAAAGAAAGATATTATTGGAAAAAAAAAATAAAAATAAGATGCTATAAATTTGAATACTTAGGCCCTATACATTATCCATCCATCCATAGTAATTCTGCTGAAGGCAGGTCTTTCATTGCAATCGTAGCATGTCCATGTTAGGCTTTGCAGCTTTATTAGGGAATTATGGGTATGGTAGTTTCCCGTTGTTTTCCACACCGGTGAAGGATGATGATGATGATAATGTTAAGGACGATGATGACGGACTGATGATTTTCGGGGACCGTTGGGCCCTACGCTTCCTGACATTTGTCTTACAGGTGAGGAAAACCCCGAAAATAACCTCACACAGGAGCCTGTTCCGACCGGAATCGAACCCGGGCCCGCTGTGTGACAAGGCAGCACGCTACCACGAGACCACAGCGGTGGACGTATACATTATAATCTTGTTAAATAAATAAAAAAATGTATAAGATTTTATTCCTATCTCCCTACTCCATCCGGGGATAGAATGTTCCATATACTGGTCAATTTTCAAGCCAGTTCCATCCCAAGTACTCGTACTTTTTTTGAGCCGTCAGTTCCGTCCAAGGATCATTTTCATTTCTAGTTAGTTTCTTCCGTCATTACCATCACAAACAACATTTCCCTTCCCATTTTGCAGACCTAGAACTTCCTGTAACGTAGCAAAATTTCTTTTTTTAATAGGCCTATTACTTTTAAAAAACTCTATGACGCGACAGGCCTAGATGGCCTTTGGTCTATCATCCGGCTGCTGGCCTCACATTCATATGTGTCAATTATAGAAGTGTACGATCATACAGCCAGTATAGGAGTCAATTACAGAAGTGTAGGATCATACAGCCAGTATAGGAGTCAATTACAAAAGTGTACGATCATACAGCCAGTATAGGGGTCAATTACAGAAGTGTACGATCATACAGCCAGTATAGGAGTCAATTACAGAAGTGTACGATCATACAGCCAGTACAGGGGTTAATTATAGAAGTGTACGATCATACAGCCAGTATAAGAGTCAATTACAGAAATGTACGATCATACAACCAGTATAGGAGTCAATTACAGAAATGTACGATCATAGAGCCAGTATAGGAGTCAATTACAAAAGTGTACGATCATACAGCCAGTATAGGGGTCAATTACAGAAGTGTACGATCATACAGCCAGTTTAGGGGTGACATGTCATTAGCATATCAGATCCCCAAGCCATTACAGTTGATTTTCTCAACCTGGAGTTCTATTTATTGTAGCTACCCAAATTCCTAATGATGCTGGATGGGCACCGGACCATATTGGCCAAAAAAATCATGAGAAAATATCTTCCTCCATGGGAACTCGAACCAGGGCAAGTCCAGGAACTCTGCACCAAGGCACCATTCCTTATTAAATCGCTCTATAAGACGCGGGATCATCTGTCGAATGTTATAGGTAGATTAATATATTGTTTGTGACTTGTTCATGCTAAAATGTAGTGGGATTTAAAAATGTATAACATTTAATTTAGGCCTATAACATTTAGGTTTACCACTGCGATCTCGAAGTAACCTCATTGCCGTGTAAGCAGCGGGCCCGAGTTCGATTCCCGGCGTGAAAAGTTTCCTGGGTGAAGTTTTTTTCGGGATTTTCACCCGCTTGTAAGACAAATATAATAAATTTTAAGGCCTAAATAGTTTCCGAACACCATTTGGCTATCACAGTTATCCATAGGTTATCATTTCGTCTTGTTCAGTATGAATCTATAGTGAATGGTGTGTCTTGTCTTAAACGTTCGTGCTGTCTAGCATTGAGTTGATCACTCATCCAAGGAAGTTTCAATGTTCGTGTGTGAGTGAGAGTTTAAAATTCTCTCCAAACAGGTCATCTCCCTCTAACGCCCGAGTGGCGTGGAGTATGTAAAAGTATCTACAAAATGAGAGGTTAAAACTAGGGTAAAGAGAGAAATACTAGGTTAGGTTAGATAGTTGTTGGACTGATTTGACTTATGAATTTTGAAAGTTACGAAAATAACTGATGCGTTTTTTTCCATAAACACGTTTTCGTGGACGAAACTGACATGGCCCCACTTGGTCAGCAGTCTTCCTACATTAGACATATTTGTCTATAAATGGAAACCGGGGTGCGCAAAGCTTCGTGTGGTTGATGCATTTAATTTGATCAACCCTTCGGTCTAACTTTTAAAAAAATCGACACCACATTTAAACTGTATAAAATCGAACTTGTAAAAAAAAAAGAGGGTAGCTTCATAGACATTTGTCCGGCTCCATAGCCAAGTGGTTAAGGCAAGATGCCTTCGAGCAGAGCTACGGGACTTGCGCTGGTTCGCGTCTCTCGTTAAATTTCGGTCAGTATGGGACCGGTGCCCACCCAGCATCATGAGGAAATTGATAGCTATAATAAGTAGCTGCTCCAGGTTGAGAAAACCAACTATAACGGCTGGGGGATCTGATATGCTCACCACATGTCACCCCTACACTTACAGAATGATCATCTACCTATGTGATTACCAGATGTAGATGAGAGGCTAGCAGCCGGCCAAGGGCCTTCTAGGCCTGTCGCGCCATGGAGTTTTTCGTAGACATGTATGGAGATGATAATGTAACATAGTTTTGTTTCGAAAGGAAATTCCTGTTATTTCCTGTCTGAGAGATTAGCTCGTCCAATCGCATATCTAACATCATTTCCATGCGGCTTGTAGCCTTGAATTTTCCAAGTTCATAACATATTGCGTTATTCAAGCCTATAGGGACCTATGACAATGACGATTAATAATAATAAAAATTATAATACAATAATATTCTTCCTGAACCTTGTTGATCTGTTCATTTTTACTTCTTGCCTCTAGGCATTATTTATGTTCGCATATTTTTCCCCATCCCTAAAACCTATAAATTAATTGCTAACATTCCGCTAGATTATAAATTTTAGACAGGTAAACTACACCCAATATTACCATTATTAGACTCTTATTAGTAATTGAAGGCCTAGTAGTAGTAAGCTCTATACCTATTAGGACCTACTGTACTCTACAGCAGATCATAAAGAGCCATTGAGAAGTGGACTAAAATATCCACGATTGTTAGTCAACGTTACGAGAATGGGGTAGCCTTATATCTGATTCTACGATCAGGTCCACTTAACCCAGGAAAATTTCTATTACTCATTTTATAGGAAGTTAGTGGGTCTTAATACCAGTGTGTAAAGAAAATCTCCAGCCGTCTGTTGCTGGAAATCGAGCCCGTCTCACCTGTACAGCCTTACCTCCTTATTATTATCATCATATATCCACATTGAGGGGCTGAGGCTGATTGGGATTTCCGGATCATTGATCTGGTCAAAAAACCCTGATGGAACTGATATTTAACCTCTGGGGTGAATTTCGGTGAAGTCCGGAGGGTCTGACTTAGCCAAATCCATGCTCCTCACCTACAAGTTGGGGCCTCTTGGGACCTTCTTAAGATCTTTTAAGATTTTAAGATGCAAAAGAGAGAGAGTGGGGTGTCGAAAGAAACGGGAAGCTACCACACCTATATATCTCTAGTAAAGCTGCAAACGTAGCATGATGAGTCTTTCCACGGTAAAAGACTCCGGACGTAAATTATTCCCCCATTCGGATGTCCGGGAGGCGGATACTGCGGAAGAAAACATCATGCAGTCAAAACAACAGAAGAAAAGAAGACTAAGGATTGGAGCCTGGAATGTGAGAACTCTTCTGCAAGCAGGGAAACTGGAAAATTTGAAGGAAGAAATGAGAAGAAACAAAGTGGATGTGATGGGAATATCAGAAGTGAGGTCGGAACAAAGTGGTGAATTAGTGAATGATGAATTTAGAATGTTTTATTCCAGTGGTGATTCTAAAGGAAATCATGGTGTCGGTGTAGTATTAGGACCACGTGTGAAAGAAAAAGTGATATCAGTGCGTTATGTGGATAATCGGATGATAATGGTGAGGTTACAAGGAAAAAAAGTGGACTTGGTGATAGTGCAAATTTACATGCCCCATAGTGGGTTAGCAGATGAAGAAGTGGAGGAAAGATATGACAAGATAGAAGAGATTGTTGAGAGAGAGAAGAAGGGGGCATGTGTTATCCTAATGGGTGACTGGAATGCTGTAGTTGGAGAAGGACAGGATGGAAGTACAGTTGGAAGATATGGATTAGGAAAAAGGAATGAGAGAGGTGAATCACTGGTGAGTTTCTGTAAAAGGAATTCAATGATAATTGGAAATACAATGTTTCAACAGCATAAAAGAAGAAGATACACATGGATAAGCCCTATGGACAACAAACGATACCAGATCGACTACATACTGATACAGGAAAGATTCCGAAATTGCTTGAAAAATGCGAAGACCCTACCAGGAGCAGATATCAATTCAGACCATGTCTTACTAATAGGCGAAGTAGATATTTGCCTGAAGAAGATAAGAGGAAGACAGGCAACAAAGAAGTTTGACTTGGAGAAACTCAAAACTGAAGAGGAAAGGAGAAAATTCCAACAAAATTTTCAGGAGAAAGCCTCTACCATGGAAATCTCATATGGCAATACCAAGGAACACTGGAGTCATTTGAAAACCTCTATACAGATAGCTGCAGAGGAAACAATAGGATACAAAGAGAGCAAGAATATTAAGAAACCTTGGGTCACAGAAAAAATGTTAGAGAAGATGGAAGAAAGAAGAAAATGGAAAAATAGCAATACAGAAGAAGCCAAAAGAAACTACAGGAAACTAAACAACGAACTTAGAAGAGAAACTGACAAGGCAAGGGAAGAATGGATGAAGCAGAAATGTGAAGAACTAGAGAATCTGGAGAGGAAAGGAAAATATGATTTAATGTACCAGGAAGTTAAAGGCTTGGACTATGGAAAGAAGAGCAGGAAAACTATGTGGCTGATTGAGGACGAAAATAATGAAGAAATAACAGACAAACAGGGAATTATGAATACATGGGAAAAATATGTAGAAGAGCTATATGAGACAAGAAATCGTCCGGCTAACTTGGATATAGAAAATGAAGAAGACGTATCAGAAGATGAAAAAGGATTTTCAATTCTGAAGGAAGAAGTTGAACTAGCAATTAAGGAAATGAAAAATGGGAAAGCAACAGGGGTAGATGGAATCCCCATTGAATTGGTTAAATGCTTGGGTGAAGGAAAGAAGGAAATTCTGCGTTTATGCAACAAGATATATAAAGAAGGTGAATGGCCCGAAGAATTGACTGAGACAGTGTTAATACCAATACCGAAGAAAAACAATGCAAAGAAATGTAAGGAGTTCAGGACTATCAGCTTGATATCACACTCTGCAAAGATTCTCCTGCGAATACTGAATCGACGTTTACGTTCTACGATGGAAAGCGAATTGGAAGAAGAACAGTTTGGCTTCAGGAAGGGAAAGGGTACAAGAGATGCAATTGGATTGATACGAACAATAGGAGAAAGATATATAGAAAAAGATAAAGACGTTTATGCAGTATTTGTTGACCTGGAAAAGGCCTTTGACAGAGTAAATTGGAATAAACTCCTGAAGATCTTGAAGAAAATTGGCGTGAACTGGAAGGAGAGGAGGCTCATAAGTAGTCTTTATATGAAACAGCGAATAAAAGTGAAGATAGGAGAAGAAATGTCAGAGGGAAGAGAAATTGGAAGAGGGGGTAAGGCAAGGATGTCCTCTATCACCTACCCTTTTCAACATCTACCTGGAAGACCTAATGAAGAACTGCTTCAGCAATACGGGAGGCGTAAACATGGGAGGAAGAAGAATAAAGTGCATAAGATTTGCTGATGATATGGCTTTGCTAGCAGAAGATGCAATGACATTGAGGAACATGCTGATGGAGCTAAATGATAAGTGCGAGGATTATGGGATGAAGATAAATATAAATAAGACAAAGGCCATGATTATAGGAAAGAAACCAAGGAAGATAAACATGAAGATTAAAGATGAGGCCATTGAGCAAGTGGAGAGCTTCAAATACTTGGGTTGTACTATCAGTAGTAACATGAACTGCGGTCAAGAAGTAAAGCAGAGGATAGCAATGGCAAAAGAAGCTTTCAACAAGAAGAGAAGCATTTTCTGCGGACCTTTGGCAAAAGAATTAAGGAAGAGGCTAGTGAAGTGCTTTGTGTGGAGTGTAGCATTGTATGGTGCAGAGACTTGGACATTACGACGGAATGAGGAAAAGCGACTGGAAGCTTTTTGAGATGTGGATATGGAGAAGAATGGAACGTATAAAATGGACAGACAAAGTAAGAAATGAAGATGTGCTAGACAGAGTGGGTGAAAGAAGAACAATGCTGGAACTCATAAAGAAGAGGAAAAGAAATTGGATTGGCCACTGGCTAAGAAGAAACTGCCTGCTGAAGGATGCTCTAGAAGGAATGGTCAACGGAAAGAAAGTTAGAGGCAGAAAAAAGACATCAGATGATAGACAATACTCACTCACTTACTCACTGGCACTATCGAACCCGTAGGTTCATGGCTGCACGGACATAAGCTCTCCATACATCCCTACCCTGAGCTAATGATTTCCAATCATACCCTGTATAATCTACTTCCCTCAAATCATAGTTAATGTTATTCTCCCACCTCATTCTTGGTCTACCAACTGGGCGTTTTCCCTCTGGCTTTCCTACAAGAAGCTTCCATGCAAGTCTTTCATTCCACATACGTGCAACATGTCCTGCCCATCGCAGTCTACCAGACTTAACTGTTCTTATTATATCTGGCTTCCTATAAAGACCATGTAGTTCATTGTTAAGTAGTCTTCTCCATTCACCTGTCTGTACATCTCTCTTTGGTCCAAAAATGTTCCTAAGTTCTTTATTCTCAATTACTTGTAATCTCCTTTACTCCCTTAAAGTAAGAGTCCATGTTTCGTACCCATATAATATAACTGGTAGAATAATAGTTTTATATATTTTCAGTTTAACGTTTTTTGAAAGGAGTTGGGATATCAAGAGTCTCTGCAATGCATAATAGCACGCATTTCCAAAATTGAGCCTATGTTTAATTTCTTTGTGCATCTCATTCCTATTTGTGATTATTATTCCTAGGTATTTGAATTCAGCCACTTCCTCAAAATTTCCCTCATTTGTCATTAGCTGTCCATATCCATTATACAATGTATGTCTACGTGTGACCATATATTTAGTTTTATTGATATTTACTTCCAGTCCTAATTTCTTAGTGTTACTCAACAGTGTTTGCGTGTTGTCTTTTCGTATCTCTTCGCTATCGGCCAATAATACTACATCATCAGCATAAACTAACAGCTTATTAATACCATTCAGTTGTAAGCCTTCCTCATTCTCTAAAGATCTAATGGAATGCTCCAGTACAAAATTAAATAGTAGAGGAGACAGTGCATCTCCTTGCTTCAACCCATTGCGGATTTCAAAAGTGTCCGAAAACTGTTTGCCTACACGCACCCTACTCTTTGTGCCATTTAGACATATTCGTATAAGTCTAACTAACTTTTTAGGAATTCCGAACTCCAGCAGGATACTATATAACTTCTCCCTCTTAATTGAATCATATGCTTTTTTTGATGTCTACGTATAGTTGATGTACAGTACCATTATATTCCCATTTCTTTTCTAAAATCTGTCTTATACTAAAAATCTGATCTGTTGTAGACCTGTTTCTTCTAAATGCACATTGATGATCTCCTAGAATGTCATTAATATAGGGAGTAGGCCTAAGTCTGCTTAGTAATATATTTGTTAGAATTTTGTACGAAGTTGAAAGTAATGAGATGCCCCTGTAGTTGTTGCAGTCAGTTTTATCTCCTTTCTTATAAATTGGTACGATAATTGATTCCTTCCATTCATCTGGAAGAGCTTCTTTTTCCCAAATCATACTAAGCAACCAGCGTATCTTGTCCATCAATTTTTCTCTCCCTGATTTTATCAGTTCTGCTGGGATCTCATCTGAACCTGATGCTTTTACATCTTCAATTTTTCAATCGCCATTTCAACCTCTAATGCATTTGGTTCTGCGACTAGCATTTCTGCTGTCTGTAAATGATCCTCCTCAATGTCCTGTTCTGTATGTACATTTAATAGCTGATTAAAGTAACTTTTCCATCTATTTAATATACTCCTGGAATCTGCAATCATATCCCCATTTTCATTCCGAATTATGTTTGTTCTAGCCTGAAACCCTTTCTTCTCTATCCTAATTCCCTGATATAATTCTCTAATGTTCCTATTTTTTGCATTCATTTCAAGATCAATAATCTTCTCTCTCAAATATTCCCTCTTTTTACTCTTTAGTAACTTGGTGGTTTCCCGTCTAATACTACCCAATTGCTCTAAATTTAGGATGATAGACAATATTAAAATAAATGATTTGTATGCAGATACAAAAAGGAAAGCTGAGTTGAGGAAAGAGTGGAGAATGCTGAGTTTGCAGTGAAAGACCTGCTCTTGAGCAGAACACTATGAATGAATATCCACATTATGCAAAAAATGATAAAAATTATTGTAATAAATTATAGGGGATTGACGGTTTCAAGTACTATCAGTCGTATATATGGTCGAATATTAAAATAACTTCGGAAGAAAAATACAAAATGAAAGAAGCAGAAGAACAAGTAGGGTTTAGAACAGGAAGTTCCACTGTTGATAATAGGCCTATATCATCTTTGAACCAGATAAACGAAAAGGTTGCAGCATAATGAAGAGATACATATATTGTTTGTAGATTTGGAAAAAGCGAATGATACAGTTCCACATAGTAAACTTTGGAAATCCTTAAAAAATACCGACTTTCCAAGTATTTAATTAGACACCTAATGAGAATGGCTGAATATAGGGAAGTTCGGGTAATGCGGACCCTTCAGTTTGAGTGGACCCTGTTAATATCTTCTTTAATTGGTGCTGTCCTCGAATAGAAAATATTTAACTTCTTCCCCTCATCTACTTTGACGGGTTCCAGGCC
Source organism: Diploptera punctata (assembly GCA_030220185.1). Classification (NCBI taxonomy): domain Eukaryota; kingdom Metazoa; phylum Arthropoda; class Insecta; order Blattodea; family Blaberidae; genus Diploptera; species Diploptera punctata. The sequence continues at coordinate 1,487,065 of JASPKZ010007782.1, read as the reverse complement.
AGTTCTTTTATTCTTTGTGCGAAGAAAGATTTATTTGTGATATTTATGAAAATAACCACTTTAAAAGTTTTTCAAGCTAAGAATCAATTCTTAATTTTAGCTATTGAATATTACAAATGTAGAAAAAACTCCTAAATATATTATATTACGTAGATGCTGTTCTAATATACTGACGGGTTTGGTTTGGTATTATGTGATATGGTGGCTGTATAAAATAATTAAACATAACAAAGGGATTCGGTTAATGTGGACCCTCCACGAGGATATAGGTCCACTTTTCACGAAAACGTACATTTTATCGCTGAGGATGCAATCTGTAAAAACCATTCACTTAATTTTATTTAATGCCCTTGTAATTTTACTAAACCCAAAGACCGTCGCTTTCTGCAATTGAATGACGTGTGATTGTTATAACCAACAATAATTTTTTTGAACATTAAATAAATATCAACGCTTTTTAATTATGATCAGTCGTAAATATTTTCAGATTAATCTGTGCCTGTCTATATAAATTAATAGAGTAAATAAACTTAAAAATAGACTAAAAATTAAGGTGGACTCTGGGGTCCACTTTATCCGAATATGTTAACGTGGACCTTTCTTGTAACGTAAAAAAATTTTATAAATTATGAAGATGTTTCCATATTTGAATAAATTAACAATGTTATTTCATAGTTACAACACTAATTATAACCACTGTAATTAAACAAAATTCAGATCCCTTAATTAAAAGAAGAAAATATCAAAACAGGGGTCCAAATTACCCGAAGCTCCTCTAGAGGTTACCAATGTTGACTTATGAATGGATTCCATCAAGACGACGAAAAAAAGGAAAGCCACGGACAACATGGATGAAGGGTATCTGGGAAGCAATGGAGAGCAGGCATCTAGGCCTAAGTGAAGATCGATGGATAGACGAGTGGATTTGTTCACAGCGATTCGTGCCATAGATATATAATTCATTTGTTATGTTATGTGACTGATTATACCTCGTATTGTATTGGTATCTGGCTGTCAGAAGATAAGAAAGCACCGTAACCTCACTAAATATATACCTATTATTATCATATTATCAGTATATAGGCCTATATACGGTATAAGCAATTAAATTGGTATGGGCACGACGAATGCAAGAAGAAAGATTGCCCAGGAAAACGTTGCAATGGTGTCCACCTGGAAGAAGGAGGAGAGGAAGACCTCAAAACTCGTGGATGCAGGAAATAAGAACTGGAATGAGAGCAAGAGGACTGGAGGACATGGATTGGATGGAGAGAGACCAGTGGAGAAGAAAAATAAAACTTTAGGCACAGAAAGATGTGTGGACATTAAAATTCTGTATATAAATAAATAAAATTATCATAAGTAATGCCACGAGTGATTTCCAAATTATCGATAAATTCACGACTCACGAAGTGAGGAGTGAATTTATCTAGAGAATTTGGAAATCAAGAGTGGCATTTGTTAGGACTATTTAACGAATAAAATAAAGCTGTTTACTCACAAATCATTATTTAACTACAGTTATTTAAAAATATTTTTATATTTAAAGTAAACGGTGATGTTTGAAAACTAATGAGAAACGATAGGTAGCCTACGCTTCTACTGCTTCTTTTGTTTATCACTGCAACCAGATCATACTATTTATTGCCAAAGGAACGCAATATTGTAAGAATGCTCTCTAGTGGAGAAAAAATGAAACACATCAATCTGTATATTAATTCATTTTTGATGTCGTATACATTTAAGAAAGTGCAAACAGTGGTTTCTTTTTTTGGTGGTATAATCAATTGCTACAAATGTTGACATGTAAGCACTATTATATACAATCTGGTAGCCGTATTTGTTATAGGCTCAGTCACTGCAAAATAACGGTCAGACCTGTTCAGAATATTAAAAAGGAGGAGCTTTGCTTAATATATGATAATCCTAACGTTGATAATTATTTCGTGAAACACGTCTCTGATTGGTTGTAATACAGAAATCATTGAAACGTGATTGGTCATTGACTCCCATTTGGGGCATGAGTTAAATAGTCAGTATAATGAACATTATTATTATTATTATTATTATTATTATTATTAATATTAATATTATTACCATCATTATTAGACCTAGGCCTATTATTTTTGGTGTAACGTGAATGAAGGATTTCAACTCCAGAAGAAAATCGGTTTATGGATAAATTTAAAATGCAGGTAGGCTTAAGTTTGATACCATTCACAGCATATATGCCTATTAGAAAAAAAAACTGTGCCAATATTTACTTCAAAATTTTCTGATCTGAGTAGAAACATAGAAAACATAATTGTCATGAAATATCGTAGATCTACGATTCCCCAAACACGAGTAACTAAACATATGGAGAACACAAATTTAAATATAATCTAGGCCTATAATTTCTTGCTTGATATTTTGGCATAAGGAATAGTTTTTTTATGCATTATAGACCAATATACATTTAAAACTAGTCCTGCAGAGCTACGAGACACTAATAAGTTCAAGTGCTTTGAGGGAAGAAATTTTCTCATGGAATTTCGGCCAGTATGATATAGAATCGGTATCCACAAAATATAGCGACGAATTTGAATCATGCCTAAACTTGGATAAAGTTTCCATTAAGCGCAGTGAGAAAAATATTTCTAAGTCCGAGGCAGACACTACACGCATGCGCCAACCATACGCCAAGCAGTTAACACTGTGAAATCACGCGAAGCAGCCAACATATACACGATATTTAACGAACCTAAAAGCTGACCTAACGCAATTTAAGTATTCTAACCTGTGAAAGACCAACCTAAAAGCTAACCTAACACAATTTAAGCACTCTAACCTGTGAAAGATTGCAACGCCCAAAAATAAATAGTAAGTTCTGAAATTCCGAAGTATATGTGTACACTTAAATAGTACATACACTATGTTGGCTGCACTGGGACATGTATGTTGTATAGAATATTCATGTTACGCATGTAGTTAAATATTATAGAAAAATATAAGCGAACCGAAATAACCATTAGGAAAATGTAAAAAAAAACATTGTAAATGGTGAAAAATAATTTGAAAAATAAGACCTTAAGAATAAAATTTGACAGGATTTATGAATGATTTAAAAAAGGTAAAATCATTGAGCATAAAGGAAACTTCAGGTCCTAAACTTATAGGCCTATAGCTAAGTTACGATAAGTAGCGGCTCACGTTATGAAAACCAGCTAGATCTGTAATAGCTGCAGACTTGACATACTACCCACTTGTTACGCAGATACTGCATGGATAATAACATCTCTACTTAATTGACACATGTGAGGTCAGCACCAACTAATTAGCAAAGGGTTTCCTAAGCCTATGGCGCAATGGAGTTAATTATTGGCCCTATGCAAAGATAAGAACAGGAGGGAGATGCAGAAAGAAATTAAATATTAGCTCAATTCTGGGAATGTATGTTACTATGCATTACAGTGACTCTTGTCGTTCCAACTTCTCTAAAAAACGTTAAACTGAAAACTGTTATTCTCCCAGTCACCGATATCCTATAGGCCCTATTATATGGATGCGAACATAGACTCTTACATTATGGGAGAAGAAAATATAACGAGTAAGTTATTTGAGAATAAAGTTCTTAGAAACAATTTTGGACCAAAGAGAGACGAGCAGACAGGTGAATGAAGAAGACTATAGGCCTATGCCTATAACAGTGAGCTACATGATCTTTATGGGAAGCCAGATGTAAAAGATTATTTCAGTTTCTTAGACTGCGATGGCCACGAGTGGGGAATGAAATAAAGGCTTGGAAACTACTTGTAGCAAAACCAGACGGAAAGCGCTAATCAGTAGACCAAGAATGAAGTGGGAGAATAATATTAATCATTGAGGGAGGTAAATTATACGAGGGACAATTGAAAAATATTACCTCAGGATAGGGATGTATGAAGAGTTTATGTACGCCCAATCATTAACCATAGTGTTCGATAGTGCCAGTGAGTTAGTTAGTTATGTAAAAATAAGTACCGTATATAATGATATAATACAATCGTACTGCTCAAAGCGGTCGCGGCAGAATGATGCGAGGTTTCCTCTTAAAATGGATTCCCTCCATAACTGTAAGAATAACCGTTAGTACATGTTTTTTTAGAGACGTTTGGATGAAAGAGTTCCTATGATACACAATGGTATGCGTTTCAGAGTTGAACTTATGTCTAATTTCTTTTTGAAAATCGTTCCTAATTATAATTAGGCCTATTGTTCATAGGCACACTAATTAGGTTTTTTTTAAGTTCAGATGAAACTATAAATTCTATCAATATAGATAAAACCTGTAATACATACAGATTCTGTCCCAATAATGACATGCGGTTCAGAGTAGAGCTTTATTTAATTTCATTCTGCAATTTATTCCTAATTGTAATTATTCTTCCTAGGCATACAAATTGGGTTTTATTTAAGTCAGATGAAATTATATAATCAAGTATAGCCTAATAGATAACGCCCTTGGTCTTCAAATTATGATCCAAATTTATTCTAAATAATATTTGTGTAAAAATATAATTGCATCTGTCCGAATATTGTAGCTTCCCCACAAACTCAACTACAAAAATCAGTTTATAAATTATGGAAACTAATAAACGATTATAATTTAAAGATATCAACAGAGAAAACATAGTCAATGGCATTTATTGGAACTCAGCATAAAAGGACAAAAATTGTAATTGGAGCAAACATAATTGAACAAGTAACTTGTTTCAATTATCTGGGATGCATGATATCGTACCTGCAAAATTTGGACATGGAGAAGAAATTAGGGAAATTTCAACAGATATGTGGTTCAATAAGAAAATATTTGAGAAATAAGACCACAAGGGAAACTCGATTAAAAGTTTACAAAACAGTAGCCGTTCCAACGTTACATACGGGTCTGAGACTTGGCCTTTAACGATCTCTGATAAACATAAAATTGAGACAATAGAAATGAGATTTCTCAGATCAGTTGCAGGTGTATCTCTAAGAGATCAAAAGAGAAGTCAAGATATCAAAGATGAATTACAAATATGTAATATAAACGAGAGAATACACAGAAATAAATGTAATTTGTTTGAACATATACAAAGAATGCCAAATAATCGTTTATCAAAGCAGCTGCTTCATTATAGACCTCTAGGCCGAAGAAATGTAGGAAGACCAAAACGTCGTTGGAAAGACGACCTGCACCTGCAGCATATAATGCAGTGGGGAGCGGAACGGGCCAACAGGCCCATACCTTGAATAAGAAGATGATGATGATGATATAATAATTGCATGACAGAAATTTTCTTAGTTCTTAAATGATTATTATTAATGAGAGAATAAACTTTTTTATAGAGAACTAGCTAATACCCGGCATGCTCTGCAAGGCCTAAACAAATGAAATGTGTTCTTATATTTAAGCCTAGTTGAATAAGTGAAAAAGTAAATAAGTAAAAGAGTAAATTTATATCGTAATTATTTTTAGATAGCCTACCCGGTGTTAGTTACTAGCCGGGAATCTACTTATACCGATCTTCTTAGCATCAATGAGCTGAAAGACAAACATGGTTATTGTGAGTTATCCGTAAAAGATAAACATATGCTGTCTCGGACTTCTGTTGTGAATTTTTTTGAGCCATTCAATTGTGTACATTAATTGAGTGTATTTCTTATAGTTTAGGCAGCTTAAGCATTTAAGCGTGCAAAGAGCTAGTTTGTTAGTGCACCGATGCACTTTCTTTAGCCCAAGCCCTATAGTAGGCCTACGTACAGTAGTATGTTATATAGGCTACGTTATGTCCCAGAAAACATATACAGATTTTAGAAGTAACTAGCTAATACCCGGCGTGCGCTGCTACTGCTGCGTTTTTACCACTAGCCGTGCGCTGTTATGCTTGCCGGGTATCTGTTCATCCCGATCTTGTCATCAATGAAAGACAAAAACGGTTATTGTGAGTTACCCGTAGAAGATAAACATATGCTGTCCCGGACCTTTTTTGAAGAGTTTTTTGTTATGGTTTAGGCAGCGTAAGCCATTTAAGCGTCAAAATAGGGACTTCATTTCACATTTTTCAGTACATAGGGTGATTTCTAGGGATGTCGGGGTTGAGTATTACAACTCTCTTATAGTCCATGTTCATCCCCGGAATCTCCTGAACATTTTTCAAAAAGCCCCATCTCAATCGCTTGCCCGGGAATCTACTTATCCTGATCTTCTTGTCATCAATGAAAGACAGAAATAGTTATTGCGAGTTACCCATAGAAGATAAACATATGCTGTCGCGGCCTTTTTTTTTATAGAGTTTTTTGAGATGTTCAATTCTGTGTAGGCCTACATTAATTTGGTGTAGGCCTATTTGTTATGGTTTAGCCAGCGTAAGTCATTTAGGCGTCAAAATAGGGACTTTATTTCATGTTTTTCACTACAAAGGGTGATTTTTAGGGGTGAAGGGGTTGAATATCACAACTCTCTTATAGCCTATGTTCATCCCGGGAATCTCCTGAACATTTTGCAAAAAAAAAAAACATCAAAATCGGATCTACGATATGGCCGCGCATAGAATACGAACAAACAAACAAAGATTGATTTTTATATATTAGATAATAGCTATAGGCCTATGAATACAGTCCACCGCTGTGGTCTCGAGGTAGCGTGCGGCCTTGTCACGCAGCGGGCCCAGTTTCGATCCCCGGTCGGGGCAGTTTTTCAGGGTGAGGTTTTTATCGGGGTTTTTCCTCACCTGTAAGACAAATGTCAGGAAAACTTTAAGACCCAAACGGTCCCCGAAATCATATGGCCATCATCATCCGTATAATTATCACAATCATGATCATCAAGTAGTAGCCTATATCTAGTTTTATGGGGAAAAAATTCAATTTAAAACTTTTCTTTAATTTTTTAATTATTAATTAATTTTTTAGTTTAGTTTAAAATAGATATCATCCTTCACCGGTGTGGAAAGCAACGGGAAGCTATCACACCTACAATTCCCTAGTAAGGACCTGTCTTCGGGCAGAATTACTATGAATGGATGGATATGAATACCACGCTATGAATTGATATGGACTAACTAGGATAAAAAGATCACATTATTTAAAACACATGCTGTATTAATTTTTAAAATGTACGATTCCAGTAAAAATATAAATGAGTATCAAATAAAAGATAATGTATCATACCATTTATATTGTTCCAAATACATACACGATGAAGCCAAGGATATGCTACAAGTTGTAAGTATAGTAGTTCACCACTCTCTGAGGGGTAAGTCACAAAGTCACCCTCTCCTACACCCGCACTACGTACACATGCGTGAACTGACCAATCTACAAACGCTGGGCGTGTCTGTCTCCTGCCCCTCCCATATCACTGCATTTTACAACAATATTATTTATATCATAATACAAAATGGCCGATGAACCAATTTATTTTATATTGATTTTCAAACATGTTCTCAAAAATGTACTGTTACCAAGATATTGTGACATTTGTAACTTCATGCAGTGATTTATGAGAAAAACGAATCTTCAGATTTTTTTCTTTGCACCTTTTATTTTGTATGAGCAATCAGACAATTTAATTAAACCTATTAGTTTTATTAAGGCATAACTTACTCATTGGCAATAACGGACCCGGAGGTTCTTGGCCGCGAGGATATACACTCTCCATACATCCCTATCCTTGGCTGTTTTCCAATCATTCTCTGTATAATTTACCCCCCCCCCTTAAGGCATGGTTAACATTATTCCTCCACCACATTATTGGCCTACTTAGTGGACGCTTTTCCTCTGGCCTTCCTACGTTCTTTCATCGTTCATTTCGTTTTAGGCTACATGTCCTGCCCATCGCAGTCAACGAGACCTACAAGTTCTTATTTATTGTGGTTTCCCATACAGATCATAGGGGCCTATAGCTTGCTGTTGTGTTCGTTTGTCTCTCTTGGTCTAAAAATCTTCCTGGTCTAAACAATTTATTCTCGAATATTTTCTCCTCTATTAAAGTAATAGATCATGTTTCGCATTCATATGGCAAGTATATCCATCCATAGTAATTCTGGTCTTTCACTGCAATCATAGCATTTTCATGCTATGCTTGCAGCTTTACTAGGGAATTGTAGATGTGGTAGCTTCTCGTTGCTTTCCACACCGGTGAAGGATGATGATGATGATAATAATAAGGATGAAGATGATGATGATGGTCATATGATTTTGGGTACCGTTTCGGCCTTAAAGTTTTCCTGACATTTGTCTTACAGGTGAGAAAAAAACCCGATTAAAACCTCACCCAGAAAAACTGCCCCGACCGGGGATCGAACTCGGGCCCGCTGCGTGACAAGGCAGCACGCTACCTCGAGACCACATCGGTGGACGGTAAGAATATAACCGGAAGAATAACCGCTTTAACTTATATATTTTAGTTTAACTTTTTTAGATAAGTTGAGATGACAAAAGTCCCTGCAGCGTAGTGAGAGATTCCGTGATTGTGGGATGTCAGGTAACATAACAGTTTGTTGGCGATCGTGAACTATTGTGACTGGAGGGTAGGAAATGAAGGCGAGAAGATAAGTACAGGAACGTTTTTGTATAATTTTGAATAGTAGACTACTATCATATAGCCTAGATGGAGTCAGCATTGTTTACGGAAGTATGAAGAAATAATTTCTTACATTTTATACTGATTTAATTAAAATATGTTTAATTTAAATCATCATACGTAAGAATTAGGTTATTGCAAATGAGATAATTGAACTGTGTAGCCGAAGACATACGGATTATGGGAATAGCATATTTATTTTATTTATTTATTCTGGTGGAGTTAATGTCATCTGGCCTTCTCTTCCACTTACAAGATACGTAGCCTATTACACAGCTTTACAAAAAAATGTTTTTTGTTGCTCTGGATATCTCAGCGAATTTTTATGTTTTCAAGTACACAGTTTACGAATATATTCATGAAAGTGCTGAATGTGCTCTAGTTTTTATGATTTTTGCATATCTTATATCTTAAACAGTAAACAACTTGTTACTAATAAAATTTATGTTTCCAGTCATGATTTAATTTCTGCGAATTTTTTTTTCGCGTAGGCCCTATACAAACATCACGTGATCCCCACTCTCACACCCCTCACTCCGCACATCGGCCGTGATCTCAGTTATTTGACAAAATTAAAGTACTCACGACGTGCATCTGGATATGATAAAACAATTCGTCAAAGCGTTGGACAAGGAAGGAGAATGTTTCAAATACATTTGTAGAAAAAATTTCCTAAGCTCAGTATGTAAAAGTTAAAAGGCGGAATATTTGATGGTCCTCAAATTCGGCAATTGATGAAAGATGCAAATTTTATCAAAGTTATGACTGTTCCGGAAAGTGAAGCTTGGAAGGGTTTTGTATTGGTAGTAGAACATTTCCTAGGTAACTATAAAGCACCAAATTATAAAGAAATTGTGCAAAACATGTTGATAAGCTTCAAGATTCTGGGAGCAAATATGAGTATAAAGTTACACTTTCTCCACAGTCACCTGGATAGATTTCCGGATAATTTAGGAAATTATAGCGACGAACAGGGAGTGCGCTTTCACTAGGATCTAAAAGTAATGGAGGAAAGGTATCAGGGTAGATGGGACCGTCACATGATGGCAGATTACTGCTGGTCTTTAAAAAGAGATTGTCCCCTAAAAAATTATAGAAGAAAATCTTATAAAAGGCGTTTCACTGAAGTATAACATGGGTTTTCGATATTTTTCTTTCTATTTACGTCAGTGCATACTAATTTTTCAAAAAAACAATTGACATTATAAATATATCTGTTATATTTTTTCATATTTTCCGATTTTTTGTATTGTAAAATGAAAACAAAGATAAAAAACAGAGCAAATCTTCCAAAATCATTGATAGTTTCATGAATTGTGAGCATAAATATAGACCTATCCGAAATTAATCTTATATCATGGGCAACAAAACCACTGTTGACCAGTGTAGGCCTAATAGACATACGTTACATTAAAAGACAATATTTGCATAATATTAGATGATAAGAAAAAAGTAAATTGATTGCATTACAGGCTCTTGGGGTAAAGGCTTCCTCCTTTCTAGACAATCGGCACGAGACGTCAGCCAAGTTGTAAGCTCAGCGTGACGGCCGCCTTTACCCTCAGAACAGTAGTAGTTGTAGTAGTAATAGTAGTTGTTCACCAATTTAAGGATTAAACTTGTTTTATCGACTGAACTTGTTGAATCCCTCAAGATTACAACATAACCGTGTTATTTTAGTTAAATATATGCACGCTTTCTCTTGTTTATTTACACAAATGAAGGGAGAACAGTAGGCTAATTCCTCAGTTCTTAAGACAAATGTTGGGTTGGAATTTCCATTATGACAATCGATTTCACCACTAATAAATGATCATTTCAAAATTGTTTTTGTACTTAATAAATATTTTCCAACAAACCGAAGAGGTATTTATGTCAAACTTATCTATAAAAAGTTAATAAAAATTTGGCCAGACTTTTTTATGTTATGGCAGTGAGACTTGGACAATTCGTTAGGCCAGGCCTAATCCAAGTTACTGACCTACTCAAATTACTGACCTACTGACCTACTGACCAAACTGTAACGGAAGTGACATATTTTATGTTTTTTTTTTTTTTTTTTGGCTTATTTCATGGTATTAAGGATAGGCTACTGGTAGGCTATAATCCATTGAGGAAATGGGAAAAGATTTTAATTAAAAAGTAGTTTACATGTCCACCGCTGTGGTCTCGAGGTAGCTTGCCGCCTTGTCACGTAGCGGGCCCGGGTTCGATCCCCGGTCGGGGCAGTTTTTCTGGGTGAGGTTTTTATCGGGGTTTTTCCTCACCTGTAAGTCAAATTTCAGAAAAACTTTAAGGCCCAAACGGTCCCCGAAATCATATGACCATCATCATCATCATCCTTATCATTATCATCATCATCACCATCATCCTTCACCGGTGTGGAAAGCAACGGGAAGCTACCACACCTACAATTCCCTAGTAAAGCTGCAAGCATAGCATGAAAATGCTATGATTGGAGTCAAGGACCTGCCTTCGGGCAGAATTACTATGGATGGAGTATTTTAAATACTTTTCAAAGTTTAATAAATGAAATGGAAACAGGAGCAATCACAATGTATTGGGCGCCTTCACAGCTTCCGAGTGCAAATTAGCACTAGGAAGCTCTGTAGACGTTGAATCGCAAAGAAAATTTACCACGAAATTAACCGAGTTTGTCTCCGTTTCATCCTCCACGAAACCCAAATGGGGTGACCAAGACGCAAACTCGAGACCCTAGCGGTGAGCGGCTAGCTAGTGCCATAGAGCCGCCACTCCTTTCTATAGCCTACACAATACAAAAATGCCTCCGTTACTTATCATCTACGTAAAGAGGTCTGCTGAAGTTATCCGTGAATTGAAACTCGACCATATTAACGCCTTCTATCCAACTAGCGTGGAAGCCCAAGATGAAAAACGCAATGGGTGGCATTAGAACACACTCACACACACACACACTCGATCACGCACAAATAGACGAGTTAAAGTTCTACAACGATGTAAATAATTTTCGTCAGTAGTAAAATTGTAAACATTTACCCTTAAAAATTCAATTCAAGCTTTTACGTTAAATTCGGATTCAGAAGACAATCCTTAAAATAATAACAGCACATTTCAACATCTTTGTTCACGAATTTATTTTGCTTTATTTAGAATTATAAGCTTTCACGGCCAGTGTATTAAGTCTTGTTAAGTTGGTATTCCCGTCTGAATGATCGCGGTACAGTTTTGTTTAAGGTCGAATTTCGTCTACTACAGCGGTAGACATGTTCTGGAGTTCACAGAGAGCACGCGGGACCTCCTGAAGATGTCTACCGCAGTAATGGATGAAGCGTCGAGTTTAAACAAAACTGGATCATGGTCATTTAGCCCGAAACACCAGCTGAACAAGACTCTTATTTTATGTTATAGGCCTATGTACTGTCTCATAAGTAAGTTAATATAGGCCCTAGGCAATTCTTTTAATATAGGCTAAGTTTATTTGGATTTTTTAAGAAAAATTAAACTACTATTCAAGGTAGAAACTATCAGATTATATGGGAGCCATCTTTCTCCGAGCTTGATTATCCAGCGATGATGTTAGTCTCTGGTTTTTGATGCGAAGAATTCGTTGAGACCAATTTCCACAGCTTTAATGTTTTTAATGTCTTCGAAATTTCATGCAAACAATGGGCCATGGATTAAAATAGATTATAATGTAAATGTGCAAAATTAGGGCTACATGTTGGGTGAGGTAGCAGTTCGATTCCTCCCAATTCCTGAATTTTCGTTATGATTGTTCATGCAGTATTGGATCCGGTTGGGTTTGATCCCGCGATCCTCAAAATTTCATGTAGGCATTCTCTTTCCAGTTGTTAAGAATAAATATCGACATCAACAGCTTTGGATCAAACTCCCAGTGAATCACACCTTCAAAAGTCCATCAGACACACAACATTAGGCCTACATTAAAAACAGACATTACTTATGAGATTTTTGAAAAAGAAGAAATATTATTTCAAATCGTCTAATTAACAATGAATATTGTATTAATTTTAACAACTTCAAATTAAGTAATCAATTGATTTGGTGTATTCACGTAGACTTTCACGGCCGGAGTTGCTATGATGATCTTGATGTAGATTTTCGGGCTGTAGGCCGTGGTCGTGAGGCTTGTAGTTCCCCGACGTTTCGCCAAAGACTGCGTCTGGCATCCTCAAGGGTTGTCTTGAGACACAGTCTTTGGCGAAACGTCGGGGAACTACAAGCCTCACGACCACGGCCTACAGCCCGAAAATCTTCATCAAGATCATCATAATTGATTTGGTGTTTACTTGATTAAAATCCATTATGTTTAGTGATTAAATAAAATAAAACTAAAGTTTTATATGATTTTTATATTTATTTTAATACAGATTCGTTACAGCTGCCTCAGTACTTTGTACCTTTTCAGATGAATACTACGAATAGGCCTACAAATGAATTTTGTTATTATTAGGGCTAGGACTTTTATGTACTAAAAGTTAAGATTGCAACATAGTATAATGAGAAGTTAGACTTATGACTATCTTTTGTTTTTTGTTTCACACACAAACAGTTGAATACGTAGTATAATGAGAAGTTAGACTTCTGACTATCTTTTATTTTGGTTTCACTCATAAACAGTTGAATAATATAGGCCTATAGGCTAGTATCTGAATTGCAAACTTATATTTTATTACATAAAAAAGCCTAGCCCTAGTTATTATATAGGCTATACACTCAAGTACGTAACAAGTGTAACTAAGCAACTGAATGTAAAAAACAGTGTAACAAACATTCTCTTATTATAAATTTAAAAGAGGTGATACATTTAAATGCATTAAAACTGGATTTAAACTTTAAAATTTATAATAAGAGAATGTTTTTGCATACAAGTTGCTTGTTACACTGGTTATGTACTTGAGTGTAGTCTATATATAATAACAAAATTAACTTGTATTCGTCTGAAGAAGGTATAAAGTACTGAAACAGCTGTAACGAATTTGTATTAAAATAAATATGAAAATCGTATAAAACTTTAACACTTTTATTTTATTTAATCATTAAACTTAAAATTATACCTAACTAACACATTGGCTCTACCGAACCTGCATATTCATAACACCGTGGACGTAAGCTCTCCATACGTCCACACCTAGACTAATGTTTTCCAGTCATCCCCTGTACAATTCATATCCCACAAATCATGATTAATGTTATTACCAACTTCCTTCTTAGTCAACCTATTGGGTCCTTTCCCTCTCGTTTTCCTACGAGTTACCATGCCCCTCTTCCTTTCCTCATCTGTGTCATATGCCCTGCCCTTCACAATATACAAGTCTTAACTGTTCTCATTACATCTGGTTTCATGTACCTCACTATCATGTAGATATCTCCATTCATCTGTCTGTTCGTCTCTTCTTGATCTAAAAATTTTCGTAGGAATTTTATTTTCAAATAACTTAACCGAAATATTTTCTCCTTCGTTAAGTAAGAATCTATGTTTCGCATCCATATAATATAACAAGAAGAATAACCGTATACATGTAAATGTTTTTAACCTAACTTTTTTTTAGAGAAGCTGGGATGGCATAATAGGATGGGTTTCCAGAGCCTATTTTAAATTTCTTTCTGTACGTCATTCCTACTTGTAATTATTATTGTTCCTAGATATTTTAATGCAGCCTTTTTCTTCAAAATTTCTCTCATTTACCATTAGCTGTCCATTCCCATTGTATAATGACCTCATATTTAGATTATTGATATTTACTTCCAGCTCGAGTTTCTTAGTGTCATTTAATAGAAAGTGTGTGTTGGTTTAAAAACATATTCACAGAAAATCATGGTTACGATCTGTTCAATTAATCTAGTACTTCGTTACAGCTAATGAAACATATAAACAGATGCAAAAATTAGAATTATAAGATTAAAAAATTGATACATTGTTGGTCCGTCTGCTAAACTTTGTCTTCTTGTAAGCCCATGTTTTCCTTAACAGAGATTTAGGCGCTCTCCCCCTATAGGGAAGAATTTTGAACCATACTAATTTAGTTGCACTTGTTTTCGTATAGATGTCATTTAAGTGGTCCGTGGCCAGCGTTCCGCCTCATACTGACATCTAGGAAACCAAGGTAGAACTAGGACGGGAAAATTCAGTAAATTTTGCTTAGAGGCCTTTTCATTCAGGCTTAAGGATCTTTTACGAGCCTGAAAATCTTCAGACTCGGGACCCACGGCTTAAAGTCCGTCCCGGAGGACTTGCTCCTTGGATTTTTCCATCCTAAAAAATCCATCGACCCCGGCCGGGTATGAACCCGCGACCCTCGGGACCAGAGGCAAGGAGCTTAACCACTAGTCCACCGCGGTCAATTGCTAAACTTTGTAAAGTATTAATTCTCTGTAGGTCTTTCGGAACATCAGCAGAGATATGTCTGCATTCAGGATCAGTAGATCCAGATCTATCTCATGTAACATCTGCCGATGATGGGACTAGTCTCGAGAGGCCTAACAGATTATTAATATTTTACAAAATTAGAACAAACTAACACATTTAACTACGTCGGATGCCAAATTACATACGAAGAGGAAAAAGATTTTAGTCAAAAAATTATAGAATTTAACAAAGTAACAGGAATTATAAATAATATTTTCAAGCCAAACACAGTACAGCAACACACACGAACTATAATTTATAGAACACTGGCCAAACCCATATTATGTTACGGCAGTGAGGCCTGGACAATTCGCAGTGTAGATGAACAAAGACTAACTGCAGCAGAAATGAAATTTATGAGACGTATTGCAGGTTACTCAAGAACAGACCATAAAAGGAATTCTGAGATTCTCAAAGAATTACAAATAGAATCAATCATGGAATATGTACAAAAATATAGAAACAACTGGAAATCTCACGTAAGAACATGAGCCGAACAAAAATACCACGTCAAATCTTAAATTACCAGCCACGAGGCATGAGATTCTTGGGCAGGCCCTTCAAATGTTGAATTGAGACCGTAACAGACCCCTAGGTCTATCAGAAGAAGAAGAAGAAAATTGAGGAGACGGATCTATAAATTAACCATTTTATAATTTTATTTTTGTGACTATTTAACTCAGATGGGAGTCCATGACCAATCACATTTCAATGATTTTTTATTTAAACCAATCACAGTCGTATTTCGCCTCGAATGCTCAACTAAAGTTTATCATATTAAAGAGAGCTCCTCCTTTTTAACATTCTGAATAGGTCATAAGCATTATTTTACAGTGACTGACTCGCTAAGAAATATGGCTATCAGATTGTATATATAGTGCATGAATGTCAGCAGATAGCGCATGCGGGAGATAATATAAAAACATTTGTAGCAATTGATTATACCACAAAAAAAAAAGGAACCACTGTGTTCACTTTCTTAAACGAATTATTATCCATGAAATGAAGTTGCAGAAAAATATAATTGACATATTTACATCATAGGACATCACAAATGATAGGCCTAATGTTGATTATAAATGTCTCCACTAGGGTGCATTCTTACAATATTGCGATCCTTTGGCAATAAATAATATGATCTGGTTGCAGTGATGAACAAGTGAAATATAATAAACGTTTCTCATTTGTTTTCAAACATCGTCGTTTACATTCAATATATAAATATTTTAAAGTAACTATAGTTAAATAATGATTTGTGAGTAAACAGCTTAATTTTATTCGTTAAATAGTCCTAACAAATGCCACTTTTTGATTTCCAAATTCTCTAGATAAATTGGAAATACTCGTGACATTACTTATTACTAATACCTCAAAGGAGTTTTATCGTGAATTTTTATTAATTTTGAAAATGCATGCATTTACAAGCCTATTATGCTAATAACATAGAAATGTGTCCCAAAATATAGGTGGCGGGCAGTTGATACAGATATTTTGCTTGTGTTGACCTTAAACGCTATGTGGGTGGTGTAGGCGTTGACACTAGACTAATTAGAGTTTGTGGAGCCGTCCAGCTGATAAAGCGTGACAGCTGAGTTTCTTGTCTGCACCAGGATAAGAGAAATGAGCCTTCACTTCGCCCTTATACATACAAACACGTCGTAATTATCTCGTCTTGCCCGGCGCCCAGACGCCCTGGTTTCCCGGGACAATTTCTAATTTTTGCAATGGTTAACTCTATATAACTAAATTCGCCGTTCACTAACAGAAAATAAGTAGGCTACATATGCAGTCATTCGGATCAAATGACGCCAACATTTGAAATCTTGCCCTGGCTCCGATTGGAAGAAATGAGGAACATATACGCTCTGCTTCTGAGCTTCCATTCATAATAACGTAAATGCACGATCGAGAAACAAATTTCTGCCCACTTTTATCAATGACTAGCTAATACCCGGCGTGCGCTGCTACGCCTAAATAAATGAAAATTAATGTGATTTTATGTTCAGTTGAATAAGTAAGAGGAAAAATAATCATAGCCTAAATTTATATTTTTAGATACCCCGTGCTGATTACCCGGCGTTGCCCGGGAATCTACTTATCCCAACCTTCTTCAGATAATTGAGCTGAAATACGAAAATTAAGATGCGTTTTATGTTTAGATAATAAGTAAATGGAAAAATTTACATCGTAATTATTTTTAGATATCCCGTGCTGTTTACCCGGCGTTGTCCGGTAAATCTACTCATCCCGATTTTCTTGGCATAAATGAGCGGAAAGGCGAAAATTAATGTACTTGTTATGATTAGTTGAATAAGTAAAATGAAAAATAATTATAAATTATAAATTATTTTAAGATTCCCCGTGCTGATTACCCGGTGTTGCCCGGGAATCTACTTATCTCGATCTTCATGAGCTAAAAGACAAAATTCGTTATTGTGAATTTTCCGTAAAAGAATACCCGCTATGTGCTGCTTGCACAGGAATCTACCTACCTGTCTCGATCTTCTTGGTATCAATGAAAGACAAAAATGGTTATTGTGAGTTATCGGTAAGAAATAAACATATGCTGTCGCGGGCTTTTTTATAGAGCTTTTTGAGATATTCAATTCTGTGTACAATAATTTTGTGTATTTATTATGGTTTAGGCAGCGTAACCGTTTAAGCGTCCAAAGAGCTACGGTACTTTTTTTTCACGTTTTCCACTACAAAGGGAGATTTTTAATGGTGTAGGAGTTGAGTATCACAACTCTCTTATAGCCTATGTTCATCCCGGGAATCTCCTGAACATTTTGCAAAAAGCCCCATCACAATCGAATCAACGGTATGACCGCGCATAAAGTACGAACAAACAAACAAACATTCATTTTTATATATTAATCTTACATCATGGATTAACCGACTCAAAGTTCACTGAATACTTCCTTAGACAATAATAATAATAATAATAATAATAATAATAATAATAATAATAATAATAATAATAATAATAATAATAATAATAATAATAATGATTTATTTTAGCTGGCAGAGTTAAGGCCATAAGGCCTTCTCTTCCACTCAACCAGCGAATAGTAAAATTATACAAAAATTACGTACATATTACAATTTTAAGATATTAAAATACAGACTAAACAAAATACAATGATGATGGATCTAATACTAGCTAATGCTAACAAAAACATAGAATATAATAAAATTAAAATGATATAAAATAAAGTAAGTAGCTTCCTACATGATTATTAATAGAATGCTCTATATAGTTGTTATGTAGTTAATGTTTTCATTGTGTCGAACTTAAGATATCAGTTAATTTGGATTTAAATAATGATAGCGATTGACAGTCCCTGACATGACTGGGAAGTGAGTTCCATGCTCTAGCCATAGATATTGTGTAAGATTCAGAGTACAGACAGGTCCTGTGTTGTGGTATCAAAAGTAAAGAAGAGTCTTGTGATCTTGTTCCTAAATTGTGATGAGCCGATAAATGTTGAAAACGTGTTGTTAAATAAGTTGGTAAATATGTGTGCAGAATTTGGAATAGTAAGGTATGTGAATGTAAAGTTCTTCTGTCATTTAGGCGTAGCCATGATAAGGCCTGAAATGAAGGAGACACGTGGTCATAACGACGGAGATTGAATATAAATCGAATGACGCATTATGAGCACGCTATATATAAAACATTGTTCTAGTAATATTTTAGTTAGCCTATTATTTTATATTTTGTACTTTCTTTATCAAGGCATGTAGTATAAAACCAAGTTTGAGCAATATTTTAGTTATTATTTTATAGTTTGTACTCTCTTATTAAGTCAATTTAATCAAGTAAAAATTATATATATATAATCATTATTACTATTATTATTATTATTATTATTATTATTATTATTATTATTATTATTATTATTATTATTATTATTATTATTCGGTATCATGGCAGCTGCCGCCGTCTTCCGGAAACCACACGCCATTCATCTCTGTCCATCATTGATCTTCCTTCAATCCTCTGATATTCATAGCCGCTTGTACCCCTTCTATCCAAGTTATATATATATATATATATATATATATATATATATATATATAATCATTATTATTATTATTATTATTATTATTATTATTGGCCTATTATTATTATTATTATTATTATTATTATTATTATTATTATTATTATTATTATTATTATTATTCAGTATC
Source organism: Diploptera punctata (assembly GCA_030220185.1). Taxonomy (NCBI): domain Eukaryota; kingdom Metazoa; phylum Arthropoda; class Insecta; order Blattodea; family Blaberidae; genus Diploptera; species Diploptera punctata. Next base: position 1,467,872 of record JASPKZ010007782.1, on the reverse strand, counting down.
ATGGCAGCTGCCGCCGTCTTCCGGAAACCACACGTCATTCATCTCTGTCCCATCATTGATCTTCCTCCAATCCTCTGATATTCATAGCTGCTTGAACCCCTTCTATCCAAGTTTTCTTCGGTCTTCCTCCTTTCCATTGGGATCCATTCCATAACAATTTTAGGCAATCTTTGTTCTGGCATTCTTTTGACATGGCCATACAACTGTAATCTTGTTTTTTTTATAATGTCTATGATGTCCGACTCCTCTTGTACACCCATAATTTCCCTCATTTCTTTATTTCGTATTATTATAATCATTACCATCATTACCATCATCACCATCATCACCATCATCGTCATCATCGTCATTATCGTCATTATTATTATTATCATTATTATTATATAGGATATCTAAGATGATATTAAATTTAGAAGCGGAGGGCAACAGAAGAAAGGGGAGACTAAAAGAACAGTGGATTCAAGGAGTGCATAGGAGTAAGCCTATGGTGTCGAGAGGATTAACAGAAAGTGATGCAGAGAATAGGGATTTATGGAGGAGCAAAATTTGCATTGGGTTGTAGGAAAACTACTGTATTGTAGAGAAATTCCTAATAAAGAAAATTATTATTATTATTATTATTATTATTATTATTATTATTATTATTATTATTATTATTATTATTATTATTATTAGTTTATTATTAGCCTAATATATTTGCACTTTCTTTATCAGTTCTATATTGTGCACTTCTCCTCAACTCGTGTAGAACTTAGGGCCGGGTCGAGGGATGAGATGCAGTGAAGCCCCTTGAATTGAAGGTCTGTAGATAACATTGGATGCCGGCCGACCTCTCCTGGCGCACCGTCACAAGGGCAGATGAATGAAATGAAACGAAATAAATAAGATGAGTGTAGAGTAATTGTGGAATGAAATTTGTGGAAGGGGAAAACGGGGAAAGTCCGAGAAAACCTTGTCCACACTCCGTTTCGTCTACTACGAAATCCGCATGGAGTGACTGAGATCCGAACTCGAGACCCCAGGTTGAGAGACGATCATCTAACCGCTTGCGCCACGGAGCTTACTATGTGTTATTAATTGATTATTAATACGCCTAATTCATAATTGTTAATGTATGTATAAATTAACCCTGTTGAAATGGAAGAGAAGACCTTACTGTCTTAAAGAAAGACGATCGCAAAGAAAATTATGTAATTAAATGTGTTTGTATTAAGGGTAATCTACATGTAGTTTTAATATATGTATATAAAGATATCTTAAGTCATTCGGTGTGAAATGTGATTAATTTTTAAAACAAGTTAGTTTGGCCATCTCATACCTACAATGATTTGGACTTTCTTCCAATATAAGACAAATTTCAGGTACTCCAAGATCAAGATATACGGTCAAAAGTTTAATAATAATGATGATAATAATAATAATAATAATAATAATAATAATAATAATAATAACTCCACTGCTTGACAGGCCTAGAAGGCCTTTGGCCTACTAGCCGGCTGCTGATTCCACATCCACATGTGTTAGTCACACAGGTAGACGATTACCCAGCCAGTGTAGGTGTGACATGTGGTCAGTGTGTCGGGCCCCAGCCGTTATAGCTGGTTTTCTCAACCTGGATCCGCTACTTATTATAGCTACCCTTGTGCATCACTAGGCTAGGTGGGCACTGGCCGATAGTTCATGAGAAAATTTCTCCCCCCATGGGGGGACTCGAACCACCTCAAATCCCTTAGTTCTGCACCAAGGCCTCTTGCCTTAACCACTCGGCTACGGCGCGGACAATAATAATAATAATAATAATAATAATAATAATAATAAATAACCATACTATTAATAATAACAATAATAATGTGTTTGAATTATTCTGACAAAAGTAAGGTCATAACTCGTAAAGCCTTCTCTTCTACTCAACCAGCACAAATAGAGTATAGAAAATATAGATTTACAATTTACATGAAAAGGTAAAAAGGCCCCTCATGTCATTACCGATGTTCCATGTAAAACACAACTTGGAGAAAAAAATGAGGATTACAACCTTATAATGATTTTAAAGGATGTAATGTAGAATTCATGTACACACAACCCTTATTTTATACACTAAATAATAATAAATAAATATCCTCAACTCGTGTCTAACTCAGGGTCGGGTCGAGGGATGAGATCAGATGAGTTCCTTTACATAGAGGTCTGTGAATGACAAGGGTGCCGGCCGGCCACGCCTGACGCACCATCACAAGGGCAGATGAATGAAATGGATGAGATGAGTATGGAGAAACGATGGAATGAAATTGTGGCAGAGGAAAACGGGAAGGACCCCGATAAAAACCTGCCCAAGCTCCGTTTCGTCCACCACGAAACCCAGATGGATTGACCGAGACTCGATCTCGGGACCCAGCGGTGAGAAACGAGCGTCTAACCGCTTGCGCCTCGGAGCCGCCTTTTCTTCTTCTTCTTCTTCTTCTTCTTCCTTCCAAGTATTAGGCCAAGGCCTGTTACGATATTATAGAAAATTTTCCCTCCAGCGTTTCATAGGACGGCCCAGTGATCTTCGTCCTCTTGGTATATAATTATAAACAGCTTTGGGGATCCGATTTGAGCTCATTCTTTCTAGATGGTGTTTCCAATTTAGTTGGTACTGTTTAATACATTCCAAAATTGGCGTAGTCTTCAATTCTTTTAAGATATCGGTGTTCCTTTTCCGATCCCATCTGGTGTAACCCGCTGTTCTGCGCATGAATCTCATTTCACAAGCCGTTATTCTGCTTTCATGTTGTCTTTTAATAATAATAATAATAATAATAATAATAATAATAATAATAATAATAATAATAATAATAATAACGATAACTATAATATAATAAAACAAGAAACGACAATTAAAAAATGCACATTAAACATGAAGCTAATATTCAAAACTAATATGAAGCAAGTAAAAATTTAGAATTATTTAAATTCATTCTAACATCCTGCCAGCAATTAATTTCCTGTAGTAGGAATTCCAGTTGCAGAGAGTGCGCTTTAGTAGGCCTACATGACTTTATGGCGTGGAGTGCTGATATGTCCTATATTAAACAAGATATTATGATGTGATCTTGGTAAATTATTATTTTTTTAATTTATGGTAGGAGGATAATTTATAAGATCTCCTTGTATCTTGTAAGCCCATGTTTCCCTTAACAGAGATTTAGGCGCTCTCCCCCTACAGGGAAGAATTTGAACCGTACTAATTTAGTTACACTTGTTTTCGTACAGATGCCATTTGAGTGGTGCATGGTCAGCGTTCCGCCTCATACTGACATCTAGAAAATCAAGGTAGATAAAAGTTAAAAATTAAAATATGTCTGTTGGCCGTCGTCCTCAAATTTGTTAAAATAATGTATATAAAATATTAAGTGGAGGCATTTCGGAAGTTAACTTCCATCATCAGCAGGATGAGCTTCTGCTACTAGTTGTTGTTGTTTACGACGATGTAGACTCCAAGTGTCTGTAGCAGCAACTGACCTTGTTTTTGATGATCTCGTACAATGGGTTGTTTGACTGGGGTGCGTTTTCATTAAGAAGTAAGGTGTTGTTTATTTCATTAGTTTGGAGTGATATTGTGTTTCAGGCATTGTTTATTAAAATATATATTTGCTATAGTTTTATGTAGCGTCAATTTGGTGTTAAAAAGTTAAACTTTAGCCTTACTGGCTACAGAGTCAATACTAATAAAATTCATATCAAATTCCGTTGAGGTGAATAGTCATACAATAAAAGTTAAAAATTAAGTCAAACAACCCATTGTACGAGATCATCAAAAACAAGTCAGTTGCTGCTACAGACACTACATCGTCGTAAACAACAACTAGTAGCAGAAGTTCATCCTGCTGATGATGGAAGTTAACTTCCGAAAGGCTTTCAATTAATATTTTGTATACATAATTTTAACAGAATTGAGGATGACGGCACCTACCAACAGGTATATTTTAATTTTTAACTTTTATCTTATGACTATTCACCTCAACGGAATTTGATATGAATTTTATTAGTATTGAGGATAATTTAGACCTATAGGCCTATGTGAACCAGAATTAAAAATCCCCTCCTTAAATTACAGACCAGACCCCTGTAAGGACATAGTAGGGCATAGAGAGAATTTTTTCTAAAGGTCTAAGTTATAATAATTTTTTATAATCATGAGAAAAAAGTTGATTTCATCGCCTCTGTAACTTTTTGCAAGGGTTGAGAACTGCCACACCTTCTTCAAACGGGGGTTGAAAGTCACCCCGTTCTCAGCCTAACAAGTGACATATTTTCACCCCTTTCACCACTTCTATTGTCTCTAACTGGCTTTTTTCCTTTGAAAGGATTATAAAATAACTTTGTAATCTGTTGACAACCGAGCGATTTTTTCCTTGAAGACTGCCTACTTATTAAAACTCTTAAGAAACAGATAAAAAAGGCTTTGGTTAATTACATGGAGATTAATTTAACAAATGTCTTTATCCCTTCACAACATGAAGACTTTTTTTAAAAAATTAAATTAACCTAAATAAAATGTAAAAATGTTTCCATAGCAACTCAAGGAGCAACATAACAAAACACTTTTCTTCGTTCCATAATATTTTCATGTGAGGCTTGGTATCAATCATTTCTTGAGTTTTAAGAGGGTCACTGCAAATTTTCTGGCACCATATTTATTGTAAATAGATAAAGTGATTCCACCACAGGCCTGAAGGACGCCCTTGGGGTAGTAAAGGTTAAGCCTCCCACCTTTTTATACAATCAGCACGAGATGTCAGTCGGCGTCTGGTACTCATTTGAGTTAGAGGCTGAGTCGACTCCAGGACCATGGTGCTGCCAGAAGGTTTGGGGGATTTTAAAAACCCTGACCCCAAAGGACTCGAACAACAAATAGGCTTTTATAACAAATCTTGGTCTTTAGTATTTCTAAATGCAGTTTTTAAATAGCAAATTTTATAGGACAATAAGAAAATTTTATCGTCGTATATTTTTAATGTTTAATCGTTTAGCTAGAGATAAAGGAACTACATCGCTCATGGAATGCAAGAGTGTCTTAACTTCTAGAAAACTGCATTTAGATATAATAATAACAATTACAGATCTTAGAGGACGGAGAACGATGCATTTTTGAATGTTTGATGCAAACTGATAGTTTATAAGTCCGTAGACATTTATGTATATTTTATTTTAAAAATTCACATTAAATACTAAGATTGTTTGGAGGGAACCTTCAATGATGGGGAAAATTCCCAAAATGAATGAATAATTACAGATCTTGTTTCTACTTAAATATTTTAAAAGTAACTTACATACTTTTTTTTTGCAACAGAATAAAAACCTGGACGTAGTTTCAAAACATATTAGAAGGAGTAGAATTTTTTATATTTTTTACATTTTTATTGATGTGCCACCATTGCACCAGTTATAAAAACATGAAAAGCGAAGTTTTGTCGTTTTAAAATAATCAACAAAAACAGTTAAATAAAAGTGTGCCGTTTTATAAGTTTTTATTTCGTTTTTATTAGTAAAATTTAAAAATAACAAGCTTAGTCTAATAAAAAGTAAGATAAACATAAAAAAGGAGTATGCAGCCTATTCTTTAAAGTTACAACCAAAGAAAAAACGAAACAGTTGCTATAGTAATAAAACATTTTTGTAGATCTGCAACAAAATATATCTTCAAAAGCGATCCATTTTTAATATTCCACAATATTGTTTTAAATCAAGGTACAATCTGTCTGTACTGCATAAAATGTATTTATTTCAAAAGTATATTAATTCCACATCCAACAGTGAAATAATTTAAAATATGCCAACGTAACTCCAAATCTACGCATCACAACTGACATATTTTTAATTAGGCTCCTTTTTTTAAATGTAGCCTATAACACAACATCGAAAATCAACTTACCGGCATAACAAAAGATGTTTCACCATTGTATTCACTTTATGCTCGATATGGCCTAACTCATCGATGTATCAGATGATACTAATAATCACCAGGCCTAACAGATTCTACACCAAAACAAATGCTGCAGGTTAGGAGTATAGAGAGAGGTGGAGAATGTTATGCGGTTCTGCCAGTATCGTCCGATTACTATACAACTGTGTAATATGTTCAGGGAGTAACATTAATTTCAGTTCTGATACACGTATTACAGGTATTAGTGGGGTTATAAACTGTGCATTGATTTGTTTATGTTTGTTTCTCTGTGTTTGCTAGCATCGACAATACTGCATAGTGATTTAGTTACTTTATTGTACAATTGTAATTGTCTGCTGTGTTACACAATTTTTGTAACACCTACCTATACCTGATTCCGATTTGATGTTGTATTCCTATTGCTCCCGTCCTTCGTCCATGCAAGTGCTTTATTTATTTGTTTTTTTCAATGTCACCAGGTTGTCTCTTATGGCATTTCTGGCTTTCTCTCCTGGCTTTTGCACAATTGTAAACCATTTCTTAGGTTGGGGCACCTTGAAGGCGGAGTTATGTTACCCCTATGATATCCCGAAGGCAGGTCCTTCGCTGCAATCATAGCATTTTCATGCTATGCTTGCAGCTTTACTAGGGAATTGTAGGTGTGATAGCTTCCCGTTGCTTTCCATACCGGTGAAGGATGATGACGATAATGATAAGGATGATGATAAGGATGATGATGATAAGGATGCTGATGATGATGGCCATATGATTTCGGGGACCGTTTGGGCCTTAATGTTTTCCTGACATTTGTCTTATAGGTGAGGAAAAATCCCGATTAGAGCCTCACCCAGAAAAACTGTCCCGACCGGGGATCGAACCCGGGCCCGCTGCGTGACAAGGCAGCACGCTACCTCGAGACCACAGCGGTGGACCCCCTATGATATAATGGGTGATAAATGATAATGAAACACCTGGAGAGTCCTTGACCTAAACTTAACCTAAATTCCAGACCATGGGCCACCACAGGAATAATTCTCTTTAAGAAAAAATTCCTATGGTCTGACCGGGAATCGACCCCGAGACCTCATGAACTGTAGTCAGGAACGCTGACCACTAGCCCATGAGACTGGTTGTTTACATCGTTTCTAGTCAGGTCGTTCAGCACTTGAAGGGTTTGGTGTAGGATCCGCTAGACCTGATAATCACATTCATAAGATATTAAATATAAAACTGGTACCTGATAAATCAGTCGTCCTCAACTAAATTATTAAACTTCATCAAGTAGTTCCAATATGGAGGCCTTTCAAAAACAATGTTTCATCTTCTGCATTTTAACTGGTACTGATGTTGTATAGGCCTAGATTGTACAACGGGTTTAGGTCTGCGGGTTGTTCTCATTGAGTAGGTCTGTATTCTTCGCTTCTTTTAGAAATTTCTATATCTTCAAGGATGCTAATCTTGTTGTTGTTATACTCTTTGTGTAGACTGACATAGTATTATCGATTTTGTCGAACTGATTACCTGTTTCTAGTATGTGTTTGACAAAACTTGATTTTTCTTCGTTATTAATAAAATTTTTGACATGTTCAGAGTATCTTGTGTTGAAATTTCTTGTTGTTTTACCTACGTAGAACATGACACAATTATTGCACTTTAGTTTGTAAACGCCTTTATTTTCGTATATTTATTTGTTACTTCTATTTTGTTGGATATGAAGTTGTTTAAGTTTGTTTTCTGATAGAATTAGATAATTTGGTCGTTTCATTTCCTGTATAAGTTAGTGTATTGTATTTATATTACATTATTTTTCTAGTTTTGTTGAATTTGTTAAATTCTTTTTTTTTTTTTTTGTTTTTTTTTTCTGACCAACTTATTGATCATATCATCTTTGTATCCATTGTTTTTTGCTAGGGATTTTATATTGTTTAGTTATTTTTTGTAGTTTGTTTTATTTAATGGTGGTTTTAAAATTCTGTTTATTAGACTGATATAGGTACCTGTACTCATTTTCTGTCGGATGGGGTGTCTTGATTTTCAGTGTATAGCTATTGTGTTGCTTGTTGGATTTCTGTATATACATATTTATGGGCTACTGTTAGAGAGATTTTTGGAAATTGTTAAGTCTAGATAATTTGTGGAGTTATTTTCGGTTTCTTCTGTGAATTGAATTTTGTTGTGCATTTTGTTTAATTCATCTGTAATTTCTTTTTCTATGTGCGTGTCAGAAGACAAAAATTTTGAAAAACTAAAAGAAAAATTCAAAATCCAATTATTGGTAAGATATGTCGATGACATGTTAATAATATATGAAAATGAAACATTGTTTTTGAAAGACCTCCATATTGTAATTACTTGATCAAGTTTAATAATTTAGTTGAGGACGACTGACTTACCAGATACCAATTTTATATTTAACATCTTATTACAAACCTCAACGGTGCTTTAATATGAATTTTAAAAATGGTTCATAATGTGCCAGTGTTGAGTGTTTTCATTGGAGGAAAATGTTCAATTGCATTAGTGACACAAGCGCCACCTATCGCCTCACTATTTAACTATATTTGTGCCGGACTTGTTTATTATGCGGAATATGTTTTTCGGGGTACGATTAATAACATAACTCAAACTACGTCAAATTTTAACTTGTGCCACTATTGCATGTCGTGAGCAATATTATCTTATCTAAAACATGTTAAAACATTTTTGAGTACTTCCTCTTATCATTTTTATTCAGTGAATATTTCCTTGACCGGATGTAGATTAACTATCTATCTATAATGGCGTAGCTAAGTGTTGAGCCACAGCCTCTCCTTTGTTAGGAATTAATTGACCAAATTCATTTAGTTATCTTATTTGTCCATAGATGTCACGAGTGGCATGGTGTCAACACACCAACTCAATGAGACGTCTATAAGACAACTAAGGTATTATTAAGATGTTTGAGATCGGTAAATTTCGCTTAGAGGTCTTTTATTCAGGCTTAAGGATATTTTTTGGTCGATGTGACTAATTTCTTATAGGTCTATTTAACAATATTGTTGTTACTTGAAGTAAGCCAACGTTCCCACATCTAACCTGGTTGCTATGCAAACAAAAGAAATCGCAATGCTGATATGGACTAAGAAAGCACACGTTCGGTAAGTAAAATAAAACATTTCTTGAATGTTTTGTACATTATTAACTCGTACCTTTCTTTAGACTTTTCCGGAATTAATGCAGAACATCCCACTCTCCAGGCTTCTTCAATTTCTCTATCATCTACCATGACTCCTTCCATAATAAAATTATCAAACAGATTATAATCACGGTACTACATTAAATTGTCTCCACAGCCAACATTCCTTGCTTATAATAAAACAAATGAAAAGCTACATAGCAACGATCACCAAATGTTTCTTTCTCATAGAAGTTATTTACATCCAATCAATATTTTAATTCATTTATTATTATACTTAATAAAAATTAGTCACATCGAGCAAAAAATAGTATGCAATACACATGAGGTAAGCACGTAACAGATCTCGAAAACTGAAAAAACTCGGCGGAAGCGCCTCGTTTTTTTCAAACTTTTTCTCGATCAGTAACAAGTGCTTACCTCACTTGTATCGCAATATACTATTACGACCGTGAAAATCTTCAGAATAGGGACCTACGGCTAAAAATCCCTCGACACTGGTCGAAACTCGCGACCTCGGGACTATAGGCAAGGAACATACCTACTAGACTAGTATATACCCTTCAGATTTATAGGTAACAACCTCATTGATTTATTACCCCATAAGGAAGCAACTATATAAATACTATTCAAATTTAAAAATCAAAAATATTTGAACACCTAGTAGAAAGGAGAGGTTTTCATTATGGTCCCACAGATAAAAATATATGTTCTACTCTTCACAGCTTTCTAAACTCAAAGATAACGGAATTAATATTTGATTTGTAAGACAATCAGATGTCATGAAATATACATAACGCGTGTGCTTAAAAGAGAACGTGTCATCAATTGTTACATTGTTGTGATGTAAAATATGCTAATTACACAATGGACACGCGGCAACAGTGACGTGTCATCTCATCCAGCAGGCCGTGAAAATATCCACTTATGCGCATGAGCAGTCAGTGAGATGAGCAACAATCTGTTTTCAGACAGCCCTTTCCTGGCTATTCATACGTCAGATATCACAATATTGATTCTGCAAAAACGATACACCCTCCCCTTAAATCTGGGAAAATATTTCATTTCATATTATGTTGCATTTTAGATGTTTATGTTATTAAATGAGTGTGGAAAATGAACTACTACAGTTCTCAAACCCTTTATCATAGGCAATGTTCGCCAACACAAAAACTAAAATATAGCGTATGGTGACTCATTTTAACATGCAACACTAAGAATAATCTATCATATACGATCCCGAAGTTAATTTAAATAGGCGTTACTTATTTTAAAACAAAATCAGAATATAGGCCTACTGTAAAATAAAAGCTTATTCGCGGTGGATATGTTTCGCAAATAAGCCGCGAATACAGAAACCGCGAACATAGAATGGTAATTTGTATGGGTATATAGGGGATACGTTCCAAGGTTACAGAATAAAATAAAAATCATCAAAATAAAAGCAATTAATAAGAGATTTTGAGCAATTTCTATTAATTATTACCGTCAGGTTTAGGCAAGGACTTAAAGAACTTCATATATATTCTGTTTTGCCGTTTTTAAAAGGTCTTTCAATTAAGATTGATATTCAGCTGTGAATTCTGCGATAGCATTCCTTATTTTGTTTTCGAATTTCTTGAGTCATCAACATTGAAACAGCGTGATATAAACGCAAACGACTCGCCAACGCGTATAAACGGTCAAGCATTTTTATTTTTACTTTGAGCGGCAACACTAACTTTTTCTCTTCAATACTAATTTTTCTTTCCTTTTACTCGACATTATAAATTGGGAACAAAGCACAAGAGACACATGTTATTCAATCAAAATTATTGCAACGAATGGCAAGTTGAAACAATAATATACCTACCGAAGGTGGCGATGGAGGCATTTATCAAAGTACATATCGGTACGTGAAATATAACAGCTTTTAACAATTAACTTTAGGGTTAATGACAATAAGGTTTGTTTTGTCATTTGATTTGAATCACTACTTGTAAAAGCCATCTTGGCACCTGCCTGTAGCTAAAAAAAAAAGCTTCTGATGATTAATAAAGGACACTAATCCTTCTAATATACTGAATCCGCGAATAAAGAATTTTTTAGCCGCGAATACAGGAACTGTGTCGCAATTTTTTAACCCGCGAATAACGGAACCGCGTATAAAGAAACCGCGAATAAGGAGCTTTTACTGTATATTGAAAGATTTTTTTAAAAAAAGTATAATTTTTAATCCGTTCACGACATGTTATTATAAATGCAAACCTTTCAATGTACAGAAAACAGCTATGCATACCTGACGTACCTTATGACATTCTAAATGGTGGCTCTGAAGATAGCATCGTGATAGTATATTTTATTTAGTCCTGTATAATGTTATTAATTTGGTTAAAGGTTAGAAAAATGCAATATAGTATAAAATAAAATATTGTACGAAACAATAATGGAAGACTTTTTTTTTTACTATATCGAATTTGGTATATTTAACTAACTGGCGCTATCAAACTCATAGGTTCATGGCCGCGCGGACATAAGCTCTCCATACATCCCTATCCTGAGTTAATCCATTTCCTTCAAATAAATAATCCAAAGCATCATGATTCCCGACTACTTTCTCCTAACTTCCTGTAAAGCGATTACATATAAGGGTTATTTATTTATATAATGTCCTAAAATTCCATGTTCATAGGAACATGTCCTTGTGTTTGAGTTTTGCAATGGATTCCCTGTAGTAATCCCCGCCCGGAGAACCGAATGGGAGACAATTTTACCTCCGGAAAATTTTACCCCAGTGAAACCCATATCCGCGTTTCTTGACGGTTGTGTTTTTACGGCGAAAGATCGTCATGTATGTGGAAAACTATTACAGTTCTCAAACCCTTTACCACATGCAACTCTCGCCAACATAAAAACTAAAATATAGGAATAGTGATTAATTTTGACATACGGGGTGAATCATAAATATGGCTATACGTTTGATCGCGTTGTGTGATGAAAATATTACCATTACAGGAAATATGAAATTACCGTTGGAAAAGCAATTATTCAAATTACAACAATGGAATAAAACAAAACAGTGTAGAACTGTCAAAATGGCGTTGAATATGCAACAGCAAGTTACAATTGCTGCATGGACAATAACGTATGCTAATGATCGTGAGGCCGCAAGATGGGCAAGACGTGAGTTTGACGTAGCATTGCAGCCGTCGACTGTGGGGAAGTTGAGAAAACGACTGCTGGAAACGGGAAGGATGCAGAAAATCAAACCCCTGGAAGGCCTCGCATTAACACGGATACAGAAACAACGAAGAGAATTGTGCAGGCGTTCCACGCTAGCCCACAAAAATCAACCCGCCAAGCTGCACGTGAGCAGTGATGTTTTGTTTTGTTGTAATTTGAAGGATTTCCTTTCCAATGATAACATCATATTTCCTTTAATAATAATATTTTCGTCACAAAATGCGATCAAACGTATTTCAAACGTATATTTCTGAATCACTCTGCAAGCAATATTAAGACTACTCTTTATACGATCCCGAAGCAGTAATTTCAGACCCGACACATTTAAATAGGCGTTGCTTACCACTATTAAAACCCATCCACAACATGTTACTATGGATAAAAACCTTTCAATATAAAGGAAACATCTATACATACCTCATATTGGCAGCATTGTTTCATTCGTAAGAAATTGTATTGTATTCCCTCCATATTTTATGATATTTTAAATGGCGGCTCTGAAGTGAGCATCATAATAGTAGACATACATATGATGTCTTATTTACACAAAGTTGTTAATTTAATTAAAAGTAACAAATTCAACATAGTATAACATAAAATATTGTTCCATATTTCAGATAGAAGACTTTTATATATTCGTTGAAAAAGTATGCCATCGTTTATCGACTCAGGCATAACATTTCAATTCATACGTAAAATGCTATCTTTCATCCTAGCATCGTAAAATACTACGTCTATTTCAATAGTTAATTATTTAATGGCAGAATCGTAAACTTTCGCTAGACCTATACCAGTATCTATAGTTTGACCTTTAAACTTAACCATATTAATATGCTCATGTAGCAAATACTATACTATACTATAGTATATATGCTATATTCAAAATCTATGGCATTCGATAAGTAGTGGCAACACTTCTATAACAAAAAAAATGTTTAGGTTATTTTGACATGATGAACTTAACTTATAATCTCCTGCCAAGACAGCTATACGTTGCTAAATCTTTAGAAGGTAGAGCGCACAGCATTTGCAGCACCATTTTCTGGATATCTCTCTCATGTGATCGATCTAGGGCTTTCTGGATATCAACTCTTGATTGAAATTGAATGCCTCATAGATATTCTTTGATCTTTGAGAATATGTTATAAACACGAGAGCTCATGTCTGGTGAATTTGGTGGATGTTCGAGTACTTCCCAATTCCATCTTCTAAACAAACTCTACTGAATGTCTTTTTAGGGCGGTATTACTTACTAAATATGAAAAACAGTGAGTGTATTCACAAAATATTGATATTTCGAGGTTATCAATATTACAGATTTATACAACAAAGACTGATACATACTATAACAAGATTATAATGGTCACCTCTAGGTTCGCTGATTTATAAGTGTTGCCATTACTTACCGAATCCCCTAGCAAATTTTAATTTTGTACTAAATGTATATAATTTTGAATTTGTTAGACCTATAGTTTTCCTTCCTCGACTCCAACATAGAAATGAAAAATATATATATATATATATATATATATATATATATATATATATGAATAATGGTGCAAAGCAGAGTCTATTACTCAATTCTTCATCTGTTTAAATCAAAATTTTGTATAAAAGAACAGTGTTACATAAGGCCCATGGTGAAAAAAAAGCACGGACAATAAAAACCGCCGGGGAAAATCGTATTTGTGTCTTCAAAAGAATAATTGTCAGGAAGATATGTAATAAATTGAGTCTGGCTAAATTTGCGGAAATTCATAACATATAAAATGAAACAAATTTACCTTAGTGATAATTCCGCTAAAAAGCATTTTTTACGGGATTATCACTAAGGTAAATTTGTTTCATTATGTAGGGAGATAAATGGCTCAATATGGTTACTGGAGAATAAGATCATATTAATAAGTAAATTGATGAGTTTTGAGAAAATATTGCAAGTTTTGTCAAATCGATAAGACCAAGTTGCAGGATAAAACATTTCCAAAATTGATATTATATGCCAGAATGTAGGAAGGAAAACAGAGAGGACTGCTTAGGAAAAGATGGACTGACAATATTAAGAAGGAAATAGCAAGTTTGGTATTGAGTAGTGGAAAATTAAAACTAAGAATAGAATAGAATGCTATTGTAAGGGAAGCCAACGTTCACTTTGGACCGATGAGCTACAAAGAAGTAGTAAATTGATTTGATAACATATCAATTCTATTACTGTCTAATATACAATACATCTAGGCCTATTGCAATAGTCCACTTTTAATTTTAAAATAAAGCTAAAATATCTCGGGAACTAATCACTTAAAAACAGGGAATTTTCACTGTTGTGAAAACAAAAATCAGCTCTTTCTCCAGAACATACCCCAACAATCAATATCATGTAATACCTCCGGGATGCAAGGAAATAAATGTACGTTTGCGTGTTGTGAGGTCTCAAGTGAGCAACGCTACGAGGCAGAGAGACCAAGCTGTAGGTAAGAGCTTCTACAATATTCCTCCCCTATCTGTCATATAATTCATTCACTCTATCGGATTTATATTTAACAAATAATAGGAATTATTAAATGATAAGGGAGATTAAAGAACGAATTTACATTTAACAAATAATATCAATTAGTAGGCCTAAATGATAAGAGAGATTAAAGAACGGATTCACATTGTTGGGGACTTGAATTCAAAATTTTACCGAATTCCGAGAGAACATACATATTAAGGTTGTCTCATAGAAAGTTTTTGTAAAAAAATACAAATCTTTATCGATCCTACATACTGCATAAAAAATTACCATGACAAAAAGTACACCATGTACATATGCTACGTGTGTGTGTGTCTTACCGCTGTAGGTGCTGAAATTTTTGTTTTGTTTTTTCGGAACAAAACTCGGCATATAACAATAAATTAAGAAACGTAATATCGATTTCATTAACCAGCAAACTGCCTTGCAGTTAAAAAAAGGGCAGATATTTTTTGGATACGGCATTGGTACATCACAACACTTCTCTGAGAGAAATATCAAGGTAAGTTTCGGCATGCAATGGTTTACAATTCCCTTGTCAGATTTCTGTATGTACAAATTTCAGCAATTTGCTTCAGAACATCCTTCAAGTTACTCCAAATCTGCGTTAAAATTGGCTATTGCGATCTGACTGACTCTTATTTACAGCAAAATAGTGAACTTAGCTTAGTTCCCACAAATTTATGAAAATACGCTCCTGAATTGTACAGTAAGCAAACCTTGTAACTTCAGATCTCGTGACGCCTGAAATAGCAAAGGATCTGCAACCATTTGGTTCACTATCTCAAAATATTTAGTTTACAGTTCTCCAACATCTGAATAATTCTGGTCCTAAAGTTTTGGGACACACTGTATAATGTTACCGTAACCCGCACAATGGCTGCATTTACTAAGAAATATTTCTATCATAAAAAAAGTTAAAAACTCCAGCATAAGACTTAAGTGTGAGATAAGCCGTATTAATGTGAATTTGCTTTGTAAAATTTTATTGGTTCGCGCAGGAGGGAGGGGGCGTTTAAATATTTCATAAGCACACGCTGTGAAGCACGCGTCAACTTGTGGCAATATTAAATCATCATTTGGGGTTAGTGAAAGGAGGGTGCGTGTATGCCATGTCACATAAAGTAGAAGGGGGATGGGTGCATACTCGTGAGAAATGTTACAAAACTTCAGGAAATTAGTAAATTTCACCCTCGGACATGAACCGCAAGGATAATGTCAGGCTACACAAAAAACTGCTCAATTCATTGCCAGCCCCATGTTCAAGTCAATATGGATTTAGTACTAGCTATACTAGTATCACCATCTCTCTGTATCAACGCCTTGGTGCAGAGCTACGGAAGTTGTGCTGGTTCGAGTCTCCATGGAGGAAGACATTTTCTCGTGGAATTTCGGCCAGTTTGGGGCAATTTCCCACCCAGCAACGTGAGGGATTTGGGTAGCTACAATAAATAACGGCTCAGATTGAGAAAACCAGCTATAACGTCTGGGGGAATCGACATATTAACCATATGTCACCCCTATATTGGCTAGATGGTCATTCACATCTGTTATTAACACATGTAGATGTGAGGCTAGCAGCAGGCTGGTAGGCATAGAGCCTTCTACAATCACCCATTCGTGCTACATAACCTATCCATTTCAATCTCCTAGACTTAATAATCGTGTAGGCAAATAATTGATATGTGGGAGCAATACAGTGTATATATTATTTTATTAGTTTAATTTTAATTATCATTAACTTTATTATATTACTAGATATAGTGCAAAAGAATAGTTCATCCAAAAGTGGAATTCAAAGAATTATACATATCTAACAGATATAACGTTTTTCAATCATTGTCTGTTTAATTCGCCTTACTCAAATTATGTCAATACTATTCTCCTACCCTTTTTTGGACTACTTTCCTCTTGGTTTTCCTACAAGAAATTTTAAGGCTCCTCTTTCATTCTCCATTCATGGCACATGTCCTGTCCATCGAGTCTACGAGACCTAACTGTTCTTATTACATCTGGATTTTCTATAAAATCAACAATAATATTAATAATAATAATAATAATAATAATAATAATAATAATAATAATAATAATAATACGAATATTCCACACTACAGTGGTTCTCCTTCAACTTAAAGTGATTTGTCGCCAGAAATCTCTGTCTAATGCATTTTCTTCCCTAAGACTCTTGCTTCCATACTATTTCTTACTCCATTCATTCAAGGTTCATATGGTCTATCTTTTCCCTTCTTTCTTTTAGCCTCACATTTAAGGACCTTCTTTGGTATTCTATCCTCTTCCTTTCATATGAGGTGTCCATACCACCTCAAATGCTTTTCTTTTATTTGTTTCTTATTTGTTCCTTTCGACCTAGATAATTTCTCTTATTGTTCTATTAAATTATTGATGCTTTACTCCTGGCGCGACAGGCCTAGAAGGTCATTAGCCTACCATCGGGCTGCTGGTCTCACATCCACATGTGTTAATCATAGAGGTAGACGATCATCAAGCCAGTGTAGGGGGGTGACATGTGGTCCGCATGTCGAGTCCCCCAGCCGTTATAGCTGGTTTTCTCAACCGGTCTCATACTGCCCATTCCATAAGAAAATTTATTCCATCAAGACCTTAAAACACTCGGCTACAGCGGGTGACCAAATCTACGATAGAGATCCAAGTTTTTACCTCTCTTCAGAATGAATTCATACACAAAATGTTTACGTCTTGAAAAACCATTGACCTGGTCCTTGTTCGCATCCGGGAATTTAGGAACCAGATGCATACATGTTAACTAGTAGTCCATCGCTATGATGCATGAGGCCGACGGAGCTGATGCTATTGCGCCATCTTTTACAAACCATAAATCTACTATAGAGATCCAAGTTTTTACCTCTCCACCGAAGGAATTTTTACGCCCTGAAAAATTCACCAACCTGGTCCTTGATTACATCTGCGAATTTTGGAACCAGATGTGTATATGTTAACTAATAGTAGATGGTGTATCGGGGACGACAGAGCTGATTGGATTCCGCCATTTGTTTTTTTTTTTCGACGGGGTTGTCGGTATGTAGAATACCAATTGTAACATTTGAGTAAACAGAGCGGAAGCACCTGAGTGTTTGGCTGAGATAACGCCTGCAGCAAATTGATTTTCTCCCCCCGGGGGCTGCTGTACGGACGCGATAACAGCCCCAGCGCGTGGCGGTCATAGCTATAATCTCCCTTCCCAGAGCTCTTCTCATATCGCGTAACAAACAATGTACATTATAATTACTTAAGCCAATTAATTATATCACTCAACAGTATTTATAAAGAGACACTTCTATCTTAAGTATGGTTCCATTATGATGGTCTCGTCCTTTAGGGCTCCCAGAGCTCATCATAAGGAGAATGTCACATAAGTTTTTATTGTGCCGATAAGTCACGACCTTAGCTTAGGGATGGGAGTGCATTGTCCAAAGAGATGAATACTCGCGCGGTATTAATAAAAAAAACTATTTACTGAACGAAATTAAAAGACAATTTCGTGAATGAAAAATTTAACTCTTAAATAAGCAAAATAATATCTCGTTACAGTTACTTAACTATTCGATAAAAACAAAAAACATACAAAACTGTTAAAATTATTACTGTATATTTCGTAATTGGACCCAAATTTAAGTAATTTTATACGAGTTTGTTTTTCTATTGTTTTATTTAAAATATTAAATTAATTAAACCAATGTAAAATATTACTTTAAAAATAGTACATTACGATGCGAGGTTGGGAAGTGGTTTTTACCGAGCAATAGCGAGGTCTTTAATTTCCGAGATTCTGTAAAACACCTCACGAACGTTTGTTGTACATTTTTTTTTTTGCGCAATGGTGTTTTCAAAATAATAAATAATAGTAAAATTATAAAATGTTTGTTAGAAATATTTGCGTTCATTATAAACAAATGACTAACGTTAACAGTGTGGGCAATGTTTATTAGTTGAAACTACAAGAGGCTGTGAGACCAATTAGTGATAAAATGGCGGCAAGTATGTATTTGTTTTATATTGTTTCAAATAAAGTTCAGTTCATTTAAAATGCAGTAATTTGTTTCTTATAATATATATATATATATATATATATATATATATATATATATAATATTAACACACCTTTTGCACATTATTTGTATAGCCTATACATTGTATGTAATATATATATAGGGCATTGGCTTTAGTTTCCACACGCGGTTTATAATATGTAATATTACAGTACAGTTATTTTATTACAGTATAGTTATTTAGGTTGGCAACCCCGAAATGTAGGAAGTTGAACTTTCAGTTTCAATCATTGTCGCCATTGCTGTAATTACGACAAAACGCACTATCAAAATTGGCAAGTGGTATTTACAGAACTGAGGAAAATGTTTAAAAACCGAGCGTTAGCGAGGTTTTTAATTTGCGAGATTTTGTAAAACACTTCACAAACGTACGTTGTACATTATTTTTTGCACGATGGTGTTTTCAAAATAATAACATCTTTGTTGGAAATATTTGCGTTCATTATAAATAATTGAATAACGTTAACAGTGTGGGCAATGTTTATTAGTTGAAACTACAGGAGGTCGTGAGACCATTATTATTGATAAAAATGACCGCAAGTACGTACGTATTTATTGTTTTATATTGTTTCAAATAAAGTTCAGTTCATTTAAAATGCAGTGATTTGTTTCGTATAATGTATATTAACACTACCTTTTGGATAGGCCTATATTTTGTAAATACATTGTACGTAGTATACATAGAGGGCAGTGGTTTTAATTCCCGCACGTGGGTGTAAATGTAATATTACAGTATAGTTATTTAGGTTGGCTATCCCTAAATGTAGGAAGTTGAACTTTCAATCATGGCCGCCATTGCTATAAGTACGACAAAACGCACTATCGCGCAAAAAAGTCACTACAGCTCTAGTATTCAATTCTTAGTTGGGACAAATTTTCTGGATGAAAGTTATTTTGGAGCTGTAGACATATGTTGGAAAACTTAATGGTGTGCCTTGACATGTGTTGTCTGAGAACTGAACCTGCATTGAACCTACAACTCATCCAAGGAAACCCTTCATGTCTTTGTGAGATCAAAAGTTTTGTTTTCAGAGTTTGAAATGCTCGTTCCAGGGAGACCGTATATAAAATCGCCTAAAAGAGCAAAAATAGGCAAAGCGATCACACTATAGGTCTTGGGGTAGTATGAGGTTTGGGTTCCTCCTTTTACATTTTATACGATCCGCAGGAAATACCAGCCGGGTTGTCTTCTCCGCATAATGACCGACTTTGCTCCAAGAACAAACATCTGGTACTCATTCCTGTTAGAATCTGATTCAACTATAGGACCAAGATGTCACTAGAAAGTTTAGGCCAGTTTAAAAAGCCTGATGCCTCTGGGACACTAATTCTTGACCATCCAGCTTTAGCGTATTGCCTTAACCAACTATGCTACAAGCGTTTTCCAACGAGGTTATTAGACTAAGACGGAAACTATCGAACCTTGTATGCCGAAACCTACCTTGAAATTTCTCTCAGAGTAGCACTGTTATGTACCAAGCCCAAAAAATTATCTGTCATTTTTAATTGCAAGACACAGAAATCGAAGCCGAAATGGCAACCCACTGTGTGAAGCTAATGGATCCTTGCACGAGTAAAATGGAGTGCAGTGAGGCAAGACGCGGCGCAGATGGCAGGTAGTGAGGGTTATCCAATCTACCATTCACGAGTTATATTACTTCCTTATAGTTTAAATGAGAGATTTAGTTCCTTGCAGTTAAAAGCAACATAATTTTTTGGACACACCCACGTTTCTCGAGAAATTTCAAGATAGTTTCGCCATGCAATGGCTGACATTTCCTTGTAAAAAAAAATAGCTCTAAGACATTTTGATCATATTTACCAAAATAATTTGTACTTAAAACCTCGGAACTTACATTACTTCCACAAATTTTTGTGCTATTCTAATATCAACCACACTACAAAATGCTATATAACATTAGAGCATAAATTAAGACACTATTAGAACTAAGAGCCGGCTTTTGTACTTCCATTATCAAGTTTTACATTATTATTATTATTATTATTACTTTGTACTTTCCTTAATTCTGTAGGCCTATGTGTTATTAATTTAACTAAAGATAATATTCATAATTGTTAATATCTGCATAATTTAACCTTCAAGAAATGGAAGAAAAGACAGGCCTTGATAAGGTAAAACAAACTATTAATATCATTAAGCAAACATACCTCTTAATGACAATTATTTTTCTTGGAACCATTGATGATCTTTTAATATAAGTTTAATTTTTTTTCGGAATTGGAAAAAATTGAACCCAATAAAAGATTATGGAATTTATCAAGTTTTTATCGATCCTCTTTATTAGGCACAAAAATGAAGAGGGAATATAGGCTATATACATATATATGACATGAGGAAAATAAATGCCTGGACGGGATATGAACCCGGATCTTTGGGTTGGTACCCAGCGTACTATCCATTACACACCGGGCAAATCCAATACAAACATTTATCTTTCTTATATATTTATTTATATATATTCTCCATTGTTACTAGATGAAGTGAGAACTCGGTCTTCACTGCCATCTGGTAGCTGACTATAACAAGTAAGCAAATTAAAGAGAATATTTTTACTTTATAGCAGTGACGCTTTATCGATGTTATAATTATTTTTTGACATTGAGCAATGCAAGCTTAATATGACACAAGAAAAAATAAATGCCTGGACGGGATTTGAACCCGAACCTCTGGGTTGGTACACCAGCGTGCTATCCATTACACCGGGCAAATCCAATACAAACATTTTTCTTCCTTATACATATTACAGCATTTTCATGCTATGCTTGCAGCTTTACTAGGGAATTGTAGGTGTGATAGCTTCCCGTTGCTTTCCACACCGGTGAAAGATGATAAGGATGACGATGATGGCCATATGATTTCGAGGACCGTTTGGGCCTTAAAGTTTTCCTGACATTTGTCTTACAGGTGAGGAAACCCCCCGATAAAAACCTCACCCAGAAAAACTGCGATCGAACCCGGGCCCGCTGCATGACAAGGCAGCACACTACCATACCTCGAGACCACAGTGGTGGACATTATATATATATATATATATATATATATATATATATATATATATTATATATATATATATTTATTTATTTATTTTCCATTATTACTAGATGGAGTGAGAACTCGGTCTTCACTGCCATCTAGTAGCTGACTATAACAAGTAAGCAAATTAAAGAGAATATTTTTACCTTATAGCAGTGATGCTTTATCAATGTTATTATTAAATTTTTGACATTGAGCAATGCAAGCTTAATATGACATAAGAAAAATGCCTGGACGGGACTTGAACCCGGATCTCTGGGTTGATACCCCCAGCGAGAGCTATCCATTACACTACCGGTCAAATCCAATACAAACATTTATCTTTCTTTTATATATATATTAGTCACAACTGTTTTTGTTTTTATTAAACAAAATTCAGCATGTAACATTTGAATAAGAAGAATAAAATCAAATTTGTTAATCAACAAAGTCTGAGAAGGAGTTAATCTGAAATTTTAGTGAAAACATTCTAGCGACCACAATTTTTGTTTTCTCACAATAATTTGGTATATACGATTCACTTATCACAAGAAAGACATATTCCACGAGCTTGTAGTATTAAACCAGTAGTTGTGGTGGTTTATGTGAAGCATACATTTCAAAAATTGTTCTATCAACCTCAATTTCTGTTTCCTCACAACATAACTGGATACATATTTATTAACAAAAAAAATACATATTCCATAAACCAGCAAAATCGGACCATAAATTTGACTTGTAGAGGAATTTGCTTACTCTACACCACCCCTGCTTATGGGCTTTTTTTTAAATATATCAAACATGAAGCTTGTTCTGTTTATACTAAGAAAACTTCTCTCAATGTCACACGTGATGGACAGGATATGTGGTCCAAATGAGGAATGAAAGAGGGGAGATGAAAACTTTTTGTAGGAAAACCAGAGGGGAAAATGCTTAGTACGTAGACCAAGAATAATGTGGGAGCATGACATTATGCATGATTTGAAGGAGATGAATTATACGAGAACGATTGGGAAATTGGTAAAACATCTTAAGACTGTCTAGAACAAATGTCTTTAAAACCATCATAGGAAATGAACTACATGGCAAAAGATTATTGGGTCATCCCAGAAAGAGATGGTTCAAGAACACCACTGTTTAATTTAGACCGTAATATTTCTTCAAGGAAAGATGAGTAGAAAATATTAGCTCAGAATAGGGATGTATGGAGAGCTTATATCCTTGCTGCCATAAACCGCTGTGTATCCACGATTTAGTTAACATAATCAGATTTTTCATCAAAATAATTTTCTGACTATACATATAAAAATGAGCGAGTCTATCTGTCCTTTATGGACTCAAAAACTATTAGACCAATTTGAATAGAGTTTTCACCATCATTTAGAGAATTTTTCTGTAACAATTAACAAACATAGCATATTACCGTACGTACTATAGGGCCCGAACTAAGAAAAAGTGCATTGGTGCACTAAAAAAAGTAGTTTTTTGGATGCTTAAATGGCTTATGCTGCCTAAACCATAACAAAGACACCACATTTTTGTACACAGAATTGAAAATCTAAAAAAAAAAAAATCTACAAAAAGAGTCTGTGACAGCATATGTCAGATAACTCACAATACCATTTTTGTTTTTCAGCTCATTGATGCCCAGCATAAGTAGATTCCCAGGCAAGCGTATCAATGCAACATCGGGTATTCGCTAGTTAATATTTTTTTTGTTCAATGTCATCTGCTTGTCATTCGACATTTCAGGTATTCTCTCCTGGCACTGGCGTACTGTAACCCACTTCTGAGGTTGGGGCACCTGGAAGGCGGGGTTACGCTCCTCAGTGATATGATGGGCGATGACAATAGGTAATGATGCGCCAGGAGAGACCTTAAACATAAACATAATCTAATGAGGTGAATATGATATTGATGGCCAGATAATGTTCGGGGACCGTTTAGACCTTAAAGTATCCTGACATTTGTCTTACAGGTGAGGAAAAACCCCGAAAAAACCTCACCCGAGCGGGGATCGAATCTGGGCCCGCCACATGACAAGGCAGCACGCTACCTCGAGACCACAGCGGTGGATAGTTAACAATATATAAAGATGGCAAAAATAGGAAAAACGTTGACTATTGTAGCGTAAATGAATACATAATCATGTTACAATGGGTGATTGGTATTTTTCAGTTATTGTGACATCTACCAAAATAGTGTGGTATTATATCACACATTGTTAAAAGCCACAAGATTTTTTGGAATATATTATTTCAGCAATTAACATTCATATTACTATATTGTAAACATGACTGTTACCTTACATTATTTTGTTAAATTAGCTTTCATTACAATACATTATGAAAATTGCATTGAGTTTCAGATTCTGCTAGTGAAATTCAGAAAAGATAGCGACTGAGCCAATGTAGCTGACTGATATGAAAAAAAAACACTTATGTTGGTAATCTTACTCTAGCCATAATTCATAGGTATCTTTATATTCCATTCCATAGTAATTCAGCCCGAGGGCAGGTCTTTCACTGCAATCATAGCATTTTAATGATATGCTTTGCAGCTTTACTAGGGAATTATAGGTGCTTTCCACACTGAAGTATGATGATGATGATGGCCGGATGATTTTCGGGGACGTTGGGCCCTAAGCTTCCTGACATTTGTCTTACATACGAGGCAAACCCCCGAAAAAAAACCTCACCCAGGAGCCTGTCCCGACCGGGAATCAAACTCGGGCCCGCTGCGTGACAAGGCAGCACGCTACCATGAGACCACAGCAGTGGACGCGTATCTTTATATGATCCATAATATTTATATTTTGTCTTTTAGGTTAGTTCTATCTCAACTTCACAATTTTTTTTTGTTTTGCTACTTACCATATTTTCTTCTGACCAAAATCTATGTATTGGTATATATAATCCTCAGGGCACATCACATTCTACAACAGTAAGTTATCAGTTTCTCTCTTTTTTTTTTAATTACGAGTGGAGGTTAGACTGAAGAAAAAAATAAAAAAAATATTCTAGCAGCCTTAATTTTTATTTTTTGCAACAGAACTTGGTTTATGCGTTTTAAATAGAACAAGAAAAGTATTTTCCAAAAATCGGTGAAATCCGACCTTTAGGGGTGAGATTTTACATGAAAGAGAAGATTAAAAAATCGCTCTAGCAGCTGCAATATTTAATTCCTTGCAAAAAAAAACTGGATGCAAATTATTTAATTGACGATATTACTAACACCAAGAAAATTGGACCATAAATTTGAATTGCTAAGGAAGGAATTTGCTTAGTTCATAGCTCCAATGTGAAGACTTTAGCGAATTCCAAAGGAATGAAGCTATTGAGGTTGTTCTCATGAAAAAAAAATTGAAAAGTCTTCTCATGAAAAAAAAATTGAAAAGTTTTTACAGATCATCTCCAATCGTATCTAGAAGACACCAAAAATGTGTACAGTCCACATGTTGGTCTCGAGTAGCATGCTGTCTTGTCACACAGCGGGCCCGGGTTCGATTCCCAGTCGGGACAGGCTCCAGGGTGCACTTTCTTCCCAGGTAACAATCCAGAAAAATATAATTGTCTTATTTACATCATACGACATCAGAAATGAATTAATATACAGTTTGATGTGTTTCATTTTTTCTCCACTAGAGAGCATTCTTACAATATTGCGTTCCTTTGGCAATAAATATTATGATCTGGTTGCAGTGATAAACAAAATAAGCAGATAAAGCGTACCTATCGTTTCTCATTAGTTTTCAAACATCGCCGTTTACATTAAATATATAAATATTTAAAAATAACTATAGTTAAATAATGATTTGTGAGTAAACAGCTTAATTTTATTTGTTAAATAGTCCTAACAAATGCCACTCTTGATTTCCAAATTCTCTAGATAAATTCACTCCTCACTTCGTGAGTCGTGAATTTATCGATAATTTGAAAATCACTCGTGGCAATACTTATGACAATCCATGTACCCGTGCAGAAACAATGGCAATCCGTTCTTCTGTGCTAACATTTTACGCTAAGCTAACAGTGTATGTAAAGGGAATAAAAAATAGAAGTGTTTTCATGGAAATATATAGTAACTTTAGAACCGTCTGTGTGTGCATATATATTAGATTTAATGGGTATGTTAATT
This sequence comes from Diploptera punctata, assembly GCA_030220185.1. NCBI lineage: Eukaryota > Metazoa > Arthropoda > Insecta > Blattodea > Blaberidae > Diploptera > Diploptera punctata. Next base: position 1,441,781 of record JASPKZ010007782.1, on the reverse strand, counting down.
TAAGTTAAGCAGAGATGCTATTGTTTATGCGTCTTCGCCTTTTCTAAGCAGTAGGGAATTCAAATGCAATTTTCCCTTTTTCTTCTATGTTGTTCACAATCGAATTCCCTCAGTTTATCTTTGTATTCACTTGTTTGCATCAGACCGACCTTATTGTTTGTTTGTTTATTTATTTATGTATTATCGCCTCACTATGATGCTTAACAAGCGGCTCGCTTTGTTTCCCCGCAGCTGTTATATGTTATTAAAATACAAAGATCTCGACTGCCGCGACTACGACGATGTTGCCACATTGCTATTCTTCCCTCAGTTTCAATTAAAACTCGGAACGATGTGGAACATTCGATTCAGTTATAAAATTGTATATCGTAATTAATGGTATAATTATCAGTGATTTATTGTGATATGTAGCTCGAATAATAATACAATATATACATATTATATCAGTTTAATGTATAAGTGATTTCAACATGTGCCGGCCATGGGAAAATATTTCAGACCCAACAGTTAATAATAATAATAATAATGATAATAATAATAATAATAATATTTTTTCAGCATGATTTTGTATGGATATTAAATGTACGTAGACCTACAAGCTATATAACGTTTGAATTGAATTATTTAATAAATAAATACGTATAGTTTTAATTTTAATTTTAGTTTTAATTTTAAAACTTAAACCATACCAAATAACATAAATAATCAGTGTCTTCTGTCCTTGTGTAATAAACGCCCATAGCGCTATGAGAAACGTGACAACACCGCATGTCAAGCATTGCCGCGCGGCACCCGCTTTTATATAAACGGTTAACCATCAGAGTGAGGCTATAATAAGCTGTCTGTCTGATTGCTTGTTTCTTGTTAGTAATTTACCTACTCATAGTAACAGTATCGTCTCGACCTTCAAGCCATATGGTCGAGCTCTCTCTCAAGTTGAGTTCTGCTCCTTTCCGCGAGCAGATCGTCCTCTTTCACCTTGTGAGCAGGCTATTTGTTTTGAGTTCTGCTAATTTTCCAGCAGACCGTCCTGCTTCATTCGAGCAGGCTTTAATGTTAGAAGTTTCAAGTTCTATATAGACGTTCGACAAATGCTGCAGCTATAGTTGAAAATAAGATGAGGACACCTACAGATCAAGTTCTGTATATAAGAATTTTAATGAGCCATAATATATGTCTCGCCCAATATGAAGATAGATACAACAAAGAATATGGAGGCTCCATTTGAGCTGTCGAGCCATCGCTACATTCTACAAGTTTAGTCCTAACCTCTCTACGAGCAGGCTGCTCCTGTTCTATTGGAGCAGGTTGCTTCATCGTTTTTTCAAAATACTATTAAACTGTATTACCTCAAGATAAAGTGAAGTTCTGCTAGTCTATGTGACTTATTGAACAATATTCAAGAAGCAATAGTGAAGAGATTTATATTAGAAACAGCCGCCAGACTTCAACTTTGGCTGTGCAAATTTGTTAATCACAGTGACTACGACTACAAGAGGGCATCGTGTCCCAATAGCAATTGAACTGACGGGAATAATTAAAAATGTGTTGAAATCCAATATATATATATATATATATATATATATATGCACACGCGTACACACACACACATATATATATATATCATCGGTTGATTAATGTCTTTGACATCGTCCGATTTCTAACAGCCAATTTTGTCGGTCCATCCAATCTCCTGGTTGTAGATGTTTCTCCTTCATGTATAAACATATTCCCCGACTCCAGGAGGTTTTAGATCTTCCTCTGCCTCGTCTTCCTTCAGGTTTCCATTCCAAAACAGATTTTGGTAGTCGATCCTCTTCCATTCGCTGGACATGTCCGTACCATCTTAATTGCTGAGTTTTAATATAATCTAAAATAGTGTCTTCAATCTTCATTTTCTTCCTTATAACTGAGTTCCTAATTTTTTCTCTTTTTGAAATTCTTGCTGCCCTTCGTATAAAATCCATTTCCGTTGCCAAAATATACTTATTTTTATTGTTAATGGCCAAAGTTCTGCTCCATAAGTAATGATGCTTTTAACAATTGTATGATATATATTCATTTTATTTTGATTACTTATATTTTTATCCCACAATATTCCATTGAGGCAAGCAATTGCAAATTTTCCTTTATTATTTCCATTTCTTATTTCCTCTTCATAACTCCCATTTTTATTTATTTATTTATATATATATATATATTATATATATATATATATATATATATATATATGTGTGTGTGTGTGTGTGTGTGTGTTTGTTCCTTAATGCTGTAATGTTTGTTTCATTGAAATCAAACTTGGCATATATCAATAGGTATACCTGAAACGAAAATTTAAAAATCGCTTTTGCAGTTGCAATTTTCGATGTTTCACAACGAAATTTAATACATGCTAATAAAATAAATCGAAGAAGGTACTCTCCAAAAAGTCAGCAAAATCTTACCCGAAATTAAAAATTAACTCTAGCAACTATTATGTTTGGTTCATCGCAATGTACACCATATAATTTAATTGGTTCTTAAATTGGAAATGTATCCTATTAAGATACATTAGTTTAATTTATACACAATTTTAATAAAGTAATGAAAAATTAATCGGTAGATATTATTTAAATTGATATCAAATTATATAACAATATACAACATGTATGTCCACCGCTGTGGTCTCGAGGTAGCGTGCTGCCTTGTCGCACAGCGGGCCTGGGTTCGATCCCCGGTCGGGGCAGTTTTCTGGGCGAGGTTTTAATCGGGTTTTTCCTCACCTGTAAGACAAATGTCAGGAAAACTTTAAGGCCCAAACAGTCCCCGAAATCATATGACCATCATCATCATCATCCTTCACCGGTGTGGAAAGCAACGGAAAGCTACCACACCTAGAATTCCCTAGTAAAGCTGCAAGCATAGCATAAAAATGCTATGATTGCAGTGAAGGACCTGCCTTCGGGCAGAATTACTATGGATGGATGGATACAACATGTAGGTAATAACTTAGGTTAATCGTGATTTATTTTCATTGCAATCAAACACTTGTAAATAAGTGGTAGCAGATATAGAGTTCCTCCAATTTAACAAAAAAAATGTATTCCATAAACCAGCAAAATGGAAACAAATTTGACTTGACTGTGGAATTTGCTTAGTTTACACAGTTCCTGCATGAAATACTTTTTCAGATTATGGTATGTGTCCATCTTTGCTACACTTATCTGTACTTTTGTTGTCTGTCCTGCATGATACGCATAATGGATATGTAGAAATTAATTAGTTTTTTTGTTTAGTGGATATTTGTTCTAGTTCTGGTTATAAGACTAACAGGATATATATTACATAAAACTATGATTTGCATTATTATATTCTAAAAATATATAAACATTACAACTAAATACATCATACACAATAATATATGTATAATAAAAATACAGCAAACTGCAAATTATTTCACTTTATAACAATATCTAAATCTGGTGTTTTTCAACAAATGTGTTGTAAATAGCAGGTGGAGTTGAGAAAAAAATTTTAAAAAATGACCCTTGATTAACAATGAAAATCTCTATTAAAACACACATTATAAGTTAAAAATTAATTAACATTAATTAATAAATGCTGTATTTACTCATTTAATTTATGCAACAGGATTTGCATTTTTTAAATAGTTTTCTCATACATTTCACATATGTACTAAAATTTGATTTTTTTTCTCACCTCATAAAGTCAGTGATCATCAAGCAAAAGATAGCTGAAGGTAAGAGGGATGCCTCTCGAAACTGCAGTCCTGTGATTGAAGATCACGCAGTTTATGAGGTGAGATTTCATGACTCACTATCTATTACTCGACAACATTAACTTTCAATGCAGAAAAACTGTAAACTAAAATAATGTGGTAAGGATGAGCAGGGGTTGGAGGTAGTATACCCTTGTCTCAGGTTGCAGTGACAGTGTTTACTTATCCATCAGTCATGTAGTCAGTTGTTAGTGACAATGTCAACTGCGAGAGTTAGACCCTGTATTCACATTATATACACATTTAAGTCTGCCAGACAGTAGTTGGAAATCAGTGCTGATTTAATTTCTCTGTATGTCATATTATTCAGAAACCCGTAGGCTACAAACTCCGAAGATCTTTCATTAACTCCATCTCCTATTTCAAGTACATCTACCACTATATTTTGCCACTGATTATACCACTTGCTTGTACCAACGGTGGAAGGAGACACTTTCCCCATCTTCACCACTAGTGCCATTGCTTCCCTTCTCCAGCTAAAAAGTTAATGCGGTCGAATAATAGTTATTAAATTGAAAGCCTCATAATGTTATTTCCCATAATTAATATGTGAAGTGTTATTCATTTCTAATGTTTATGTAGTGGTAGAGAAACTAAAAATGTAGCCAACAAGACAAAACTATTCAGGCAATAAACTTTCCACGCATAAATCATGCATCTACCTTTTAAATAACAAAAAATGGTAAACAAGTATGTGAAACATGTGAGAAAATACGATATTATATTATAATAGTTTCCTCTCATTAAATTACAATTACATTTACATCTTAAAGATACAAATAAAAAATTGGAATGAGAAAAATATGTAAGGTCTGACTGTGCCATGGGAATTCAAATTACATTTCTAATGTACCACAAGTTGAAAATGGTAGGAAATACTCATCTAGATAAATTAAGTCCACATAAGCGAAAACAAATAAATTTAAATTACTTCATTTTTGAACATAGACAATTCATTTAGTGACATTTAGGGATAGCAGGAGGTAAGTAGATCTTTAACAGCTATGGTCATTAGCTTCGCAAAACTGGGAAATAGAGGAGAGACAAATTTTGTTAAGAGGCCTCTTATTTCAGGATTGATGTTCTTTTATCTGCTGTAAATCTACAACATGAAACCACTTCTCTTCCAAAGGATTTTTTTGCACCCTTAAAAAATCCATCAACCCAGAGAGATCTGAACTTGCATATTTCATAACCATCAGCAGAATGGTAACCACTGGTCAATCTAGAGATACCCAACCACAGATCGTGTGTTTAAATCTGATAAATAACATGAAAGAATAACGGCTTGTGAAATGAGATTCATGCAAAGAACAGCGGGTTACACCAGATGGGATTGGAAAAGGAACACCGATATCTTAAAAGAATTAAAGACTACGCCAATTTTGGAATATATTAAACAGTACCAACTAAATTGGAAACACCATCTTGAAAGAATTAGTTCAAATCTTATCCCCAAAGCTGTTTATAATTATATATCAAGAGGACGAAGATCTCTGGGACATCCTATGAAACATTGGAGGGAAAATTTTCTATAGGATCGTAACAGCCTTGGCCTAATACTTGGAAGGAAGAAGAAGAAATATCATTACAAGTTTATTTTTTTGGATAGCAATAATTTGAGGATATTGTATCCTTTAAAGCAAGAGTCCTTAACCCATAAGGTGTTTACTCCATTTCCCAAAAGTTTGGAACAAGGTGTAGAATTTATACAAGTTTTAATTTTAAAGTAAACATTATCTAAGACTATGATGATCTTGCTGAAGATTTTCGGGCTGTAGGCCATGGTCGTGAGGCTTGTAATTCCCCGACGTTTCGCCAAAGACTGCATCTGGCATCCTCGAGGGTTGTCTCGAGACTGGCAATTCTGTCCACTGTCTGTCCTATTTATACGTATTTATACAGTGGACAGAATTGCCAGTCTCAAGACAACCCTTGAGGATGCCAGACGCAGTCTTTGGCGAAACATCGTGGAACTACAAGCCTCACGACCACGGCCTACAGCCCGAAAATCTTCAGCAAGATCATCATAGCAACTCCAGCCATGAAAGTCTACGTGAATACATTATCTAAGACTGCACCCCGAATTTGTGGTCTCATTGATAAAAGCAACAAGTTTCTCGTTATCTGCCACTGAGATCTTTAAGTGACTTGATAACAATGAAAGACAAAGTTTTCCTAAAGAACAGAATTTTACTTTTTTGAATCTGAGAATATCAAAATAATATATTTGTTTAATAAAATGTCTAAACAGGAAACAACACTATGAGGCAAGTTATTAATTATACATAACTCAACTGGATTTTTTTTTTTACATTTCAAGGAGTTTAGTGACAATAGAAACAATTGCCTGTGAAACTAGTCAGGTAAGAAATACATATTTTTAAGAGGTGAAGTGTAAAATAAATCTGATTCAAATACGTAATATTAATATATCTATGTTAATTACAGGGACACACCACAGCATGGTTGGTTAAGGTTGGTAGTTTGAGTCTCAGTGGTGTCAGAATTTTTAAACTGTCCTAAAACTTCTGCAGCACCAGGACCCTAGAGTTGACTCAGCCTTTAACAGAAATGAGTACTAGACATTCATTTGGGGATAAGGGGATCAAGGTTTAGGGCTCACAACACATTAATTGTCTAGAAAAGAGGGAGCCTAGACCTCCATTATTCCTAGAGTCTCATAAGATTTAGTTAGGGAACACTTTACCTTTTTTATATTAATTATATATTTTATCTATATTGAATGCTTTCTAAAAGAAGTGAAGAGTGAATTTTAAGTTTACTTTGGAGGGTATAAGAGAAAAATGGTTAAGAATTCCTATTTTAGAGGAAAAATTTAAAAAAAAACTGATCCGACCATAATCTGAATTGTGATGTTTCATGGCATAAGTGAGTTAAGATTGATTTTGCATATAAATAATGTTCTGCAGAAATAAAAATCAATGCTGGCTAATAGAACTTTAAATTTCCTCCAATAAATAAAAAAGAAAGAGTAAAAAAATGATTTGTTTATATTATTTGATATTCCATTGTTTTCGTAATTGTATTTCCTATGTATCTTTTTCATATCTATATCATAAAAAATAATCATGTACAAAAAATCTAGAAATTGAATAAAGTGAAAATTAATAATATCAGAATTTGTTGTATATAATAACCTTGATTATCTGCTATATTATCAACAAATTAGCAGTTTGTTTAAATTTTTACTCAGGAAACTGATCATTTAGAACATATGAAGGATGAAAAAGATAGTCAATCTGAACAACTTTCTTCCATATCAACATGCACATATATTGACTATTTTCCTACTAGGGTATGTACTAATAACCTTTTTTCACGTAGCATTGTTATAAAGTAAGATATTAAACAAGATACCTGGCAGGTGGTATCGTCCTCAACTGGTTAATTTTTTTAAAAACTTTTAAGAACTGTAGGCCTTTTGGAAACTGGCTTCCATCATCAGTAGAAGGATATAAGCTACTGTTGTTGTTTTGCAATGCTTTTGACATTAGCCGCCTTCCACTGTTGTCGGTAGCTACTGTATGTTTTGATATTTTTTAGAAAGTAAAACTAAGAGGTTTTATTTAACAGTCATTAAACGAATAAGATTTTACACATCACCTCTTATTATGTATCCTTTTCAGGTCTAGTTTCTAGGAATTTTTCCTCATTGTCAACTGGCATCTGAGTCACTTCATATTTTGTTTCCATACATTTTCTTATGAATCAATTAAAAGAATTATAAAGAAATTTAATGATAATTACAATTCTAATTTAATTGAAAAATTAGGAAATAGAAATATAAAAATACTGTTGGAAAATCCATCTGTAATTCCGGAACTACCATGAAAAACTGAAGTTGTTATACTGAGGCTTACTACAGGACATGACTGCTTAGGAAAATATCTTCATAGAATTGGTACATTAATGTCTCCTGAGTGTATATTGTGTTCTCAAGGTGTGGAAATGGACAGAGAACATTTAACAAATGTGTAGCTCTTCAAAATTATCAAGATGTGACATCCAGGTATTGGAAAGCAAGAAGGAGAATAGCATTAGCTACATATATGCATGTTTCCTTCCAGGAAAAATTCCTTGAAACTATCTTGAGGTGGTGTAAAATCTGATTAATTAAATGATTATTGTCAAAGTTTTACTTAAAATCTTTGCTGTCATTGCTCACCACTAACTTCATACAAAAATGGTAACTGCATATATTATCCTGTATGTTAAAAAAAATGCTAGTTTCCAATATGAGCAATGCTGCTGCAGTAATACATAATTTGAGTATAATTTCTGAATTGAGAGCCCCTCAGCAAATTTTTTTCGTCCTTTCATGCCCAGCTTTGAATTGTGAAACTAATAATCTTGGCTATTAATGGATATTCACCAAAATGACTTATCTAAATCATAATCAAGACTGTAGTTGGGCTGATACTCAGTATCTGTTTTTATAAAACTATCCGAAGAGGGTACCAGTAATTCTAAAACATGAAAATCTATGGTGGTATGCACTAGCTCTTATAAGATTGAGGGTCGAATGTTTGAACACATTAGACAGTAAAAGGCGTTCTCTGCTGATAAAGTTTTATTCAAACACATTTTTCTTACTCAGAAATCTATTCACGCAGTATTAATTGTAAAGCTACCTGACAAGGTACCTTAAGATCGTAGCTTAAGATATAAACTTATGTGAAAATCCCAAAGGGAACCGATGGTAACCGATGTAGTTTGAAACTTATCCAAGATGTCGGACCTTGAAGACTTCGATCATGTTTTCGGTATATGCAGAGAAGAGGAATTTGATAGAGTATACCAAAGAATTCAACTGGAAGAACAGGAGAATCGGCATAATATTGCGCATCGCAGACGTGTTTGTATACGGTATTTTTGCGGGATGCAAGCATAAATGCATTCCTCTATAGCAGACAAAAATAACGGAAGTGGTTTTATCGCTGAGAATTCTGGGTAATTCGTTGCCAATATTACAAAAACGTCAACATTCATGCATGACCGGTTAAGGCAGCCGTTAATTCGATCTCAGCTCACCAGTGATTGGAAGTAATTTGAGTAGAGTAATGTATTTGCATACGACCCTGAGTCTGTTTCTTGTTTGAACTAAAATTGTACAAGGTTTATATAATATATTAATATTTATGGGAAAAATTAATCAATGGTGACAATATAATAATTTAAAGAATTTTTTATTTTATTTTTCAAATTGTTGTTATCAAATGCTGGGCCTTGGCAATGAAGCCATTAGCGTTCTTGCTCTCCAATATTTCTCTATGGTGGATCCAACAGGTAATACTTCACAGGTTTGTAGATGTTCTTTATTTATCTCTTCATCTTTGTTGCATAGAGGACAATTTGGATTCGTGTAAATTCCTATTTTATATAAGTGTTTGGCCAAATAATCATGTTCTGTAAGCAGTCTGAATTTTGCTACTGCAGTTTTACGTGGAATTTCTGAAATAATATCTGGTTTCTTTAGTAAAATAATCCATATTTTGTCTTTGGTTTTATTATATCTACATCAGTTAGGAAAAACCGGGTAAGTCAACTTTTGGTCGAAAATGAGTTATTAACATCTCCCGATAGCTTTTGGTCCGATGCACGTTCGGTAAAAATGGGTAAGTCGTCAAGCGAATAATGACGGTGTTATTAAGCATTGAATTTTCGATGTATGCACTCTTTGATGTAAGTCATTGAACTAGTTTTTGCTCTCCTGTAAAAAATCACTTTGAAGACTTACCCGGTTTTTCCTAAATGATGTAGATATAGTCTTGGTTTTGTTTAATTTTATATTTGTTTTTAATTAGTATTTTTATGGATGTGAAAGGTAAGCTTTTAGTTGTATTCTGAATTAAGTTGGAGCCCTTTTTAGCAAGAAAATCAGCAGTTTCATTACCAGCAATTCCACAATGAGCAGGTATCCATTGCAATTTTTCAAATTTACAATGTGGAAAATCTTATATTTAATGACAAGGAAACAATAATATGAAGGAGACTTGTTTATGTCTCACACTAAAATAGTATAAAATGATAAATGTGATTCACAATGAAAAATGACTTCCCATCTAGCCAGCCTGGAAAGTTTTGAAAGATTAGGTGAGTGCCGGTAGTTCTATTTTTTCCAACTAAAGCTCTGATCATAATATGACAAAATACATGAACTGCCAGATCTCTAACAGATTTACCTTATTTGTGCCCTTAGGAGGAAAATAGGGGATATACATTAATTTTGGTACATAAAAGTTTTTGAACTGGAATTATAAATCTCACAGGTATACATGTTTCAGAGAACATTGTCTCCATTCTTGACTATATTCAAACGGTTGTGCTGTTGTCCAATTATTATCTGTAGATTATTTCCTTCTAATGACAGGTAGCAACTAGACAAACCTCACAATCAACTTCCTCTCCCAGGTATTTCTTCCCATAACTAACTAACTAACTAATGCACTCACTGGCTCCATCAAACTCATAGGTTCATGGTCATGCAGACATAAGCTCTCCATACATCCCTATCCTGAGCAATGTTTTTCAACCAGCTCCTGTATAATCTACTTCCATCAAATCATGGTAAATGTTGAACTAACAACAGGGAGTTTTTCCTATAGTGTTCCTACAACTTGCTTCTATGCCTCTCTTTCATTCCCCATTTGTGCTACATGTCCTGCCCATCACAGTCTATGAGACTTAACTATTATTATATCTGGTTTCCTATAAATATCATGTAGCTGACTGTTATTCAGTCTTCTCCATTCACCTGTCTGTTCATCTCCCTTTGGTCCAAAAATTCTCTAAAAACTTTATTCTCCAATACTTGTAAACTCCTTTCCTCCCTTAAAGTGGAGTCCATGTTTTGCATCTATATAACTGGGAGAATAACAGTTTCATATATTTTCAGTTTAACATTTTTTGAGAGAAGTTGAAACAACAGAGTATAAGTAGGGCCTAATGTATAATAGCATGTATTTTCAGAATTGAGCCCATGTTTAATTTCTTTGTGCATCTGATTCTTATTTGTAATTATTGTTCCTAGGTATTTGGATTCGGCCACTTCTTCAAAATTTCCCTCATTTGTCATTAACTGTCCATTTCCAGTACATAATGTATTTCTATGTGTGAACATATATTTAGTTTTATTGATGTTTACTTCCATACTGTGATTAACTTTTTTATTAATAAACCAAAAAAGTTGTTTATCTTGGTCTACTCTTTCATCCCTCAAATGTCATAAACAGGAAGCAGATTTTTAAGTGCTAAAGTTAAGATTGCAACATAGTTTAATGAATAATAAGTATTTTTTCTTCAATCGACTGAAAATAATTTTTATACAGTTTTATAATAAAATGTAAAAAAAAAAAAAACATTTCTAAACACTTTCTGTAGGATATAGCAATATTATCTTAATATTACTTCTGAATTAGGAAATAAATAATTTTTCATATTTGAAGAGAAAAATGATATGCTCAGACAAGGGCTTGAACCCATGACCTTTGCCTTTCTAGGTCAAGACTCTACCAACTGAGCTCTCTGAGCAATAATTTACTGTTTAAAAGTAATGATTATTCTTGTTAAAATTACTTTGAATAGAAGTCATCTGATGGTATTGTTAATAGCTCTAGCTATATGCCTTTGAATATAAAAGAATTGAGGGGTCTAGTGACAGAGGGCCTATGCCACTTTGAGAACAAATGTAAATAAATTGGATTTTATAAAGCATTATATTATGGAATTATTTGTACAATAAAGGGCTAACTTCTTTCTTCTTTAACTTACTGTTATGTAAACTATGCAAAAGGAAAAATATAAATTTTAATACAATTATCACTGATTATTTCCATTTCTTCTCAAAGTGACATAGCTCCCTCTCTCATTAGGCCCCTCAATTGTATATGTGGAAAGAAATGTTAACATTTGTAACATGTCTCAAATGGTGTAATGGACTGAACACTGACGTACAGAGTCGGAGGTCCAGGATTCGATTCTCGTTTCAGGCATTAATTTTTCTTTTAAAAAATAAAATAAATAATGTTCCATTTAAATACACATTATACTAATCTGTGTTGCATTATTAACCTTTAGTATCCAAAATTTTATTCCTAGTAATCTATTACACCACACTGTAAATGAAGTAGTAACTATGAGGTAGTAACAATGTACACAAAATAGAACAGAACTATACCAACAAACTTTCACACGTTTTTATTATTAATTTAACACTTCTCACTGAAGGATAAATTATATTTGAAGAGAAAATTTTTTGTCTGGACCGAGACTCGAACCCGGGACCCTTGGCTTTCTGGGCCAAGTGTTCTACCAACTGAGCTACCGAGGCGAGTTGTGATCTAGACACAAATTTTTCTCTTATATACATTGTAATTCCCTCGCGCCAAATGCTTGAAACCTTTGCTTCTATCTTTGCAAATGACGGCTACTTAGTTAAGAAGACATTTATTGGGAATTTAACACTACTTTATAAAGCCAGTAGGGCTTCTATTGACGTTTTTATTATTAATTTAACACTTCTCACTGAAGGATAAATTATATTTCAAGAGAAAAATTTTCGCCTAGACCGAGACTCGAACCCGGGACCCTTGGCTTTCCGGGCCAAGTGCTCTACCAACTGAGCTACCGAGGCAAGTTGCGATCAAAAAGAAAATAAATAAAACTTTCACACGTTGTTCTGGGATATTGGCAGAATGTTTTGAAATTAGAAACCAATTGATTTATTACAGTAACTTATTACAAAGTTATGTTTTGTTGACATGTTAGACATATAGCACGTCCTTTGGACTGCAATCAACACCCCCCGTTTTAATGCCATTCATAGTTTGTATTGAAACAATTAGAAATATAATTTGATTGGTTCTGAATAACCTGTGAAAGTTTGTGAGTAAACTATATAACTAAGCAGTAACAAATATTAAAAGCAAATCAAAAATATATACCTCACCTCATAAAATAAATGTCTCCTGAACATGTTTCAGAGACTTTTGTTCCCATGCTCAACTATAATCTGACTGAGTTAAGTTGCCAATGTTGGCTAGCATTTGTTCTTCTGATAAACTGTGAGATAAAATCATACTCATTTCAAAGTTGAAAGAAAATACAGACCATCAAATGCAGTATAGTACTCTCAACTAAGACAAAACAAGTTTAAACTGAGAAGCTAGAAGAAAAACACTGCAAAATAAAATTCTTGGCCATTGGAAAACAAAAAAGTTGAAAATTTACATCTTAATTTTATTACTTTATTCTTGGTGTAGTTTTCTTTCTCAATATATTTTTTTTAAGTTCACCAATCTACCATCAGGACAAAACCAGTTGAAATCAATGAGTCAACTCAAATAATCAGAATCATAATTTTTCCTATAATGGTTCAAACAGAACCTAATTTAGAACATCAAGACTGTTTAAAAATGGAAGGTTAAAAAATCAGAGGTAGACTACAATATAAATAAGTGGACTGGTTTGAGAGATTATCCAACAAAGAGATTAAATTAAAGTGATCCCACTACAGGCCTTAGGAGATTCATGGGGTATAGGAAGTTAAGGCTTCCAACTTTTCTAGACATTCGGGACTTGATATCAGCTGGTCTGTCACTCCTGCATAATGGCAACTTTACTCCCAGAACAAGCATCTGGTATTAATTTCCGTTACAGCCTGAGTTGATCCCAAGACCGTGGTTTGGGTAAGTTCAAAATTTATAATTTCATCAGGGCCCGAACCATCAACTTTCCGACTTGTAGCATACTGCCTTCACCAACTATGCTACAACATGCCCCCCAACAAAGAGATTATAAATGAAAACAAATTTAAGAGAAAATGTGAGAAAGAAAGACGCACACTGTGCTCTGAATTCAACCCCCATAAAAGGAAGAGTAATGATAATATAGCTACAGACAGTTTGTTCCAGTGGCTATAAAACTTACAAATACTATGTAATTGGTGACTGGAAAGTGAAATGTGAGGGAAAAGCAGCTGAGAGATTGATTAGTATTTAGTGAACCAAAAAAAATTGGTAATTTTAACATCTCCTTATTTCAGTTAGCTGATTTAACATTTAACTGTACACATATTTATTGTAATCGAATAGATAGCTCACTTGATAAAGCATTCGCCTAGAGTGCAAAAAGTCCTGGGTTTAAGCCCCAGTCTGAGTGTATAATTTTTCTCTTCAAATATAAAAATAGAAAAATATATGCTTAGACTGAGGTTTGAACCCAGGACCCCCAGCCTTATATGCCAATGCTCTACCATCCGAGCTATCCCAAGCACTCCAAACCAAATGCAAATTTTTCTCTATTTATATTTGAAAAGAAAAATATATGCCTAGACTGGGGTTTGAACCCAGGACCTTTGACTCTCTATGTCACTGCCCTTCCATCTGAGCTACCTAGGCCTCCAATCTAAATGCATATTTTTCTCTTATACATACTTAATTCCCTAACCCCAAATAAGTGACATAGAGAGTCAAAGCTCCTGGGTTCAAACCCCAGTCTAGGCGTATATTTTTCTTTTCAAAAATAATTTGTCCATCATTAAGATGTTTAAAAACGAATAATATTAACATTGAAAGAAGCACTACTTGCTTTATAAGTAATGTTTAAATTCCAAATAAGAAGTCTTCTTAATAAAGAAGCGCCATTTGCAAAAAATCGTAGCAACAGCTCGTAGCATTTGGGGTTAGGGAATTAAGTATGTATAAGAGAAAAATATGCATTTAGATTTGAGGCCTAGGTAGCTCAGATGGAAGAGCAGTGACATAGAGAGTGAAAGGTCCTGGGTTCAAACCCCAGTCTAGGCGTATATTTTTCTTTTCAAATATAATTTGTCCATCATTAAGATGTTTAAAAACAAATAATATTAACATTTCCTCTATTTGTTGTGTTTAGGAATGTACACCATTTAATTCTTAACTAGGAATGTAGACTGATTTGATGCCACCATTATAATTCTAAAATATTATAATTTACATGTTACTCCCTAAAAATAAAAATGCATGTATACTTAATAGAATCAAGGTAAAAATCTATATCATAACTTAAAACTGAAAAAATTAAAATCATTTATATTAAAAAAGTTTCACCTCACCTCATATTTTGTCTCCTTTTTAGACCAGTTTCAGAACAATTATTCCATCACATCAGTATTTTCCCAACTTAAGAAGTTGTAATTAATATTTAATTTTAGGAAGTTATATTTTGAAGTTATTTTAATTATATTATTTTTGGTCTGGACATCTTACCTCAATATTAATGTTGATTTGTTCTTGGACATGTTTCAAAACAATTCTGTTTTATCGTCAGCTTTCCCAGACTGGTTTTATTTATGTTGCATTATGTTGCACCACCTGGATGTCGATGTCAGCTCCATCCTGTGGTTGGCCAAAGATGGAGGGTGACCTTGTTTGGAGGTTCTTTGGCCAACCACAGGATGGAGCTGACATCGACATCCAGGTGGTGCAACATAATGCAACATAAATAAAACCAGTCTGGGAAAGCTGACGATAAAACAGAATTGTTTTGAAACATGTCCAAGAACAAATCAACATTAATATTGAGGTAAGATGTCCAGACCAAAAATAATATAATTTTCCCAACTGTTGTTCTGTTGTTATCACCACAACAGAACAATGTACAAGGAAATACTGATGATGCAATAATTTTCTAAAACTGGTCTAAAAAGACAAAATATGAGGCGAGATAAAAAAATTTTAACATAAATTATTATTATCTCATAACATTACTTCCTACTAAGTTTAAATTTATAATCGTTCCTATCTAAGTTTTTTAGAAATGTTTTCTACACTACAATAGTTTTTTTCCTTCAACCTAAAATAATTTTATTCTCCAAAAAATTTTTTTGCGCACATTCTTCTGTCAATTCCATTCTGTTCATACTTTTCCTCATCCCATCCAACCATCGTTTCTGTGGTTTTACTCTTCTCTTTCTGTTTTCAACATGCCATTCCAAAATAATTTTTTTGGAATTTTGTATTTTCATATTCTTTTAATGTGTCCAATTTTTTTTTTTTTTTTTTTTTCAGTTACTTCAAGAATATTTACTTTCATCAACTCTCTTACTGGGTTTCTAATTTTATCCACTTTTTTTTCTTCACTCTATTCCAATAGTCCATTTCTGTAGCCAATAATTTACTTGCATGTTGCCTGTCTAATGTCCAAGTTTCAGCTTCATATAACATTACACTTTGAACTAATGAATTATAAATTATTCTTTTTATGTCATTTATAATATTCTTGCTCCAAAAAACTGAATTCAGCATACAAATTATTTTTCTACCTGTAGGGCCTACTTTTTTTTTAATAATGCACAAAATAAACTATATTTGAAAGAAATTACATATATTTATACATGAACACAAAGGGTATACGTTCCGATTTAAGTATGGAAAATGACATCTGACATATGTCCATCACGAGATGCTCTACAGCTAGTGACTCTGTCTATGAAATTTGTAATTACTTTTGCACAGTCTTGCGCTGACACGTCGAATTTCCTGCTTCAGGTCTTGTATGGTTCGGGGATTGTGTTCATAAACCTGTGATTTGATAAACCCCCAAAGAAAGAATTCACATGACCTTGGTGACCAGTTTTGGTCACCTCTGCGCGATTTCAGCCTAAGAGCACGAAGTTTGAGCATAACACACACCATTCTGGTAATGAGTTTTCACAATTAAAACTCATTGTTCAGTAGTATAACACTCCATATCCAGTAATTGCAACATATATAGAAAACAAAAAGTGTAGGTAGAGCGCTGCCAACCTCGTAGTAAAAAAATGGCTGCCAATTCAAATCCGGCGTTCTTATTGGGACACCCTATATTAGGCATGATGATGAAGAGAAGAGAGAAGGTGAAATCCAGTGCCGGCATGTAGCCTACTCTTATCAAAAAGCACCAAAAGAATCCCCAGACTTAATATCCCCATCAGATGGACGAATCAATATCAACAGTACCATATGCCTTCTCAACATAATATGAACTGCAGAGAGGTTTGCAATTTAATGCAGTAATCTGGTGCACAATCTAGCAATTATAAACTGTATACCACCACCTCTCCTGGCCCAGAGATTAAACATTTTTGCATTTAAATTAATTTAATATAATTAATTTAACAATTAAAATTTTCAACCATGCCAGGTATAATTTTCTTGTCACACATGAAGCATCCTCAATATCCTGGGTTATCAGAACTTGGTCATCCACAGAAAGTGATATAACATTAAGAAAACCCGTATTTATAATCCCTTAAAGTTAGAAACAAGTAAACATAAACAAACATGGATACTGGTTTCAAATAACCCCATGATTTACACCAGAAACCATTATGTAGTGCAAAGATGTATCATGGGAATGACAATTGCAATTTTGTCAAAGTAACATTACAGAATTATGCGGCAATGATCTATAAACAAGAGGTGTGATATTTGTTGATATTAACGAAATATTCTAAGTGTTCAAAACAAACAACAAATAGGAATAATTAACAAATAATGTAAATCTCGAAAAACTGGTAGTTGACTGTAAGATAGCAGAGGCAAATAAAAAAGTAGCATTCTGGTTGAATGCTGGAAAATATAACTAGACTATCAAGTTAATCTAAAAATTATGATTTTCATTTACATTAAAAAAAAAAGTATTCCTTTTCACTATTTAAATACATTTGCTAAATAAAAAGATAAAAAAGTCTTAGAAAAGTGGTCAGCATTCCCAAAAATCCATTTATTTCACGAATAACCCCATAATCACAAAATTAGTACTTGAAAACATATTTTTTTTTTAAATGCAGAAAAGTAAACAAAATAGTTTATTTGTATACTGTATAATTCATAATTGATTTTGGCTCTAATGAAATATATCATCTGAAAACATGTCTACAAGCAACAATCTCTTATTTAGATTTATTCTTCTGACAGACATAGGTCTAATTCCTAATCACAACCATTAAATTACAATGTCTTTCCAAATAAAAGAGAGAATATTCTTCATAATTAAGATCTTTGACTCTAGGAAGAGCAAAGTGTATGCATTTTTTATAGTTATGTTCTTTGATGTGATCAGTGAGTTACTTGGTCACGTTCAAATGTTAAGACTATTCTCAGCCTGTACATTCAAGAGCAGTGAATAAAGTAGTATGTATATGAAAATTGAAGTATACATAACAATTAAAACAATTAGCAATAGATTTTTAAACGTGATATAATATTTATATAATTTGTATGCCATATATTACATGAATTTCCATGAAATATATACTAAGGCCAGTATTCAAGAACCAAGCTTTCCGCAAAGAGAGACTCTCACCCAGTCTCTCCATGGTTAATTATATGGGTCATACAGAACCTATTCAAACTGGCTCACTCTCTTCATCATCACGTGCTAACAAGATATATTTTAATTAAAGTAGAATTTTTATCACTCACCTCATATTGTTCTTCTTATTTGACTATAAACTAGTTTCAGAACATAGTTTCTGTTCCATCCTCAGTATCGTCCCGACCGTTGTTCTGTCGTCTTGAAGAGCTGTCCTTCGCTCCTTCCATTGGCTGACTGAAAAACCTCGAAACCAGGTCATTCTTACCGGGAATTTCAAAGTCCATCAATTTCTTCATTTCGCTCTTTTGAATGTAGAACTTTTCCCAAACAGTAAGTTCTTTTGGTTTTCTATTTGTTTTAATAATTTAGCTTCTTTCTCGATAAGATGTTTTTCAGACCATGCATGGGCAGCCACTGCAGATTTTTCTACTTCCCCTTTCTTGACATTCCTGAGATGTTCTTTCACTCTAGTTTTCAAATTTCTCTTAGATTTTCCTATGTAGATTTTCTCACATTCTTCACATTTAATCTGTTAAATCCCTGATTTGTTTTCTTCTTTTATTTCCTCATTTGTATTAGGTCTAATCAGTAAATAAAAAAATGAGGATAAAAGAAGAAAACAAATCAGGGATTTAACAGAATAAATGTGAAAAATGTGAGAAAATCTACATAGGAAAAACTAAGAGAAATTTGAAAACTAGAGTGAAAGAACCCGTAGCGTAGTGGTTAAGGCACTGAGCTACAAGCCGGAGGGTCGAGGGTTCAAGTCCCGTTGGGGTCAGGATTTTTAAACTGACCCAAACCCTCTGGCGGCACTATGGCCCTGGGGTCGACTCAGCCTCTAAGGGAAATGAGTACCAGACGCTTTTTCTGGGGGTAAAGGCGGCCGTCAAGCAGGGCTGACATGAAGTGCCGATTGTCTAGAAAAAGTACTACCCCAAGGGCCTCCGGATCTGTTGTGGGAACACTTTACTTTTTAGAGTGAAAGAACATCTCAGGAATGTCAAGAAAGGGGAAGTAGAAAAATCTGCAGTGGCTGCCCATGCATGGCCTGAAAAACATCTTATCGAGAAAGAAGCTAAATTATTAAAACAAATAGAAAAACCAAAAGAACTTACTGTTTGGGAAAAGATCTACATTCAAAAGAGCAAAAAGACGAAATTGATGAACTTTGAAATTCCCGGTGAGAATGACATGGTTTCGAAGTTTTTAAGTCAGCCAATGGAAGGAACGAAGGACAGCTCTTCAAGACGACAGAACAACGGTCGTGACGATACTGAGGATGGAACAGAAACTATGTTCTGAAACTAGTTTATAGTCAAATAAGAACAATATGAGGTGAGTGATAACAATTCTACCTTAATGAATATACCTCATAGTGAGAATTCCTAAAATAAGTAGTTCAGATATATATTTTTTTTTAATTCCGGAAACAATTGAATGATGAGAGCCTCGGCTTACGGAAGACACAGATGGCACGGCCTAGAGAACTTGGTTCTTGAATACTGGCCTATAAACTTTCATATTTACAAAAAATAATCATAATAAAACTAACACAAAAATTGAGGTAAAATTAATACATAAAAAAATCACATCCATATCTGTAATTTGATGCAGATCATATAATCTCCAGTGCCATTTTCGATAATTCAGATTCCTGAGCACCCAGTGATCAAAAGACACACACATGGTTCCAACAACATGGAGAAACCAGTCATGCTGCTGGAGAATCAAAGACACACAGATACTTGTTCCAGAATTACATAATTTCATAATATGGAGATATCCCTTGGCTGACAAGATTGCCTGGCCTAAAAAGTTGCTATTTTTTTTCTTGTAGGGATATCTGAAAATTAGTCTTCAGTCATATTCACCACAAGATATTATACAACTTAAGGAAAGAATTCATTATACTTAAAGAGAAACATTTTTTTTCGCCCAGACTGTTCAAGTGTCTGGAATCCTTACACAACTGTTGTGCCATGCAATGGCCTCTCTATGATTAAAAATTGAAGAATGTGTAGAACAGAATGGAGGTTATCTTACATAAATATGATATTCAGAACATTATAATATTTTTACAACAAATCAAATGGTATTTCAAATACTGTGTATTAATCATAATCTTCACTTATATCAAAAAATTATATTTTCAGAATACAGTCGGCTGAAAATAAATTTTTAAAATCAATAGCAGGTTACAGGAAGTATAACTAAAAAATCTGACAAGAATTAAGAATAAAGGAAGTAAATGAAACGATTGACTACCAAAGAAAGTATTAGAATGGCTGCTCCCCGAGAGGCTGAAGAGAGAGAGAGAGATCTAATGTTATTTGGAGTCAGGGTATAACAACGAGAGAATGAAGAATAGATTAAGGACAGAGGAATAATAAGGAAGACTGGAGAAGAAATTTAAATTCAATATTTAACACATAGAATATTTGGCACCTGTTTTAGATAGATAGAAATGATACTATTTAAAACAACACAATAAAATGGAATATCATGTAGGCAGGATTGCAAAGAACCAAATTCCTAAAATATCTCTACACCACCAATCTAAAGGCAGAAGATTGATGAAGAGACGTACAGATCAATTTGGAGACAGAACAGACTGAGATCCATGAAGAAACAGAAGAGTTATTCTTTTAGTATGAAACTCTTTAACAACTAAGGTCATTAGTGTCGCAATAGAATCTAGGTGAGAAAGGAGCAACAAACTTTGTCCAAAAGTTAGATAATATTTAATGGAAGTAATATTACGAGGTTTATTCTAATAATATGAGGTAAGATATCAATGACTCAAATTCATTTGTTCAAAAGCCTCTTTCCTCAGGCTTGTGGTTCTTTTACATTCCATAAATCTATGACAGAGGAGGTACGGCTTTAGTTAACTTCTGAAGTAACCCATACACCCTGAAAAATCCAGCAATTCCGGCCAGGTATGAACCTGTAAACCTTTGAACTAGAGGAAAGCATAGTAATCAGTAGAGACCAGATGTTAGGGAAAATGCCTATAGTTATTTATTATAGATAATGTAAAAGTGACTTCATATAAGTTCATACCAACAATCCTGAGTTGTTTTCCATTAAGTTAATTTTGCCTATAAATGCCTATTTCAGCTTATAATGCCTATAAATGCCTATTTGCAATTTTTTGTCAAAATTAACTCGGTATTTCAATAAAATCAATTGAAGTGGACAAACTTCATGGCACAAATCATTTCATAGAAATTTTCAAGTGTTCTTTTTATAAATTTCCTTAGAATATTTTAGGGTAAGGGTGGCAATAACCCAATAACATAGCAGGTAGATGGTTTCCCCCTCATGCATTCCCGTTAAGCGAAATAGCTCTAAGCTATGTCCCATTGTATTATGCTCCGGCTCTAAGGCTTGGAGAAAAGTTCTTTACTTCTTTGCAATACAAACATTGCTGAGCGACAGAGGGTTCTGCTCTTTGTAAAAAGGCAAAATGAATTCCAAAAGCATCTCTGATATCTTGGCATGCTATTGATAGCATATGTTTATATTCTTAACGTAAGACTGTAAAAACTTATGTTGTAGCCCATTTTTTTTGTAAGAGCCTATTTTAAATTTTTGAGTGCCTATATTAATGATTTTTTGTGCCTTTTTGTGCAAAATAATTCCCAACATTAAGATAATAACCCAAACCAATCAAATTTATATAATTATAAAACTCTATAGGGTCTTATCGTCCCATAAAATTATTTAAGCTTTCTTACTCAATAATTCAATTCAATTTTATCAAAATAAGACAGTATTTATTTCGTCCCACCTTTCATTCCAGCCTGCCTTTTTTGAATTTTTCAAGAGCCTAACATCCGGACTCTAATAATCAGTAATCGCTAATCAACTAGGACCGATAGAAAAAGAAAAAGTAGCACTTGTTGAGACATGCAACAGTAATAAATACTAAAGATTATAAATTGCCCATCGGTCCAGCAAGTAATTTATATTTTCCGTTTTTACCTCTAATTGTAAGTCTACATCTCAGTTCTACTATAATACTTCAAATATAGTATGAAATATGTAATTACCACTTTAGATCCTTGTCTTTTTAAAAATAAACAAGACTTATGCTGGCTGGAAGACAGGGAATGTATCTCTCAGTACATTCCACATAGTTCTGGAATTTAAAATATATGTAAAAAGCTTCAGGAAGTAAAATCACTTTTAATACATTTAAATCTTGAGACTGAACACCATGCTGAGAAACTGTTCATAATGAATTGTAATAACTCCATCTTGATCTGTGTCGTATTGACGGAAAGCAGATGTTAATGTCTGAAACAATAAAATGCATTAACTACATTATATTTATATATTAAATTTGGGAATTTTTACATTATGAGGTTCAAATTCATAAGAATTAAATTAATCATGATTATTTCATACCTCATACTTCTATATTTCTTTAAATACAGCACTGCAGTATCGGCAATTTATCACCATCATCAGCTGTTTTCACGATTGTCAATTTTTACTTTTGTTGATAATTATCCAAACTGCCATTTGATGTTCTTTAAAAGAACAAAAGTAAAAATTGACAATCGTGAAAACAGCTGATGATGGCGACAAGAAATTGCCGATACTGCAGTGCTGTATTTAAAGAAATATAGAAGTACGAGGTATGAAATAATCATGATTAATTTAATTCTTATGAACTACATTATACTTTGAGATGAGACTTGAACATAGCTCCATAACAAACCTAGGAGGCCTTGGTCTACCAACTAGTTGCTGGCTTTACATCCACATGTCCCATTTACAGAGGTGGATGATCATCCAGCCAATATAGAGGTGACGTGGTCAGTATGCTGAGTCCTCAAGCCATTAGAGCCAGTTTTCTCGACATGGAGCCACTAGTTAATACAGCTACTAAATTCCTCACAATGCTGGGTGAGCACTTATCCCATACAGACTGAAATAATTTCCTCCATGAGGACTCAAATTACCCCATGTCTTCTATCTCTATGCCAAAACATGGTTCCTTAGACCAATCCAGCTATGGCACATGACAATGAGACTTAACAAAATAGATAATTTAAAATGCATGAGCTGCTTCCAAGAAGTCAAACAGAGGATAGCAATAGCTAAAAATTATTTTATATGAAAATAAACTTTACGTGGACCTCTAGAGAATGAATTGACACTTATTACAATTACAAAAATCATAGATGTACTTTTTTTCTTGCATATATGGCATATCTCAAAATTCAGAATTTGAATATGGAGAGAGAAAAAATACATTGCTAAAATAGTTAGCAAACTGTAATGATAATATGAGTTAGATATGTACTACTCATCTCATATTTGTAGCTCACCAAGGTGAGTAGTACATATCTATATTAGAAGAGAAAAATTCTCGCCTGGACCGAGACTCGAATCCGGGACCTTTGGCTTTCTGGGCCAATGCTCTACCGACTGAGCTACCAAGGCAAACTGCGATCCAGATGCAAATTTTTCTCTTATATACGTTGTAATTCCCTTGGGTGAAATGCTATGAAACCTTTGCTTCTATCTTTGCAAATGGCAGCTTCTTTATTAAGAAGACTTTTATTGGGAATTTAAACACTACTTTATACAGCCAGTAGGGCTTCTATTGATGTTTTTATTATTAATTTAACACTTCTCACTGAAGTAGAGCATTGGCCTGGAAAGCCAAAGGTCCCGCGTTTGAGTCTCGGTCTAGGCGAGAATTTTTCTCTTCAAATATAATTTATCCTTCAGTGAGAAGTGTCACATTCAGTACCATAAACCAGTTAAGGCATTTAAAGAGACTATCATGTATGCGGCCGTCGGTCAGTTAACTCATTTTAGAGCGGGCACAAACAAACCGCGTTTATATTCGGCGCCTAAATTTTGTATTGGCTTAGTATGTCTTGGAGATCATAGATGGAATGTAAATGTACATTTTCTATTCCCGTTTGACACGTTTAATTTTGGTGAATCCCCTTTTATTTTTAAAACAAACAACACATGGAATTCGTTCACCCAAACTTGCCTCCAGGCTCCTATGCAGTCGTATATCTTTCTCGTTATCACGTTGTGTGTGCATGAGTACAAAATATCTCACTGAAGAAGAATTAGTGAATATTTTGTATAATGATGAATCAGATGATGAACTGATTCCTGAATTAGAAGATTAACAAAGTGAAAGTGAAGATGAACTTCCACTTCCTGAAATTGATACGCCGATATCATGTGTCGTGAGTGATGTCAATCACCCAAGATATTTCACCATCAAATCCTACTAGGATATCTCCTTTAGGTATGTACAAAATTTGAATTTTCTAGGACTAATAGTTTGTGAATAATTGTCCATTTTCTGAAGTGCCACAAAAAGGGTAGCTGTGGTATTTAAATGGCTGATCTGTGGGTTTAAATGTCCTGCTCAGTGCCTGGTACTGAATGTGTTAACATCATAAAAACATCAGTACATATCTAACTCATATTATCTAAAATAAACCTCATAGTGTTACTTCCTTGAAATATTGAAAACTGTAATGAGTTTTATGTTCTATTTTCTTTTTGCTGTTACTGATATCTTTTCATTTTTCTCTTGGAATTTTGGCCAATATGAGACTGACACCTACCCAGCATCGTGAGAAATTTGGCTAGCTGCAATAAGTAGCAACTCCAGATTGAGAAAAAACTGTAACAACTGGCTGCATGTTATCCCTAAACTGGCTGAATGATCGTCCACCTCTATGATTAATACATGTGGATTTGAGGCCAACAGCTGGCGGGAGGCCAGGGAACTTCTAGGACTGTGTACCATTGAATTTTCAAGATATCTTTACTGCTGCTCAGAGTGATATAGTGTCATCACACTGACCCCAATGAACTATGTCAATATGTTCATTTAAAAATTGACTACTACTTCTTTAATCTATGTATACTTTTTTCAAACATACTGTACATTTTATAAATGCGTTGGATAAAATGTTTTTACATCTCACCTCATAAAGTTCCATGTTTACGCAATACCAATTTCAAAGGACATTTTGCCTTCATCTTCAGTCATACTCCAATAGTTGAAATTTTGTCGTTACCACCATCTTCCGAACTGCCATCTGGTGTCAATTTTATGAACTTGGAAATTAAATTTTGATCGCCAGGAACATCAAAATCCATTTTATTCAACTCATTTATAAATTGAAAATTATCTCATAGTGTTACTTCCCACTGCAATTTTAATTAAACACTGTAGATATTGAGGTAAATGTTTTAATATTTCATTAATGAACTAGGACTATTGAATTTTCTAGAGGAAAAAAATGGAGTTGGTAGGAGTGTTTTCCTTGTCAGAAGCACATACATAAAAATATAGACTGGCCATCCCTATCTTGCAACACTGGAAATAGAGTCAGTGGAAGCAGAGGCAAACTTTTTCCTCTTTCTCCATATAGTGAATATACATTACATTTGAACACATGTTAATATGGCATTATATTTTTCATCAATTTCACATTAATATAACATTTGTTTAATTATCGACATGTATTTACTTATTTTAATCATTTATTTCACTAATCCTGGGAAAACCAGATAAGTTCAAAATTGTCACAAACAAGATATCTGCTTTTTCCCAGTGAACTTTCTCCCTTTTATCTAAAACAAAGATTGTCTATTTTAAAATACAATAGGAAGTAACATTAAGAGGTTTCATAAATGAATGAGTCATTTTTTTACATCTTATCTCATATTTCATGTTTTCTTTAAACACGGGAACTAGTTTTCAAGAGAAAAATCTCTCTCATTTTCAACCGACATTATGAGTCATAATCCCGTGCCATAGCCGAGTGATTAAGGCAGGAAGCCTTGGCACAGAGCTACAGGACTGGGCTGGTTCGAGTCTCCATGGGGGAAGAAATTTTCTCATGGTATTTCGGCCAGTATGGGACCGGTGCCCACACAGCATCTTGAGGCATTTGAGTAGCTGCAACAAGTAGCGGCTCCAGGTTGTGAAAACCAGCTATAATGGCTGGGGGACTCGACATGCTGACCATGTCACCCCTACACTGGCTGGATGATCATCTACCTCTGTGATTGACATGTGGATGTGATGCCAGGAGCCGGATGGTAGGCTAAGGGCCTTCTAGGTCTGTCATGCCAGGAGTTTTTTTTATTATGAGTCATAATGTCGGTTGAAAATGAGAGAGATTTTTCTCTTGAAAACTAGTTCCCATGTTTAAACAAAACATGAAATATGAGGTAAGATGTAAAAAATGACTCATTAATTTACGAATTAAGAACCTCATAATGTTATTTCCCATATTTAACTATGAATTAAGAGGTTTGTTTAATAATTAAGACTTTTGTCTGTACAGCTGTAATCGCTGACAATGGGACTCAGAAACCTTGAAACATATGTTCGACAAAAACAACCATAAGAGGTAAGAATGTACAGACAAAATGTCTTAAAGATTGTCTACTATAGTTGATAGAATGAAGAATACACTTATCTTGTTTTTTACCATATGAAGTAGCATAAAGAACAGTAGGCCTATACATTAAGAAATTAAACAAAAATTGGAAAAAATTGACTTATCTGGTTTTACCTGGGGATGAGTATATTGCCTTTTTAGTTTTTTTTTTCTATTTTAATCAAATTCAATTGGTTCATTTATTGAACTATACTAAGGACTAAAAGTTAATAGGCTGGAACTGTATTGGAAAAATGATTGCATCTGGTGGTCTGGAACAGTATTGTAAAATGAAGACTCAATTATACCTTATGTTGTAAAAAGTAGATTTAGGCACTTAAATTGAGCTTTCAAAACTGTAACAAAAAGAAAAGGGGCAAACAAAGTGCTCATAACACTGGTCAACATGATTTTTGTCTCATGAGCACCAATAGTAGTACGTAATGCAGTTTTTTATCATGTTTTCAAATATACATTCGAAATTTCTCCATCACCCACAGTTTTTTTTATTTCAATTTCAATTAATAGTATTTAATTAATGTTGGGAAGTAAACATTATGAGGTATAATCATTAAAATTCATCGGAGAACATATTGTTTAAACAACTCACCTCATAGGATTGATGCTTCCATGATATCGCGATTTCAAACATAATCATGTTCATCGTCAGCCATAACTCCGACTGATGAAATTCTTCAGCCGTCAACTATTCTATTGTCGCCATCTTCAGTGCTGCAATCTATGGTTGAATTTATGAACTTCAAAATTAATGTAATTTCGTTAGGGATATCAAAATTCATTGATCTATTTTTGTTTTTCTGAATGTATATTTTTTCCCAAACTGTCAATTCCAAAGGTTTCTCTACTTGTTTTAAAAGTTTAGCTTCTCTTCCAATTTTATGATGTTCTAATAAACTATGTGCAGCAATTGCAGATTTTTCAATTTCACAATTTTTAATATTTCTGAAATGTTCTTTTGTCCGAATTTCCAATTCGTTAGGGATATCCAAATTCGGAAATTCGGATAAAAGAACATTTCAGAAATATTAAAAATTGTGAAATTGAAAAATCTGCAATTGCTGCACATAGTTTATTAGAACATCATAAAATTGGAAGAGAAGCTAAACTTTTAAAACAAGTAGAGAAACCTTTGGAATTGACAGTTTGGGAAAAAATATACATTCAGAAAAACAAAAATAGATCAATGAATTTTGATATCCCTAACGAAATTACATTAATTTTGAAGTTCATAAATTCAACCATAGATGGCAGCACTGAAGATGGCGACAATAGAATAGTTGACGGCCAAAGAATTTCATCAGTCGGAGTTATGGCTGACGATGAACATGATTATGTTTGAAATCGCGATATCATGGAAGCATGAATCCTATGAGGTGAGTTGTTTAAACAATATGTTCTCCGATGAATTTCAATTAATAGATTTAAATAATTATTTTTTTAATAAACATTTTTTCGTCCATTTGTTCATTGTAAAATGAAACCAAGTGAGCTAACTCAAATGGTTTCAGCTATGGAAAAGATATATCAAGGCAAATGGAATCCTAATATGCTGGCCAATTATTGTAGGACCATCAATAGGGATGCTCCACAGGAGAAATGTAACAGAAAATTGTCATTTCTTACTTTCTAGTGAGTCTGAATGTTTGAATATTGTGTAGTTACAAATGTAGAAAATATTAAAGTATTTGAAATTATAAATTCCTGTCTCTCAGAAACCTTGTGTGATGGAGAAAAACTGATATCATATTTGAATTCAGGAGAAAAATTACTATTAGAATCACATATTTTTCGTTCTGAGACAAAAAAAGGTTTTTTTTTGTTGCTCAGTGTATTCAAAAGTATGTATCTGATTCTATTTTACCTGATATTATTAAAATCTGTTGTGTTAATTATGGACACATTTAGCTTTACAAATATATATACATTTTTTTTAGATACCATAAACCATTCAGTCTGAATTATTTTTTAAATAACAGGACATAAAATCAGACTTTTCAACTTATTAGTACTTTCTTAAGAAACTATTTGATGTAGATATTCTAATAACTGATTCAGTACACCAGTTCTTCAAAAACCGTTTATAAACAGTTGATATAAAAAATTTTTTTTTGAAGTTGAAATTTGATTATATTAAAAACTTACAGTATAATAATAAAACTGCTAAGTAGATTTTTTAAAATACAGTACGAAGTAACATTAAGAATAATATTAACATTAAGAGGTTTATATTAAAATTAATGTTGGGAAGTAAACATTATGAGGTTATGTCATTAATATTGATTGGAGAACATATTTTTAGTAACTCGCCTCATACAATTTCAATGATCTCAAATAAATTTGAAATTGTATGAGGTGAGTTATTAAAAATATGTTCTCCACTCAATATTAATTAAGAGGTTTCTTTAATAATTAAGACATTTTGTCTGTACATTCTTACCTCTTACAGTTGTTTTTTGTCAAACATATGTATCAAGGCTTCTGAGCCTCATCGTCAGCAATTACAGACTGAAGTTTCTCAAGTTGCAGGAATCAGAATCAGGGCCAACAACTTGAGAAAATTCAGTCTGTAATCACTGATGATGGGGCTCAGAAGCCTTGAAACATATGTTCGACAAAAACAACCATAAGAGGTAAGAATGTACAGATATTTAGATATTATAAACACTTGTATTTAATTAAATTATTTTTAGTCTGTTCATCTTACCTCAATATTAATGTTGATTTGTTCTTGAACATGTTTCAATTATATCATAATCATCAACAGTATCTTGCCCAGACCGGTTAGATTTATGATGCACATCCTGGATGTCGATGTCAGCTCTATCCTGTGGTTGGCCAAAGAACCTCCAAACAAGATCACACTCCGTCGGTATTTCAAAATTCATAACTCTGTTTTTGTTCTTCTGAATATAGATTTTTTCCCAAATAGTCAGCTCTTTTCTATTTTCTAATGTTTTTCAGACCAAACATGAGCAGCAACTTGTATTAAAATTGTTTTTGTTTTCAAATGGCTGGAGTCCTCTTGCTTCCCAATAAAGTCCTGCGATTTCTTTTCTGTCCTTTTTCTCGGAGTCTACTCGCCTGCAGTATAGCAAGTGTTCCTTGCTTAGGAGAACATTTTCTCCACACAAGGAGAATCCCATAGTTATATGGACAATCCTCATTCTATGAAGGTGGTCATGCAGACAGTCATGGCCTGTTTTTATTCTGAAGAGAGCTACTGCTGTTCTCCTAGGTAGGTGCTTTAATGCATCAGCATATTTCACTATGTCCTCATGTATTTAAAATTTTATTTTTGTATTTATTATAGATGTGAGAAAAGTACTTTAATATAAGTATGTGAAGATCAAACTTCAATTACATAAAAAATTAATTCAGACTGAGTGATTCAGATATCTAAAAATACATATTTCAACATACACTTAAGTAACACAAAAAATCAATCATGCAAGAACTGTGTAAATTAAGTGAATTCCTCACCAAGTCAAATGCATGGTCCTATATTGCTGGTTTACGAAATATATATTTCTTTTGTTAAATTGGAGAAACTCAATTTCTGAAGCCAGCTTATTTAAAAGAGATGGACTGCAGAGAGAACAAATCATGCATAACCTCTAAATAAATCTGAGGTCTATTGATATATAGCAGTGTGAACAGCATCCTGCTTTGACATTAGAGTCCTGTTACTATTATAGTTACTCATAGTTTGTTGATAGATACATGAAGATAGATACTTACATAAAGTACTATACAGCATTGAATAAAATCATCAAAATAAATTATTCCTCTTCCAGAACGATCATATTTTCGAACTAAAATATCAACTATTCCTTCAGAAAGCCGATAGCCAAATGAGATAAGAGCATTTTTAAGTTCATTGCGATCTATATTCCCTGAGTTATCACGATCAAATGATCGGAAACAGTTTTGCCAATCTGTTACATACTTCCACAAAGCACCAAAATCATCAAAATTTACAACTCCTCTGCTTTGTCTATCAAACATTCCTGAAAAATATAAACAAATGTGTATTAATATCAGTGAAAAAGGAAAGGAATAACAATTTCAAAGGAGAAATGAGAATTAGAAAGAATCCTAAAGTTATAAATTATGAAAAGGCAAATATATTAGATTGAATGAGAGAGCTAATGTGTTGGCTAAAAATCTCTAAAACCTTATCAAAAGTTTTCCTATATAAATCTATCAAGCAATATCAGACATAAAACAAATTAAAATTATAAAGTTAAGTTACTGAAGGAGAGTAAAAGACCTAATTGGAAGAAATTACTGGAAAATTCTCATCCAGTTGCAAAACTACCTCATAAATATGCTGCTGCCATGTTCAGACTCATTATTGGTAATGACTGTTTAAGTAAACAACTTCACAGGATTGATATGACATCAAATTGTTTATCCATTGTTTATGTTCTGAAGCAGAAAAAATTAATTTGAAAACATATAGGTATTAGGATATTAGCATTATTGTCAAATCTAAACCATTACATAACCGGGTTTAAAAACTCCGGGTTTTTTAAAAAACCCAGCCCATATGGGTTATTTTGGGTTTTTTTAATAAAACCCAAAAAACCTGTTTTTTTTAATAGGGTTTAATGCCACAGATCCTAAATGCTACATGCTGGAATTCCCAGCTTGACTGTTTAGATATGTTTGTTAAGAATTATCCTAAATATGTAGAAATACATCATGAGAAACATTCTGAAATTCCAGAAAATATTACCCAAATTCTGAAAAATGTACTTATTTACAAAAATGTTTTGCATGTGCAGAAACAGCTGATATTTGTTGAAAAAATATTTTATCATATGCAAGCTGAAAAAACTAATATTTCTGATTCTGTGGAACTTTGGATAACTTAATAGTATGTCCTGATCTTCAAACGCATAAAGACAGTATTCAATGTTGGATAAGTGAAACTGTTTTGCCAATCAGGCTGAGTCTCGGTTGACAAGCAAACACCCTGAATGGCTTGTACCATTTTTAACCTTTAAAATTAAAGATAAACAGATATATCCACCATCAATGTTTGCATATGATATAATAAAGAGCTTTAGTTCTGCCCAGTGGTGGAGTATTTTGGAGAAATGTTCTACAATTGAGAATATTAAAGCTTTCTGTAACTTTTTGAATGGACTGACTAGTTGCCCAGCTCATTCAGCATCAATAGAACAAGTGTTTTCAACCTTTGGATTAATATGGTCAAAAATGCGTAACAGGTTGGGTTGTGAAAAAGTTAAAAAATGAGTAAACATGCACAGATATCTTAATAATACGGACGAATTAAAAGAATATGATGTTGAAGAGTGTTATTCTGATTTAGAAATGTAAGTATTTGTTACTTTTAACTAAGAGAAAAATTTGCGTCTAGATCGCAACTCGCCTCGGTAGCTCAGTTGGTAGAGCATTTGGCCCGGCAAGCCAAAGATCCCGGGTTTGAGTCTCGGTCTAGGCGAAAATTTTTCTCTTCAAATATAATTTATCTTTCATTGAGAAATGTTGTATAATACACTGGTTTTTTTGGGTGGGTGGGTTTTTAGTAAACCCTGTTACATAATACTATTGGTATTCCATAATACTATTAATCAAAGGAATGAAGAATTAGTTTTGTGTATTTCTTGTGTTTGACACGTTCATGAGGACCGCCACACATGGATTCCACTACAGAGTATGTATCAAAAAAGGGTTCCACCTCACATCGAACCAGTGCCTCTGCAAGTTATGTGACCAAAAATGTCAACAATACCATCTTATTGACTGTATAGCAAGAAGAAAGCCTTTGAAATTCTATGCAGATGATAATAACTTTCAGTAATTGTATTATAATGTACACAGTATGTTTAATAAATCTTTATATAATATTATTAATATTCCACTACTACTACTTCTGCTGCAGCTATTGCCACTTGAACTATAGCTGCTGCCCCTGGTACTAAGGCTGCAGCCACTACCGCTACCACTACTATTATGATACAAAGGTTGGCTGAGCATGTGATTAGTAGGGCTAGGATTTTTATGTAATAAAAGATAAGATTGCAATTTTATATTTGAAGAGAAAAATGTTCGCCTAGACCGAGACTCGAACCCGGGCCTTTGGCTTGCCGGGCCAAATGCTCTACCAACTGAGCTACTGAGGCGAGTTGCGATCTAGTCGCAACTTTTTCTCTTATATACGTTATAATCAATAATGAAAAATCAATAGAAGCCCTACTGGCTTTATAAAGAGTTGGAATGCATCGACAATGTCGTGCAAAAGCGACAAAACCTGGTCTGCATAAAAATCAAGAAATATGAGGTGAGTCAAAATAACCAACTCATTAACCCATTCAACTCGTACGACGTGATGTTCACTCGCGCTCTAGTGAGGCCAAGTCTTCGAATGACGTGACATTCACGTCAAGTGCACGAGCTCATATATTTTGCAATAACTTCCCAACTACCCCATAGATGTCTAATGTGTTAGCTTTGCTAGGTTCCTGAGAGAAAGCATGTTGGACGACCCACTTTTTTTTGTAAGAATTTGTGTAATTAGAAGCTGTCTGTTTGTTGGAAATATATAGAAGAAATTTGTAGTGCTAAGTCTTTGAAATGGCATCTAAGAGGGTGTGTGGTGATGATCGTGACGGGATTCTGAGTTTATTAGAGAGTTTTGTCCTCGAAACATTAGACAGAACACTGACAGGAAAACTGAGGAGGGTAAAAGGGCAAAGACCTAGGGAAGAAACAAAAAAAAACCAAGACTCTGCATGCAGTACCAGGATGCAAGGCGTTGACTTGCAAGAACCAGATCAGTGCCCTTTTCCCTATAATGCATTGCACTGTAAAAGGATACAGAAAATTATTTTACTATTTGCTGGACATATTTACGTTTAGCTCTTTTGTGGTCTACAATAATTTCACAGATAGTACGATAGCATATTCGACCTTCAGAATAGCTGTCGCCAAGTAGTTAATGGAGACAATTCAGCTGCCATCCTAAAATGTAAGAGGCCCCCCATCATCAAGTACAACCCCTGTCAGGTTACAGGCAAGGAACTGGGCTCACTTTCCATTGTATACCCCCAGCACACACAATAAAAAGAAACCCTACAAACATGTGTTCAAAACAGAACAAAAGAAGTGAAATTAGATTTCAGTGCAAAAAGTATGAAGTTGCACTTCGTGTCCCGGAATGTTTTGAGATTTACCACACCAAAATATCGCTTTAAGCAAGTACAATTATTCAGAAGCCTACACTAAAATTTCTAAAGAAAATTATTTATTAAATTCCATTCTATGAGCATTTTTGTGTTTGCATGTAAAAAACATGACACCTCCTGTCTTCTGTGGCCATTTAAATCTGAGCAGAGGGGAAAGTTAGCAGGCATTTAAATAAGAGTCCATTGGGTTAATAATTACAACTGCAGTTTCACAAATTTTTAATCTTCCAATAACATCAATCAGGGTATACCACTGAATTGCAGAAACATAATGTATAAAACATTTTAAACCTAATATTAATTTATTCCTTCCTGATTCTTCCATTCCTTATTCTACCCCTTTTTGTCTTCCTCTACTTTTTTCTTTTTTTTTTAAATGTCACCAGATTGTCTTACGACATTTCTGGCTTTCTCCCAGGCATTGGCGGAATTGTAATCCATTTCATAGGTTGGGGCACCTGGAAAGCAGAGTTACATTACCCTGATGAAATGATGAGTGATAAATGATAATGAAGCACCAGGAGAGTTCTTAACCTAAATTCCAGGCCATGGCAACCATAGGAATAATCCCCTTTACGGAAAAATTCTTATGGTTTGACTGGAAATCAAACCCGAGACCTCATGAACTGTAGTCAGAATCGCTGACCACTAGCCCATGAGGCTTGTCGTCTTACTTATTATCACTTCATAACATTTCATCTTATGTTCGATATTTTTTTTTACTTCTCATTGGTCAGCTTTCTGCTCCATATAATAATGTTGGCACAATTATGTTTTATACAATTGTATTTTAGTTTTCTGCAAAATTTCTTTCTTTCTTTATTTACAAATATAATTCTGCTAATTGATAAAAAAAATTATAAGCTTTCCCAACGGTTTAAAATTTCTTCTTTTATCCTACCATTAGTCCATCACCGTAGTCTCGAGGTAGCATGCTGTCTTGTAATGCAGCAGGCCTGGGTTCGATTCCCGGTTGGGACAGGCTCCTGGGTGAGGTTTTTTCAGGGTTTTTCCTCACCTGTAAGACAAATGTCAGGAAGCTTAGAGTCCAATGGTCCCCGAAATCATCCGGCCATTACCATCATCATCATGCTTCACCGGTGTGGAAAGCAACGGGAAGCTACCACACCTACAATTCCCTAGTAAAGCTGCAAAGCATAGCATGAAAATGCTGTGATTGCAGTGAAAGACCTGCCCTCAGGCAGAATTACTATGAATGGATCCTACCATTTTGATTAATTATTGTTCCCAGTATTGTACTTGTTCCAGTTGAATCCCATTATTGTTAATTTGAATTGATTCTACTTCCTATCCCATTTTTGCCTTTTGTATTATTTACCTTTTCCTTGTTGTTACTATCAACCCTTTTTCCTTTAAGTTATCAGATTTTCAGAATTCAAAAATGGTAGAATTGTTTTATATATTATTTTTGATAATAAACTACTTATTTGATTTTTATTATAAATTTAACATTTCTCATTGAAGGACAAATTATATTTGAAGAGAAAAAATATATAAATTAAAGTGAGAAGTAACACCAAGGTATTTTCAATGTATAAATAAGTTGAAGAAAATATTTTTATATCTTACCTCATAAAGTTCCGTGTTTTCACAATACTGGTTTCAAAGGTCATTTTACCTTCATCTTCAGTCAAACTCAAACTGTTGAAATTTTGACGTTAACAATTGGAGTTTGACTAAAGATGAAGGTAAAATTACCTTTGAATCCGATATTGTGAAAACATGGAACTTTATGAGATGAGATATAAAAACATTTTCTCCGACTCATTTATAAAAAGAAAAATATACATGCCTAGACTGGGGTTTGGCCTAGGCCTCCAATCTAAATAAAAATTTCTCTCTTATTTCATTTCCAAAGAGTGCCAAAGGCTATGAACTCTAGTGTAGACCTATATTTCTCTCTTCAAATATAATTTGTCCTTCAATGAGAAATGTTAAATTTATAATAAAAACATAAAATGAAGCTCTGCTGGCTTTATAAAGTAATGTTAAAATTCCCATTAAAAGACTTCTTAAATAAGAAGCCACCATTTGCATGTGTCGAGCAATGGTTCATAGCTTTAGTGCTCTCGGGAATTGAAATGTATAAAAGAGAAATTTTCGTTTAGATTGGAGGCCTAGGATAGCTCAGACAGTAGAGCATTAGCGTATAAAGCTAAAAGATCCTAAATTGGAACCCCAGCCTAGGCATATATTTTTCTTCATAAATTAATGAGTCATTTTTACATCTTACCCCATAGTTAATCTTTTCTTAAACACGGAAACTGCAGTTTTCAAAAGGCCAATCCCTTTCATTTTCAACCATCATTATGACTACTGGATTTTCATTGGAATCTCCATTATAACATTGCCATCTGGTGTTGATTTGATGAACTTCGAGATGAGGTCCTGTTCATCAGGAATTTCGAAATTCATGGATTTAAATTTGTTCTTGTACATTCAGGGCACACCTTAGCATAGTGGTTAAGGCACTGCGCTACAAGTCGGAAGGTTGAGGGTTTAAGTCCCGGTGGAGTCAGGATTTTTAAACTGACCCAAACCTTCTGGCGGCACTATGGCCCTCGAGTCGACTCAGCTTCTAACTGAAATGAGTACCGGGCACTTGTTCCGGGGGTAAAGGCAGCCGTTATGCAGGGCTGACAACCCTTCTGACATTAAGTGCCGATTGTCTAGAAAAGTGGGAGCCTTAACCTCCCACTACCCCAAGGGCCTCCCAAGGCCTGTAGTAGGATCACTTTACACACTTTACATATATCTTCAGAAGATATTCAGAAGAACAAATTTAAATCCACGAATTTCGAAATTCCTGATGAACGGGATCTAATCTCGAAGTTCATCAAATCAACACCAGATGACAACATTATAGATAGAGATTCCAATTAAAATCCGGTAGTCATAATGGTGGTAGAAAATGGAAAGGATTTACCTTTTGAAAACTGCACTTTCCACGATTAAGAAAACATTAACTATGAGGTAAGACGTAAAAATGACTCATTAATTCATGAATTAAGAACCTCATTATGTTATTTCCCACATTTAACTTTGAATATATATTTCTCTTTAAATATATATGTTTGGTTACCCGAACCTCAAGACACTGCCTTTCTGTGGCAAAAGGATTGTGCCCTGCTTGCAATTGAGAGATATGCAGCAGCAGCTAGCTGATGGCAGATCTAATCTTGTCAAACAGGGGCCAGTCTAAAGGTGTTTCAAATTCCCTTTTGGGTTTGACAGGTGGCTAGTATTCTGCTCCGTAAAAACTCCTCACCCAGAATTCTGAAACCAGGCCTCAGAATAAATGGAAATGCTGTAATCAACTAAAGCTGTTTATATCAAATCATTTAGAATATTGAATAGGCTGCAGATAAAGAAAAGAAACGTACCAATGCAGAGAAAGTTTCCAGTTTTATATAAAACACAACGGAAGCATAATAATTCAATCAATAATCTCACAAAGACTGTGTAATCAATTTGCCTGGCAGTACCTAGTACCACTAAATTTTAAAATAACAGTAGGAATGTCATCATCATTTTCTTCTGAAGGGAATGCCTTATCAATAAAACTATTCTTCTCTTCTTTAAGCTACTAATTTCATTTCTCGGTAAAGTTGATTATTTCTGTTGCACCTTCCAAAACTGACATCCTTTATCTCTATATTAATTTTTTTCACAAACATTTTCCTTAAAAAATTTATTATTGTGATGGAGCAAATGACCAAAAAGGTAATTTTTTCTACCTTGATTTTAAGATTAAGAACTATTCTCTTCTATTTCATCTAATACTTGGATGTTTTCTTGTCCATCCAATTTATCTTCCATCTCCATACATTTTTGTTGCATCAAGATTCTTTCTGTCATTTCTGACAGGAAATGATCCATGGGAAATATAAAAAGAATCGTGAGCTATGCCAGTGATAGCATTGCTGCCAAACGAGTTATCCTTGTTGGACATGTTGAAGGCGATGAGCCATACGAAAGTAAGTACCTTGATCAAGAGTGACAATTTTTCATAAGTAATGCCACGAGTGATTTCCAAATTATCGATAAATTCACGACTCACGAAGTGAGGAGTGAATTTATCTAGAGAATTTGGAAATCAAGAGTGGCATTTGTTAGGACTATTTAACGAATAAAATTAAGCTGTTTACTCACAAATCATTATTTAACTATAATTATTTTAAAATATTTATATATTTAATGTAAACGGCGATGTTTGAAAACAAATGAGAAACGATAGGTACGCTTCTACTGCTTCTTTTGTTTATCACTGCAACCAGATCATACTATTTATTGCCAAAGGAACGCAATATTGTAAGGAGGAGCTTTCTTTAATATGGTAATTATAACACTGATAAATATTTGGTGAAACACGACTCTGATTGGTTGTAAAACAGAAATCATTGAAACGTGATTGGTCATTGACTCCCATTTGGGGCATGAGTTAAATAGTCACCATAAAGATATAACCATCAAGAAATGCTGACATAGTTTCCACTGGGATAAAATTTGTCAGGTGAGCTACATGATCTTTATGGGAAACCAGATATAATAACAGTTAAATCTCATAGACTGTGATTGGCAGGACATGTGGCATGAAAGAGGGACATGAGAACTTCTTGTAGGAAAACCTGAGGTAAAGCACCCAGTAGGTAGGCCAAGAATTAGGAGGGAGAAAAATGTTAACCATGATTTGAGGGAAATAGATTATACAGCGGATGACTGGAAAACATTAGCTTGGGATAGAGGTGTATGGAGAGCTTACATCTGCATGCCCATGTACCTAAGGGTTTGATAAGGTCAGTGAGTTAATCAGTTAGTTAGGCTAAGATTTCTTCATGCTAAGTTTAAAGGCTAAGATACTTCCAAATCAAATGAGTTGGCTCAAGGCAGTATCATCTGAGACTCTCAATCAGGCAGCACCAAGTTCAAATCCCAGGGCCAACTAACGTATGAGATTTTTTTTTTCTGGTGTTCCTCAGTTGCCAAGTCAAATGCTGGAATGGAATTATATTACCAAAAATGCAAAAAGGTTATCTAATACAAAAAGGAAACCCTTCAATTTACCAATTTACTGTATAAAAGAACTTAAAGGAACCAGCCTAAAAAACAACCTACTGCCAATCTCTACCTTCTAATAGTGCAGCCGTTAACATATTGTTTATGCGATAATATATACTAATAAGATTGATCTTCTCACCAAATAGCACTGATCTGCTTTGAGAGACATTAATCAAGATTGATTCATTTATTTTCAGTATAAACTCCTTCTTTAATCTTTCCTAATTATCTCTCTTAGATAGTCCTTACATTTTTTTCAACTCTGATATTAGAGCATTTGAGGTATAGCAAATCTTTTCTTACTGTCATTTCTCTACATCTAATTCTTTAGAAAATTAATCATCACAACTTCATGAGCACTCATATTGACAGGATGAGAGAGCTTAACTTGTTAGTCATTTTAAGCAAACAAGGAAATAAAAGATGCTCACATAAGCTGCATGTACATTAATGCAGCCCCACTGCATTTTAAATAAATGGATTCATGCCATCACAGCTATCATGGACGGATACACGTAATGAAGAATTAATTTCAATATCAGGATTCATTTCATCATTTCATATTATTATTAAAATTAATATCAGTGAACATCAGTAAATATATGACAACAAGTACATCTAAAGATTCTGGATGAGAAATTACCTAGATATTAAAGCATCTATAAATAAGAATGAAGTAAAAAATTACTACCAAGAAAATGTGGGACTTGACAAACCCTAATTTCAACTTACAGAAGATGAAGAATCTACTGAAATTGTACATAAAATAATTTCAATATGTCTTGCCATTAGAAAATATAAAAACATTCTACCAAGGTAAATCAGACATTACCTATCATAAGTCTAACTGTTTCTGGATTGAAAGGAGTCCATGTTCCATTGGAGAGTGCTTGTTGTAATTCATCAGCAGAAATGTAACCACTGCGATCCTTATCCACCCTGAAATAAAATAAATATTAATGTAGATATTTTTCAAACAATTACCTTTCTTTGTAAATTAATGAGTAATTTTTACATCTTACCTCATATTTCATGTTTTCTTTAAACACGGGAACTAGTTTTCAAGAGAAACGTCTCTCTCATTTTCAGCCGACATTATGATTCAATTATGTTTCTCTAACATCATTAAAAATTAGGGGATTATAATGCAGATGGATACTTACAGTAATTTAAAAAGCAGCAAAAAAAAAACAGATTAGTTCTATTGTATAAAGTGATTAGTAACCTGTGATATATATATACACATACAGAGTGTACCAAAAATAATAGAACAAATTGAAACGGTTGAAAGTGAAAGATAATAGAAGCAAAAAAAAGTTCAAATAAACATGGGTCTGCAACAAGCTATGTGCGAGATAATAGCAAATGTGTGGTTACAAGTCACCACTGACTTCATTAAGAAACATTGTCCTAATTAGTACAAATTAATTTGAAAAGTTGACTTTTCATTTAATTGCCACGTTATGTTGCCTCAAAATCCAATTATAGCTTAACCTGCCAAGAAAAACAATTATTACTTTACA
Source organism: Diploptera punctata (assembly GCA_030220185.1). Taxonomy (NCBI): domain Eukaryota; kingdom Metazoa; phylum Arthropoda; class Insecta; order Blattodea; family Blaberidae; genus Diploptera; species Diploptera punctata. The sequence goes on along the minus strand of JASPKZ010007782.1, from coordinate 1,401,358 downwards.
TGTTATACAGTAATACTGTACACTCGTACCAGCTAAAGGAGGTGTTCAAAGTGTTGTCCTTGCATCTGGTTGCAATATTGGACTTGTCTCTGCAGTGAGTTTCAAAACCTTTCAAACACTCCCCAATCACCTCAGAATTCTTCTTTAGCCATGACATCAGTGCTGGCTAATAACATATTTTCAAAAAATAAATCTCGCACACCGTTTGTTTTCGAATCCATGTCTACTGGAACTATTTTGCTTCTACTACCATATACTTTCAACTGTTTCAGTTTGTGCTATTAATTTTGATACACCCTGCATCTATACAGTTTTAGATCAGAAGAAGGTAATATTTTCTCTCTATTTTGAGAGAAAATTGAAGATTCTATACAACATGATGGACTACTTAAATTCAAATTAAAAAAAGCAAACAAAAAACAGAAAAGGCCACAAAAATTATTGTAGTATATGAATAACTTGAGGATTACATTTATACATTTTTAAATCTGAAAAATATTTGAAAATTGAATGGGAAGTTTGAGGTGGAAATAATCTAAAATATGCCACATTTACAATGGAAAATGTTCATTAGTTATTGCTAAAACAGAATAGCCAACTCATAGAAAATATGTTAACAAAAATGAAAAAAAGCACCTATCTAAACTAATTCAACATGCCTATCCTAACCTGAATACATGTGTTAGCAATTGGCTATAGCACAATAATAATAATAATAATAATAATAATAATAATAATAATAATAATAATAATAATAATAATAGCTTTATTTTACCTGGCAGAGTTAAGGCCTTAAGGCCTTGTCTACCACTCAACCAGGTTTAAAGAAAAATACAAAAGAAAAGTCTTAAATCTAAATTACAATATATATATATATATATATATATACAGGGTGGACCGCTCGAATGGACCTAATTTCAATTGCTTGTTACTGGCAAACGGTTGAAGATAGAAACTTAAAACAACGTTCATATTACAGAAAAACTCACCAAGTTTTGATATCCAGATCACCACATCTCTATATGAGCCCCAGCAGTCACTGTGACGATATCAAAGCGATGAACAATTTCTTGCCAAGTACGTTGGAGTATGTCTTCTGGAATGTTCTCAATAGCCTCTATGATGCGCTCACGAAGATCACGAAGGTCTTTGACTGGGGTGGTGTAAACTTTATCTTTGACATAGCCCCAGAGAAAGAAATCCAGTGGTGTTAAATCGGGAGATCTCGGGGGCCACGCGATTGGTCCTCCCCTACCAATCCAACGGCCAGGGAAAATGTTGTCCAAAGTCGTACGAACTTCATTGGACCAGTGGGGAGGAGCACCATCTTGCTGGAAAACGATGTTAGGCTGCAGTTGTTCAATTTGTGGAAAGAAGAAACTGCTCCAGCATGTCAAGATATGTGGTACCACGAACAGTTTTCTCGGCGAAGAAAAAACGGTCCAATGACCTTATTATGTGACAAACTGCACCAAACATTCATCTTCGGACTATCACGAACATGCTCTTGAATAGCGTGAGGATTCTCCGATCCCCAGATCCGCACATTATGCCGGTTTACCTTGCCTGACAAATGGAAAGTGGCTTCGTCCGAGAAGAAATTCTTGGTCATGAAGTCAGGATCAGCGCCGAGACGGTCCAGCATCGTATTGGCGAATTCCACTCGTTTCGGCATGTCATTCGGCTCCAGACGTTGCACTAACTGCACTTTATATGCGTGCAGTTTGAGGCGTTTGTGGACAATCCGTTGTAATGTCGATTTTGGTATTTGAAGTTCCCGCGAAGCTCTTCTTAATGACTTCCGGGGGCTTCGCTCAAATGCGGCTTGAACATTTGCTACCATTTCATCGGATGCTCTGCGACCACCACCATGCTTCTTCAACACAGATCCTGTAGCTAATAATGTATCACGCCACTTCTTTATGCTTCTAGCAGTTGGAGCATCACGGTTAAACACACGCCGGAACTCCCTTTGAACTCTAATGATTGATTTAAACTCCGCATACCACAAAACAGCTTGCGCTTTCATCTGCGGAGTCGCCATTTTCACAAACAATTTAAATCTAAGAACGAGAAACGTATCTTTGTGCCATCTACCGACAGGATTCGAAACTTGGTGAGTTTTTCTGTACTATGAACGTTGTTTTAAGTTTCTATCTTCAACCGTTTGCCAGTAACAAGCAATTGAAATTAGGTCCATTCGAGCGATCCACCCTGTATAAACGATTACAAGTTATGAGTACAATACAATTAATATTTATAATGTATTTTGATTTACTCTAAATTTAACGAATTAAATATATAATATGTACAAGATATATAAAAAACGAGGAAAAGATTAATGACATAGTATAAAATTAAATAAATAGAGAAAAATTAATTATTAGACAACAGGTAACTGTATAAGCGTGACTTAAAGGTGCCAAGTGTGCGGCAACCCCCTGATATCTTGAGGAAGGAGATTCCAGGAGCGGGCGGAGGCTACTGTGAAGGAAGTAGAATAGGAGGAAGTGCTATGAAGAGGAATTGTTAGCAGACTGCTATCTTGTGACCTAGTGTCAATATTGTGGTAGGAGGATAACTTCTCAAATCTGGACCCAGGTAAGTAGGAATGTAGGAATTCAGAAGCTTGAAAAGTAGCGAAAGAGAGTGCAATTTACGTCTGTCAGTAAGACGGAGCCAAGAGAGGTTATTAAAGTGTTCGGAAATATGGTCATAACGGCGGATATTGAAAATGAATCGAATACAAGCATTATGAACACGCTGCAGTCTCTGCGACAAGGCATAGTTTAGATCATTATATATAATGTCACAATAATCGAAGTGTGGTAACACAAGATTCTGCACTAGGATTTGTTTTAACGAAACTGGGAGAACATTCTTTAAACGTCTAAGATAATGTAAGATGGAGAAAGTCTTTTTACATATGTGTTTCACTTGTGTTTGCCAGGTTAAATTTGCGTCTAGATGTAGTCCAAGATCTATTACTGAAGAAGAATAAGGGATAATTATATTATTTATAGTAATGTTTGGAAGTGTAGATATGTCAAAGGTTGTAAGCAGTCTTTGTTGTCCCATTAGAATTACTTGTGACTTGTTAGGATTTAGATTTAGACCGATACTTGAAGACCAGTTAAAGATGGATATGAGATCGTCATTCATTTTCATCAAGCTGTTATAGTGAATGAACATATTTGCAACCATGTCGCTAGCATGAATGTTATCCGATAACATCATAACTATCAATATAGTTAGTAATTAGTGGCCTATTACAAGATTCACAGATTTACATAATTCATAGAATAGCAAAAGAATTAATTAGAAGTTGAAATAGAAATAACCTAAAAAACATGATCAGGAAAGGTCTCAGGCAAGGAGAAATTAAAGTAACTTTTGTAACATAACCTAAATATGTAGTATGAATGTTAATGGCTGAGAAATGTGTTCCAAAAATCACATGATAATGATGGAGAATGTAGTATTGAATTGTCAATAAATGTAGAAATAAAAAAAAAATTCTGGCAGCATGAGATGTGACCAAAGATGTAATGGAAGATAAAAGGTAAAAAATGATTCTTGCTTTCTAAAACTTCTAATCAGCAGCAAGTGAATATCAGATCTTCAAATGATCTTCATTCTTCTCTGCTTGCTGCATAAGAGGACATAGGGTATGTAATTTGTATAGATGACTTGCTAGATAGAGCTGTGAGGCTCTGAAGATGTCACCTGCAAGAACTCTGGCAGGACTCTATTGGGAAGCAAGAAAGCAAATGGAACACATCCAAGCTAATGGGCATTAGACTACTACTACTTGCTAGATAGTCATAAGTAGAGCGAGGATTTTTATGAAATTTCATGTTTTAAACTATTGGTCAGAGAGCGCTGAGACAAAAGTATCTTTACATTTTATGATATGTAGAATCAAATAAGACCTTCATATTTTTTCATATTTCATAATATTTTGGCGAAATGTTCATATTTCTGTAAAAATTTAGTATTCATTCATATTTTTCAATTTTCAATTTTTTTAAAATAAAATTTCTACTAATTCGTTAGAAACATTTTTGGAGTGACTGTAGTTTTGAAATGTTTTGACAATGTAATATGGTAGACAGCAAAAATTCCTAAGTATCCCATCTGGAACAAGATAAATAGATTTGATAAAAGAAAATAATTGAAAAAAGGAGAGATGGAGAGATGGAATACCAAGTGGAGGCTTTTGTCCGAAACTACAGAAAAAGAACAGGGATTTCCTAATCTGTGACAAGAACATGAATAAGTAGAATAACAATGTTAGAATAATAACCACCCACTCTTTTTTCTCAGGTAGAAACCTATTCATTTTTGCTACCTAAGGACAGTCCTTATTTTATGAATGGATTGCAGTATTTAAATGTAGGTAAGACTGATCCTGCTAAACTTGAAGTTGTGCTGTGAAATAAGGTCTTGCGCCACAGTTTATGAAATTTGTAAAGTTCTTGTAGGTAAGGCCAATGTTATTTTCACTTACATCAAACTATCATATATGTAGTGCAGTACATGATTGCTCCCACATCATATGATGTGGAGCATACTTTTTGATTGTAGAAAATAATTCTGACAGACAGGCGTTAAAAAATATATAAAAAGTTCCGAAATGTGTATTACGAACAGAATTGATAATTTGATTATTCAAAGCACATGCATACCATACTGTGCTCGGACAAATTTCATGGAAAAAAATGTTAAAACAATTCTAACTACAGTACATTTCACTATGTATAGGATTAAAAATAATTGTAATTGCAAAGAGAGTTTTGAAATACTCCCTAGAATTATTTGTGGATTAATTTATTTTAACATCTTGTTTCTCCAAATATGACATATAGTACTTGGTCTACTGCGATGGGCAGGACATGTGGCACAAATGGGGAATGAAAGACGTGCATGGAAGCTTCTTGTAAGAAAACCAGAGGGAAAACGCCCAGTTGGTAGACCAAGAATGAAGTGGGAGAATAACATTAACCATGATTTGAGGGAAAGATTATAGAGGGGATGATTGGAAAACATTGGCTCAGGATAGGGATGTATGGAGAGCTTATGTCCGTGCGTTCATGAACCTACGGGTTCGATTGTGCCAGTGAGTTAGTTAGTTAGGACTTGGTCTACGTGTGTTCTGATTCATCCAATTTAATGTTATTGTGGCATTTATATGTACTGGAATTCATTATCTTTATGCAAGGTAAATAGAAGTCATCCAAACTGTACCTACTCTAAATTTTGTCAGTGGTATATCCGATGGAAGCAAGTTACAATGGTTACTATGTTTTGTTTTTTTTATTTATGTTTGGATTTCGTAATTAAATATCATTAGATAAATTAATTGATCACGTTTTATATAAACTCAGTATTCATTTATTGAAATAAAGTGTCAAACTACAGGCTTGGGAGGCCCTTGGGGTAGATGGATGTTGAGACTTCCACAAATTTTAGACAATCACCAAGGGATGTCCACTGGGTCCTCAGACCTGCGTGATGGCCCCTTTGCCCCAGAATATGTGTCTGGTACTCATTTCAATTAAGAGCTGAGTAGACTCTAGGGTTATGATGCAGCCAGAAGGTTTGGTCCAGCTAAAAACCTGACCCCATTGTGACTCAAACCCACGACCTTCCGGCTTGTTAGCGTGATTCCTCACACAATATACTTCAATGTGAGCCATTAAAATTGCTTCAAATCACGAACATGATATTTTATTGATAAGAATCAATAAAACCTCATAATGTTAAAAATTCCAAAATTTATTATATTAAATGATATTTTATATTCACTCAGAAGTAATGAAAAATTAATTAAAATGGAAATACAGTGAAACTCTTGATTTCTTGAGCTACAAAAAGGTCTTCCTTGTCTCATTTGTGTGCTTGTATGTATACCCATAAATTATACAGGGCTTGTGTATATAAATATGTGTAAAAAGTTGAAAAAATAGTAGCTTCATAATATTTTTGTGTCCTAATTTTCATAATTTTAATATTTTGCTATTATGATTTCATATTTTAGTATAATTTTCTTCATATAATTCCTCGCTCTAGTCATAAGTCTTAAAGCTGCAACATTTTTCTTGATCTTTTAGGAATTTAACTGGATGGGGGGAGTAGTACATTCCACTTCTCTTCTTTTGCATGTTTTTATATTCCTTATAGAACCAGAAAATAAAATTTTGAGAAAGTTTATTAATGTGAATGCAAAGTTGATTATTCTTTTTCCTCTGTTGTAGTGCTGTATTTTGCATGTATGTTTTTCATTTCCATTGATCACACAATAAGCTGGGATCCACTACATACATAGTTCTACTTAGTTTTTTGAACTACATTAGAATTTTATGACACTCCACAATTAATGCTGTGCTGTTTGCAGAATTTGAGCAAATTACCTTAACAACAGTTTTAAAGTTAGAGAAAATTAATGTTTTAGTAAATTTTGAGATTATAGTACAGTTATCTGGTTTCTGCAATTAAATAAAAATTGTTGCAAAATATAGGGAAATAAGCATAACTAAATTGCAAAAGTATAAGAGAAAAAATGTGTTTGAGGCCTTCGGATAGCTCAGACAGTAGAACATTAGCATATAAAGCTAAAGGCCTTGTTCTCTTCAAATATAATTTGTCCTTCAGTGAGAATGTTAAATTTATAATAAAAAACATTGAAAGAAGATCTACTTGCTTTATAAAGTAATGTTAAAATTTTCATTTAAAAAAAAAGTCTTCTTAAATAAGAAGCCACCATTTGTGTGTGTCGAGCAACAGTTTGTAGCATTTGGCACTCCCGGGAATTGCAATGTATAAGAGAAAAATTTGCATTTAAATTGGAGACTTAGGATAGCTCAGAGATAAAGCATTAGCATATAAAGCTAAAGGTCCCGGGTTCAAACCCCAGGCCTCAAACAATTTGTCCTTCAGTGAGAAATGTTAAATTTATAATATAACTACATAGCTAAATTAGTACAGTCAAGAAACTCTTGTTAGGGGAACACCTATGTCCCTACAAGAGAGGTGCAGAATATATATATACAAACATTCATGTTAGACAGGTTAGATTAGATAACACAGGTTGGATTAAATTAGTAAGTAGGTTAGATTAAATTGGATAATGGCAACTTCTTTAAGTGTTTTTCATAAGAATTAAATGAATTGTGATTTCTTCTTACCTCATACTTCTATGTTTTTCTTAAACACAGCACTGCAGTATCAGCGATCCATTGTCACCATCGTCAGCTGTTTTCACGACTCCTTGAGCAATCGTGATTTATTCCCATGACTTGACTCGTCTGTTAAATTTATATATCAAATTTGGGAATTTTTAACATTATGAGGTTCAATTCATAAGGATTAAATGAATCATGATTTCTTCTTACCTCATACTTCTATGTTTTTTAAACACAGCACTGCAGTATCAGTGACCCATTGTCACCATTGTCAGCTGTTTTCAAAACCGATGTTAAAAATTCCCAAATTTGATATATAAATTTAACAGACTTTTTCATAAGTTTGTTATTCTGTTTTAGCAATGATAATAGGCATATTCTAACGATAATACGGCATCTTTTAGGTTAATTTAAGTCAACTTCTGAATCAATTTTAGCATTTTCTGGATCTTTTGGAAGAAAACCACATTGCTGAGTAGGCCTAATTATTTACCAACTTGTAATATAATTTCTGTGTTTTTATGTATGAATGTAGGGGATAATCTTGCATAGAATCCCATTTCTATGTTATCTAGCATACATTATTAATAACTACATTTCAGTTAGGTTTCTGCGTCCATATGCTGGACTTTATCTGGTAAAGGATAGTTCTATCTGCACCTTCAGAATGATGAAATGAAGGTGATTGTATTACTCTAGCTCCAGTGCTATAGGTTTTAGAAAGTGTCAAACTGAATAATTCCATTTTACTAGTGTGGAAAATATTTCACATTGTATTTCCATCTGATGTTCTTTTTTAATTAATGTAATTATTTTCAAGATGACTAGTTCAACAACAGGGCTCAACAGTATATTACCTTTCCCTTCATTTTCCATAGTATATTTTTGTAATAGTGTTATTCTACGTACTTCTTCTGTCATCACTAACATTTTATAATATTTTTAATGTTTTTCAACAATACTAATAACATTATTTTATAACTTTTAGGTATTTATTTATTTATGAGAAACACAGTAACATTATGACATTTTTAGACAATATCTGAAACTCTCTAACTATTTTCCCTCCTCTTCCAATGTTGCCACCATCAACAACTCAATTATACATATTTTTGTTAGGTTAGTGTACATCAGATTAGTATACACTTCAGTAAATAACATTCATGTAATAATTTATTTTGTTAGGTTAGGAAGGGAGAAGATAGTAGCCTATACATCCATTTCTAATAAACGTTTGGGAATTTATTTCGAATTACCACACGTGCTGCCATCTAATGACAGCTCTATAAATTTTCTGTCAGACTTCATAGATATGTGGTACCACCTAGCAACAGCTCTACAAACTCATGCACATGCACACTGTTATTCTGTAGAATTTATAAAATATATTGGGAAAGGTAAAGTACTGTTTTTTTTCAATATCAGTTCTAAAACTTAAAAACTTACAAAAATTAGATATTAAGATTGTTCAGCCTTAAACTTAAGCTAATATGCTGATATTATAAAGGAATCGTTTGCTATTTCATTAATTTAACTGAACTAGAAATAAGTCTGTTATACATAAACTGTCCACCACTGTGGTCTCGAGGTAGCGTGCTGCCTTGTCATGCAGCGGGCCTGGGTTCGATCCCCGGTCGGGGCAGTTTTTCTGGGTGAGGTTTTAATCGGGTTTTTCCTCACCTGTAAGAGAAATGTCAGGAAAACTTTAAGGCCCAAACGGTCCCTGAAATCATATGGCCATCCTAATCATGATCATGATCATCATCATCCTTATTATCATCATCATTATCATCGTCCTTTCAGTCTATTATCTTAGAACTTACCATTTTTTTTTTTGGGAAAAAGGGGATGGAAGGAAAGAATAATAATTTATAAATGAGAAGATAGTAAACAAGGTGCCCAAGCTGTGCAAAACATTTCTTCCACTTACTTGTGTTTTGCGCTCTTTTAACTTTACTATCTAACCTCTCTTGGTTAACTCTTGTTTTTTCGACCCCGAAGCTATTAGGGCATCCGAGGGCTAGGGAGTCCTTCCTTTCTTCCATTTCTCCTTTCCTTTATTTTCTTTTCTCCTCCAGAAAAGCCTGACCAGAGGCTATAAGATGGCAGCCCCATCACTGGTCTTGCCTTCCTTTGGCCAGCAACCAATCGAAGGGACTATTATTATGCTTTCAAGTCTTATACGAGAATTTCCCATAAGGAAAATTTTCTATAGGATCGTAACAGGCCTTGGCCTAATACTTGGAAGGAAGAAGAAGAAGAAGATAGTAAGTATAATAATGAAAAATATAAAAAGGGTTAATCAACTTAAGGGTATTATTTGAGGGTAGAAGAATATCATGAAATAAATTATTACTTTAGCGGTGTGGAAAGCAACGGGAAGCTACCACACCTACAATTTCCTAGTAAAGCTGCAAGCATAGCATGAAAATGCTATGATTACAGTGAGGGACCTGCCTTCGGGCAGAATTACTATGGATGGATGCATAAACTAAGAACATTTTTCAGCAAGTCGAATTGTGGTCCCATTTTGGTGGTTTACAGAATATTTTCTTATTTGTTAAATTGGAGAAACTCAATTTTTTATGCCAGCTTATTTAAAAGTATCTGACTGCAGTGAAAATAAATCATGCATAACTATAAGTTAATACCATTTTATATTTAGCCGTATAATTTAACACCAATTTAAATAATACCTACTGATTCATTTAAGTATTACTTTATTAAAAATATAGGTATTATGAATAATGCACCCTTCAGCTGTTTTAGTTTGAATTAACTAATAATATTTAAAACTAACTGAAATGATATCTATGTGGTCAGTGTGTAATTTTTGGGTTAGCTTTTTTTTTTTTTTAATTTAATAATGTGTGGTTGATTAGTTCAAACCAAAAACAGTTGGAGGGTGGATTATTCACATTAATAAATTAAACCAGTGTACCTTATAGGATATAATTCCAATTTAACGATTATTTTAATTGTGTATGCTGAGTTTTGTTGTGAAACATTGAAAATTGCAACCACTAGAGTGGTTTTTAAATTTTCAATTTTTTTTAAAATTCATAAGAACTCCTACACCTAATGGTCAAATTTTCCTAATTAATGAACTCAAACTTACTTTTCTTTTAATTGATTGCTTTATGCCAAGTTTGGTTTCATAATGAAACAAAATTTGCAGCTCTTAGAGCATTAAAACATATATAAATTTTGGTCATGGTCATTTTCAGCATCTACTAATCTGTAAAAACATTTCAAAAACATTTTCATGAGAACAACCTCAATAGCTTCATTCCTTCGGAATTCAAGAAGTAGATGCTTTATGGAAAATTACCCATTGTTTACTCAACTGAACTAGAATAAAAAAAATTGCTGGATGTTTTCTGGGAAATTTCCCTAATATCTAACCACAGGTGTGATAATTCTAACTAATTTTGTTTTTGATACAATAGTTTCATTATCAACGGACACAATCATAATACTGATCTGACAGTTATGTGAAACAATTGTCTTTTTGCAGTAGAAAATTAAAACAATTGAGAACATACATAAAATTATGTATGTTCCATTAAAAATACTTTGCGTTTAAGGATATAAATTAAAAATGTGTGAATCCATTACCACTAACTTTATTTCATTTACTAACATTTTAACATTATATTAACTTTGTTATGCAAATCATAGAAGCATATTAACTTACTCCTTACGATCAACAGATTGCGCAATGTATGTCTATAGTTACCATTAAACTAACCTTTTTTTAAATATTTTTTTTAGATGAGGAAAACAGATAATAGTTTATGGATATTAATCGATCCATCAATCTGTTCACCCATAATGTCAAACGAATTATCATATTGTTATTCAAACATATAAAGTAAATTAAAGTTATCGTAAGCTTACCTCTGAAAGACATCCCATAAAAATTCTCGATTAGGCATCGGAGACTGGAAATGCGCCATTGTTAATTAATAAAATAATCCCTCGTGTTTGAAGTTAACTACAAGGATAACTTGTCTTAAATACGTTAAATTCACAAAATAAATGAATCAACAGGCTCACAATAAATATGAATAATCATCACAGTCAATTAGCCACTCCCCCAACGAAGGACACGTGTTGTTTGTTCAGTACTGCCATTACTGAAAAACTGAAACTTCTAGTACATCCAGAAATAAACTAATTTGTGCTACCAACCTTGTATGTTCATTCACTGTCATTAAGAAATGAACATGTAATCGTATTGCATTTATTTCTCAACAATCCCAAAAAAATACTACAGAATAAAAGAAGTATACAATTCAATTGTATATTATTTAAAACGTGTTAATCTGATTCATTGGCACTATCGAACCCGAAGGTCCATGGCCGCGGGGCATACGTTCTCTATGAATCTCTATCCTGAGCTAATGTTTTCTAATCATTCTCTCTATAATTTATTTGCCTCAAATGATGGTTGATGTTATTCTCTCAACTCATTTTTGGCCTACTGACTGGACCATAGAGAACCGAAGGGAGTGGACCATAATGTTCATATCTCTCTTTCATTCCCCATGTTCTGCCCATCGCAGATTACGAGACCGAACAGTTCTTATTACATCATCCTGGTTTACATTATACTATGTTATCTGCAATAAACAAATAATTATAGCCTTTAAGCCTATAAAAAAGTATAATGGAAAATAGCATCATACATTAAAAAAAAACTGATTCACATCAAACATCCCCATGTGATTTGTTAAATAATGTTAAATTTAACTAAAAATTCATCTATTTAGTCTATTAACATTCTTCTTCCAGCTCTACAGCCTTTTATGAGCCCTGGCTGCTGCTGGGATACTCCTCCATGCATCCCTGTCCAACTCCCTCCTTCTCCATCCCCAGACCCTGAGCTTTTGGAGCTCCTCCTCTATTCCATTCATTCATCTCAGCTTCGGTCTTCCTCCATCTGGTCTCAGTAGTGTCAGTGCTGTAATGTTTACCTTATACCTTTTAAGTTCTCTATTAACATTACCTATAATAAATAATCCCCAAGGGGTATCAAGTAATTACTTATTTGGAATTAAAATAATTGGAAACCCATTCATATATATATATATATATATATATACAGTATAGTAAAGCAAAAGACAGACAGACATGGAAAGGGTAAGACAAGACATCATCGTCATCAGCATCAAGAATTAGACCTGCTGGTCTGTTCCGATCTCATGTTAGAATTGGTCTATCCATCTTTTACTGGGGACTAGACTTAATAGAATAGGGAAGGAGGATGACATGTAGGCATTGTGGATTTAGGTACTTAGGGATAGTGTAATGGAATAGGCCTACTCAGATTTGCATTAGAGAGAGACTAAGAAGAAAATGAGTATGGCATCTCAATTAGTTAAGACTAGCAAAGAAGGTAAATATATTAATCACAGGGAATAGCTCATCCTGTGATCATCACTGAGTGGTAGAGGTCCTTATTCTGTAGGGGTCTAATAGACTTAATAATTATATTACGGTATTGTTGCACTTTAATGACAAGAAACATAGCATGGATTAAATGAAACTGAATAACCAAGCAAGTTGACTCAAGGGATAGCATTTTTTTACTTGTATTCAGGAGATCCTGAGTTCAAACCCCAGTGCCAATAAACCTGACTGAGTTTTATTCCTGGTTTTCCTCAATCATCAAGGGAAATGCTGAGTTGAAATGTCATATCAGGACCCACTTCATCATATTCATATTTTATAGTATCATTAAATATAAATAACTACTACATGATCTTAGACAACTGCAGTGGTCAATGTTCTTTGACTTTAGTCCCAAGGATCGCGGATTCAAATCCAGCTGGGGTCGATGGATTTTTAGAATAAAAAAATCCAATGAACAAGTCCTCTGGGAGGGACTTTCAGGAATGGGTTCTGAATCTAAAGAATTTTGGGCTCACAAAAGAACCTCAAGCCAAAATTAGTACCTCTGAGCAAAATGTAATGAGCCTTCACGATCCAAATAATACCTTAGTTGCTCACTAGATGTCTCACTGAAGTGATATGCTGACCACATGTCACGTATTTACATCTATAGGGAAATAAGTGTAACTAAATTATATAATTCCCAAATATTCTTCTTAATAAAGGAGCCACAATTTGCAAAGATAGAAGCAAAGGCTTCATAGCATTTGGTGGGTGGGAATTACAACGTATATAGACAAAAATTTGCATTTAGATCGGTACTTGTACGGTAGTTCAGGTGGTAGATCACTTAGTCTAGAGAACCAAGGGTCCCGGGTTCAAGTTCCGGTGTGAGTGTATAATTTTTCTCTTCAAATAAGAGTAACTAAATTAGTTTGGTCAAAGAACTCTCATTAGGGTAGTATCCCATATGTCTCCATGAGCGATATATGGGATATATACAAACGTACATATGGCATGGGTCATTACAATAACATTATGAATTTGATCATCTCAAATGCAGAATCCCGGGTCATTTAATTTTCCACAAATTAATATTTTTGGTGATGTCCCCACTATTCCTGATCAAGCTTTATATGTTGAAGCGTCTTTAAATAAAAAAAACTGAATAAAGAAAACTAATGTCACTACAGAAACTGTAGAGGGGGCTTCATATTGAATCCAATTTTAACTAAACAACCACACCTCAATAAACTTCCACAAACATAAATTGGAACAAAAGACAGATCATTTAAAATCATACATGCTCTGCCTACAAATATGACAATGGAATCAAAAACAGCATTATCCACATACTAATTTTTAATCAGATCTCTACATGCTACCTTCTATTTTTCTTTCAAATTAAACTCTCAAAACCAACCAAAGGAAATGGTACATGATGATAACAAAGAGAGAGGGAGAAAAAAAAAATCAAACCACATTCCTCCACTAGTTGCGAGTCTAAATGTTAACAAAAGCAGATCCTGCGAAAATATATATTGGTGCATCCATGATTTAGCAGGTATGCTGTCATTTTTTAATCAAACTCTAGAGCATGGAAATTATTTAATGATTTGTAGACTTGGTTCATGAACTTGAAAGGGGATACAACAGACAGGTTCTCCTATGAAAAACACCAAGACAAATATTTATGTGTGAATGTATTTTAGATTCTGATACACTCTTCAAAATTATCACACCCATACATATAAATACATTACTCAATATCAAATATCTACAACTTCCTTCTCATCATAATAGAAAAGGAAATATTCCCAATAACATATAAAATCATCAAAGTACATATGATCCATTTCTTAGACTTTTAGATTATTGCAAAACAATGTCACTAAAATCTCATTTTTGAAGATGTGCAAATACAACCTTGGACATGGAATATAACCGACCTCCTAGAGGATAATTTTTTAAAAGTTTTAATCACGTGAAAACCTGACACACATGAAAATGATACACAGAATATAGGTCAAAATAAATACTTACAAAATGTCGAATCTGTCCATGTAATGTAAATCACTTTATGACAATTTTTTACACTCAGTCAACAAATTATATGTCTTGAGGTTTTACACATTGATCTCAGTGCTCTAGAAGTCTAGAGGTTAAGTTTCTTGCCTTTGGTCCCAAGGATCACAGGTTAAACCCCTCCCCCCCACAGAGTAATGGATTTTTTAGGATGGAAAAATCAAAGGAACAAGTTCTCTTGGAGAGACTTTAAGGCATGGGTTGTAAGTCTGATGATCTTCAGGTTCATAAAAGAACCTCAAGCCCTAATTAGAATCTTTGAGAAAAATTTAATTGCTTTTCCTATCCAAATAATCTTAGTTACCTACCACGTGTCTCCTTTGAGGCTATGAGCTAATAACTTTCACTTGCTATGATATGTAGGGAAGTAAGTGCAATTAAATTAGTTTTGTTAAGTAACTCCCTGAAGGACCATCCTTGCCCCATGTCCCCACATGTATAGGTATAGAGGTTATACATAAAAAATTAGTCCCACATACTAACAGAAACTGGTATCCTGTTTTTGTAATTAGCATTTCTGGCTACGGATCATTATTGGCCTTGTATTACAAGGATTTTTCTCTAGCAGGGTTTATCTATTAAAGAATGTGTGTGTTTGTGTATGCAGTGTAAGAAAGAGAGAGAGGTAAAAGTGTTCTCACTACAGGCCTCAGGAGGCCCTTGGGGTAGTAGGAGGTTAAGGCTCCCACTTTTTCTTGACAATCGGCACTTGATGTCAGCCCTGCGTGACGGCCGCCTTTACCCCAGAACAAGCGTCTGGTACTCATTTCAGTTAGAGGCTGAGTCGACCCCAGGGCCATAGTGCCGCCAGAAGGTTTGGGTCAGTTTAAAAATCCTGACCCCACCAGGACTCGAACCCTCGACCTTCCAGCTTGTAGCGCAGTGCCTTAACCACTACGCTACGGCGTGCCAGGGGGAAAAAAGGCCATGAAACAAAAGTAAATAAAAATTATTAAATCAATATTAAGAAGCAAAAGCTATTAATATGATTGAAATAAGTAAATTAATGTATATAGCTAAACTATTGCAATCAATGGTAAAGAGAAAAATGTCTTTTTTTACCACTGATTGAAAACAAAATTGTTACCACAAGTTCAATGTTACATTCACTGAGGTCCTTCAATGGTCCCAATCTTCTGCTCATAAAATCAAGTTCATATAATTAATATCCAGTTCCATAAGATACATCCTACCCATGCCTAGGCCATCCTAGAGATCTTCTCCTCAAGAGTAAAATTAATACAAAACAAAATGTTGATAATTTTTACTAAAAATGCCACAATCTATTCATTCTTTTCTTTAAAAAAATCATAAGGGTCGCTTCACGAAAAAAAAAAAACAAATACTAGTATTTTATATTAAATTAATGTTGCAAAGTAAACATTATGAGGTATAATCATTAAAATTCATCAAAGAACATTTTGTTTAAACAACTCACCTCATAGGATTCATGCTTCCATGATACCGCGGTTTCAAACACAGTCATGTTCATCCTCAGCCATAACTCCTACTGACAAAATTCTTCGGCCATCAACTGTTCTATTGTCACCATCTTCAGTGCTGCCATCTATGGTTGAATTTATGAACTTGATTTCGAAGTTCATAAATTCAACCATAGATGGCAGCATTGAAGATGGCGACAATAGAACAGTTGATGGCCGAAGAATTTCGTCAGACAGAGTTATGGCTGAGGATGAACACGACTGTGTTTGAAACCGCGGTATCATGGAAGCATGAATCCTATGAGGTGAGTTGTTTAAACAAAATGTTCTCCGATGAATTTTAACTAGTATTTTAATTAATGATTCTCTTTAACAACTCAAGTTACCTACATCACAATACAAGCATTTGTTCAGACTTTTTATTTAAAATTAATATTTGAAGACAGAAATTTTCACCCAAACTGGGATTTGAACTCAAGGCCTCTTGTTTTATATACCAGCGCATTAGACCACTATGCTAACTGGGCATCACATTTTAGAAAGAAATGTTTCTCTCTCTTATACAATCTTATATTTATTTCAAGTTTGAGGTTCTTTTATGTTCTGTAAACTTATCACACAAGTCAACAACTTCCAAAGAAAGTAAAATTAAGAGATTTTTTGCCAAGAAAAATCAATTGATCCCCGACAAATTAGAACCAGAGGCTATCATTATAACCATTATTCCAATGTGACCAAAGAGAAAAGCACATATTAGAGCTTCTGACTACAGTTCATGTGGTCCTGGGTTTAATTTCTGGGTCAGACCACAGGAATTTTTCTTAAAGGGAATTATTCCATTGTTTGGAATTTAGGTGAAGTTAATGTTTAAGAACTCATGTTACTTTGTTATCATTTATCACCCATCACATCATTGGGGTAATGTAACTACGCCTTCCAGGGACTCCAACCTCAGAAGTGGGTAACAATTGCACCATTGTCAGGAGAGAATACCAGAAATATCTTAAGACAACCTGGTGGTTGAAAAAAAAAACTTGTCTACTAATTTAAACCATTTAGAATGTGATTTATATATATCATCATCATCTTCATTCATGGATTAGGTCTGTTGTCCCGTTCCGACTTCAGCCCATCTCTTTCTAGGTCTGCCCACATCTCAGGTGCCTTTAGGTTTGTATTTTGTTATTTGTTCCGGATATCTATCTTCATTCATTCTGTCTATGTGTTGCTTCCATTTTTGTCTATATGTATCTATTTTATCAGTTATTGCAAATATTTCAAGTTCCTGTCTTATTTCTGTGTTCTTGATTCTGTCTTCCTTAGTGCACCCTTTAACAGATCTCAAAAATTTCATTTCTGCCGCCGTTATCCTACTTAGATCTTGTTTTTTATGTATCCAGGCTTCTGAACCATGAGCAGTACCAGTACTGCCAACGTTTTATAAAATTTCAATTGGGTGTCTCTTGTTGTTTTGTTATTTAGTGATCGTTTTATCGTAACAGAGTGGAATCCTTGAAAGAGGTAGTCCACTCCAGGGACTGGGCGCCCCTGCCCTTTTGTGAGCTCCAGGTCCCACTCGCCCAGTGGATAGTACCTGAGTAGGGCCCTGTCCACAGGGTTACATGGGGAGAAGAGAAGTCCCCAAAGCCGTAGTGAAGGCAACTTCTCTAGGAGACGAACACTCTGAAATTGCAGTTCCCTGCCCTCCAGGAAGAGAGGTTTGGCTAGAGGCTGGTAACCTCTACTAGTAAAAAATAACTTACTCATAAACTTCAGCAGAAGAAAAGCCGGATTGATTTATATATATATATATTTTTTTTCTGTTCTAGATTCTTAAAAACTTAAAATCTATCAATCTCAGTCAGATTTGAACCCACTATCTTCGAATCAATTGACAAGACTGTTACAAATAACCTCTGTAAAAACATAAAATATTTTCCTTAGGAAAATCAGTACATACAAATATGGGATGATGAAAATGCTGTGAACTTGGACCAAATATACATTAATGATTCTATACAAGGTGGAAAGAAATTCATATCAATTTTAGAAGATGATGCAGTTATTAATTGAAGATATTAACATTTGAAAATTCACAGAAAATTAAAAGCATATACACATTGATTGTCTATCAAGGATTGTAGTCTGATGTTTTAGACGGTAAAAACTGTAAGAATTAAGAATTAAATGAATCGTGATTTCTTCTTATCTCATACTTCTATGTTTTTTTAAACACAGCACTGCAGAATCGGTGACCCATTATCACCATTGTCAGCTGTTTTCACGACTGTTCTAGATTCTTAGACTGTTCTGATTCTTTCACAGTCATGAAAACAGCTGACGATGGTGATAATGGGTCACCGATACTGCAGTGCTGTGTTTAAAAAACATAGAAGTATGAGGTAAGAAGAAATCACGATTCATTTAATTCTTATTAATTGAACCTCATAATGTTAAAAATTCCCAAATTTAATCAGTAAAAACTGTAATTAATTTCCAAGCTAATCATGGATAGAAGAAAAATATTAATTTTTATAAAATCATCATTTTTTATTCATATACAGAGTGAACATAAAGTCCCAATTAATTTTAGTGAAAATGCAAATATATCTTGTTTTTGTTTAAGGTATTGAGAATGTTCACGATTGAAGAGAGGATTGCTGTGGTCCGTGCCTATCATAGAGGACTCGTGTATGATACAGTGAGAGCGGATTTCACACGATGATTTAGGAAACTTGACCCCACAAATGAGACCATATGTCAGCTTGTTAACAAATTTAATCGCAGGGAGTGTTCAGGCAGGCCATCTATACCTACAGACACCGTGCAACGGATTCAGGAAGCCATTGAGCAAAGCCCTCGTGCATTAACTCGGCAACTCAGCCGTGAGCTTGAGCTTCCACAATCCACTGTGTGGAAGATTTTACACTTTACGTTGCACAAACATGCGTATCATGTTCAAGTTCTGCACAATCTTGAAACATTTCCAGGAAGATGGGTGGGCAGAGGATCACAACGCATATGGGCACCATATTCTCCAGACTTAACCCCACTCAATTTCTTTGCGTGGGGCTACATCAAATCACTTGTGTATTGAACCAAGATTCCAGATCTTGCAGATTTGAAACAGCACATTAGAGACGCAGTTGATACCGGCTATGTTGGTGAAAGTTTTCCAACATGCCTCACAACATTGGCAGCTCTGCTTTGAAATTGCGGGGGGGCCATGTTGAACTGAGATAATGTGCTGTGCAGCAATTATGTGGATTCATTATGCCCTTAAACAAATTTGACATAATTGGTCGTTTTCACTAAAATGGATAGGGACTTTATGTTCACCCTATATTATAGAGTACGGCTAACAAGATGGCTTTATATACTTGGTGCATTTAACATTGCCTATTTCTGCTATGATATTAAATGCAACATCAGGGGATGAACTCTAACATCTGGGTATTTACATTCAGATTATAACAGAGAGACATTTTTAAAATTTTAAGCAATTTTCATTAGATTCAAAGGTTATTGGTTTAAGAACAAGGTGCTATTTATCCATTTAGGAATTATAAATTTTATACATTATGAGAAACTCCATTCTTAGCCTCAAATTAGAAAGTACTTATTTATATTAATGAAATCATTATGCATTTGGATTCCCTCTTTATTTGCATAAAGATTAGATATTCATCAAATATTATGTTAGAACTTTGTACCCCCTACCTATATCTATATAATTTTAAATGTTCTAAAGTGCTAGAAGATTGTCATTTTTATACTAATGCAAATATATATATATGGATATTTTTATGTCATGTGAGAGAATGATGGGTGGTTTCTGGCCCATTGCTAGCATGGTTCCAGCGAGTGCATAATCATTTCTTGGGCACTTCTACAATATATAACAGCACTAATAATAAATATTCAATAATTTGGACTTACCATGATCACTGTCAGTGATAAAAAGTAGAAGTAAAAATAAGATTATGACTTCTGCTAATACAGTTGCTATGTCAATTAGTGAATTATAGCATATTTTGGTATGAGAATAATAAATATTATTTTGTGGGTGTAATAAATTGGTATAAAATATATAAAAAAATTTGGGATAAATTATAAAAAAATAATGTAATAATTTGGATAAATTACATTTGGTGCAGTCAATACCACCGACCCAATGAGACATCTAACAGGCAACTAAGGTATTACTAGGACTTTGATGTCGGTAAATTATTACTTAGAGGCCTCTTTATTCAGGCTTAAAAATCTTCAGACTTGGGACCCACGGCTTAACACATTCAGTACCGTAAACCAGTTAAGGCGTTTAAAGAGATTATCGTGTATGCGGCCGTTGGTCAGTTAACTCGCTTTAGAGCAGGTGCAAACAAACCACGTTTATATTCGGCGCCTAAATATTGTGTTGGCTTAGTATGTCTTGGAGATCATAGATGGCATGTAAATATACATTTTCTATTCCCGTTTGACACGTTTAACCTTGGTGAATCCCCTTTTATTTTTAAAACAAACAACACATGGAATTCGTTCACCCAAACTTGCTCCAATGCAGTCGTATATGTTTCTCGATATCGCGCTGTTGTTTGTGCGGAGTGAAACCATGGCAGAAGAAAAATATCTCACTGAAGAACAATTAGTGAATATTTTGTATAATGATGACTCACGTGATGAACTGATTCCTGAATTAGAAGATTCACAAAGTGAAAGTGAAGATGAACTTCCACTTCCTGAAATTGATACGCTGATACTATGTGATGTCAATCACCCAAGTTATTTCACCATCAAATCCTACTAGGATATCTCCTTTAGGTATGTACAAAATTTGAATGTTCTAGGACTAATAGTTTGTGAATAATGGTCCATTTTCTGAAGTGCCACGAAAAGGGTAGCTGGGGTATTTAAATGGCTGGCCTGTGGGTTTAAATGCCCTGCTCAGTGCCTGGTACTGAATGTGTTAAAGTCCCTCCCGGAGGACTTGCTCCTTGGAATTTTCCGTCCTAAAAAATCCATCGACCCTGTCCGGGTTTGAACCCACGACCCTCAGGACCAGAGGCAAGGAGCATAACCACTAGTCCACCGTGGCCGATGATATGCAACTGAAATTGAGAAATCTGTGGATATGAATTGAGAGGTTATTTACAAGAGACTTTACAGGCTGATGACTTTGCTGCACATTCTTAGCATATCACAAAAAATAATGGCACTTATAACTTTTTTTTTAGATCCAAGTATTTTCTATTCTAAAAGAATCACATTCTAAAACAAATATGAGTTACTTTCCACCCTGTGTATAACTCTTTTCATTGTTGACACTTTTATGCAATGTAAAATTACTAACAACTACATACAACATTAAAAATAAATTTCTTTCTTCCAACCTAAGTACAATGGACACCTGCACTCGGAAGGACATATATATATATATTCTTTCTTCTTGTAAGGAACAACAAAAAATGCTCATAATATCAATTTATTTCATCAACCCTAAAAAAAAATTACTAAGAATATTTCATTCAAACATGGTCCCACACAGAATATTGTAACTTATATAAACGTACAAAAATTGCCATGAGATACTAGTGTATAAATGGTAATTGAAGAATAAGATTAAATATGGAAATTGAAGGGTTACTAGAAGAAGAGTTTTGTTAAGTTGATAAGACTAAGGTGGCTGTGACACATAATACAAATATAAGATAAACATTTCCAAAAATTGATATTAGATGCAAGAAGGGAGGAAAACGACCAAGGAAAAGAAGGATAGACAATGTTGATAATGACATCGCAAGTTTGGTATTGAAGAATTAAAAAAATGAAAGCTAGGGATAGAGGGCATTGGAAGGTCGTTGAGAGGAAAGCCAAGTATTTTTATACCATGCAGCTAAGAAGTTCAAGGATCCATTAATTCCACTGTACTGAATGTTCTGATCTATCTGTTCTTCTTTAATTCAAATGTTAAAACAAGTACCTGATATAACAGTCGTCCTCAACTAAATTAAATTTCTGTTTAAAAAAAACTTTGTCAAGTAATTAAAATTATGTACCAAATAAAATGCAAAAGATGGAACATGTTTCTGAAAGGCCTACATAATTTTAATTACTTGACAAAGTTTTAAACAGAAATTTAATTTAGTTGAGGATGACTGTTACATCAGGTATTCATTTTCACATTTTATTACATAACCTCAATGGTGATTTACAATAAATTTTTACAAGTACTGTTTGTTTACTTAGTGGAAATGCTATTGTGTATTAATCATATTCAATGAAGCATGAATGCTTTCTATTACTATGATAGTATTCTGTAGTTTTAACATTACTATTATGTACAACTATTCCCGCGTCGTACCCAAGTGGTTATGGCAAGATACCTTGAAGCAGAGCTATGGAACTTGCGCTGGGTTCGGATCTCCATGGGAATAAATGTCTCATGGAATTCCAGGCAATTTTGGACTGGTGCCCATCCAGCATCATGGGGCATTTTGGGTAGCTACAATAAGTAGCATCTCCATGTTGAGAAAACCAGCTATAACAGCTGAGGGATGCAACATGCTGACCACATGTCATCCCTACACTGGCAGAATGATTGCCTACCTCTGTGATTAACACATATTGATGTGAGGCTAGCAGCCGGCTGGTAGGTCAAGGGCCTTCTAGGCCTTTCGCACCATGGAGTTTTTTTATTAAATGTAACTAGGAAGTGATATTAATAAAAAAAAGGCAAAAGTAAAAAAAGCATACAAACTACTGCCAAATACAACCATTTAATTAAAAGCCTATTGTGGAGTCAGGATATACTGATGAATTGTAAAAAAATGTACAGAACATATTTTATACAATATTAATTTATGAAACCAATATATGAACAGTAACAAAGAAGGATTTATTCAAGGAACAAATAAGTATTCTTGTAAATACTAGAGAGACGGTATACAGATCTCTAATGTAAGATAAATTTTGAAATTGGATAAAATACAAAATTAGATGGAATAGAGAAGAATATGATGATATAGCCACATGAAAAGAATGAATATTAGAAGGATTCCAAGACAAGCACTGGAATATAGATTAGGAGGGCAGATACCAAGAGGTCAGCCGAGATATAGATGGAAAGAAAAATTTTAAAAGAATGCCAAGAAAAGAAAAAAAAGTTTAATGTATGGAAGCTTTTGTTCAAAACTTGACTCCTGGAATAGGACAGAGGGCTAGAAGAAGAAAAATTATTATTTTTATAATAATTATTACACAATATTGTAAAATTGCAAGGTTCATTTTTAATACTTTCCTGTAAAGTAAATAATACTAATAATTAACAAAATTCTACTTATTAAATTCATCGGAGAACATTTTGTTTAAACAACTCACCTCATAGGATTCATGCTTCTATGTTACCGCGGTTTCAAACACAGTTATGTTCATCCTCAGCCATAACTCTGACTTGTTTAAACAAAATGTTTTCTGATGAAGAATTTTCTCAACTATCAATGTAATATTTTTAGGGTTGACAAAATTACATCTTTTTTTTTCAATATATTTATAATATTTACATTAATTTTCTTCTCTGGCTTGTGTATTATACACAATGCCCCCCACTTAAAATCTATATAACATTTTTTCAGGAACAAATCTATTCTGCAATTTACAATTTCTTCTTCTATCATGGGAAAAATTATATTCTCAAATTCTAATTTTTAATCCTGTTTCTAATAAAATAAAAAAAAATCTAATATCTTGTAAATATGACAGGAAAAATTATGCATTTTTTATCAGCGTACACCTTAGTAGATACCACTAGAAAGATTATTTTTTATAATGACCAAAATTAAATCACTCTCAAAATAAAAACTAGTTATATGGTGCATGTTCATCAATCAAAAACAATAAACATTTCTGAGTGAAAATTCTCCACAATAAGAGACATGGAAAGGACTGTAGAAACAAAGCATAAATCATGCCTGCAACCTCTCAATATTTTATTGTTTCCACATCTACAAAAAACTGAAAATACATTTAATTTTTTATAGTGACAAAGGGAAAGGAATCTTATTAATTCTTTCATGTGTGTCAGTAATTAGATCACAAGGCATTTGGCTATTTTAAAAGAAATACAATACAATGGCTGAGGTCTAGCTCTTGTTTTTGGAATTAACGGCTACGGATTTTCAGGTTTCATACAGATGATAAAGAAACTATAAAAAATTCTGTAACTATGATAATGGTTCAGGCTTTGTTTTCGTAACAATAAATTAATCAGATTTTATAACTCAACTCATACTTTGTATAAAAACATGAGGTGATATGTAAAATCTGATTCATTTAATGATTTTAAAAATACAATAGGAATTAATATTATGAGGTTCTTCTTAATACATAAGAAGAGTATCTTTATCTTACGTCAGTAGTTGACTTCGTTTAGGACATGTTTCAAAAAATGAAGATTTGTTTTGAAACATGTCCTAAAAGAACTCAAATACTATGAGGTAAGATAAATACAGACTTAAAATTCATCGGAGAACATATTGTTTAAACAACTCACCTCATAGGATTCATGATTCCATGATATCGCGATTTCAAACATAGTCATGTTCATCATCAGCCATAACTCCGACTGACGAAATTCTTCGGCCGTCAACTATTCTATTGTCGCCATCTTCAGTGCTGCCATCTATGGTTGAATTTATGAACTTCGAAATCAATGTAATTTCGTTAGGGATATCAAAATTCATTGATCTATTTTTGTTTTTCTGAATGTATATTTTTTCCCAAACTGTCAATTCCAAAGGTTTCTCTACTTGTTTTAAAAGTTTAGCTTCTCTTCCAATTTTATGATTTCCAATAACATTGATTTCGAAGTTCATAAATTCAACCATAGATGGCAGCACTGAAGATGGCGACAATAGAATAGTTGACGGCCGAAGAATTTCATCAGTCGGAGTTATGGCTGATGATGAACATGACTATGTTTGAAATCGCGATATCATGGAAGCATGAATCTATGACGTGAGTTGTTTAAACAATATGTTCTCCGATGAATTTTAATGATTATACCTCATAATGTTTACTTCCCAACATTAATTAAATATAAATACAGACTACTTATTTATAATTTAATGACTGTTAAATAAAACCTCAGAGTATTACTTCCTAAAATATATGTTTATACTCTTAAAGAATATCAAATATAGAGATATAATCCTGATTTTACTCAATTGATTTCCTCTGAAATCATAAATGAAAAAACACATCAAGAATACTAGAGAGCTACAATCATTGTCATAACTTTAGAAAAAACAAGTAAAATAGTACTTTTATTTAATGATACCCTTTAACAATAGTCAACAGCCATACTATGCTGAAAAACTAGTTCTCATCTGATCACCGAAGTTAAGTAACATTGGGCATGGTTAGTACAGTAAAACCTGTCTATGAAGGAACGAGACGGTTTCTTAAATATATTTTCAATATAATAAATTTGGGAATTTTTAACATTATGAGGTTTTATTAAATATATTTCCATCTTGGCAGTTTTCCTTCTTATTCGGGGTTCCCAAATTACAAGCTTGAATTTTCTTATGCAGTGTAAGGGTTTTACATGCACGCTTTAAAGACATAACATATTGAACTGAAATACAGACAAAATAGTGTATGTAACACAGCTCAGTTTGCACGGCAATACAAAACAACTTTATTACACAAAATTGAGAAGGAACTCAACTATAGGAAGACTGAAGAGTTTCCCAATTCCCTTGCAGGTAACATAAGCAGGCAAGGAAAAGAGAGGGATTCTCCACTGTCACACATAAGCAAGGATATCCCCGCAATACAATGGCAACACAAGAAGGTAAAATGATATAATGCAGAATTTTCACGTGTGGTCATTAATACTGTAATTAGAACATGCTTAAGAATAATTTTCTGTCTTACTGAGGTAAAAATGAATTATTGCTATTTTAAAAACCATTCCATTTCTGCATTATGAAGTTTTCCGGCTTATACAGGATGATTCTACATATAAAATCATACCGTTCTGGAGATTTATTTCCATCTCTACAGGTTTCCTTCTTACAAAGGTTCCAGCTAAGATGGGTTTTACTGTACTTGGAAACACCACATGTTAATGTGCCAAATGAATATTTTTGGCATCATCAGGAATTTGGATAGCTACAATAAGTAGTGGCTCCATGTTGAGATAACCAGCTATAACGGCTGGGGAACCGTCATGCTAACTACATGTCACCCCCATATTGGCTGCATGATCATCTGTCTCTATAATTAGCACATGTGGATCTGAGGCCAGCAGTTACCTGATAGGCCAAGAACCATCTAGGTCTGTTGTACCATAAAAAAAAGAGCACCTTTTTTCAATATTTAAACAAAGTATTCAAGTGGATTTTCATACACTGTATTGGAATTTTTAGTAATAGAAAAAAAATTATGGATATTTTAACATGCATAAAACTAGAAATTTGCACTCATAAAATTTCTTTCTGATCACTATAGCTTTTGATTTTCTAAACACATTTCATATTTTGATAGACCAAAAGGAAGACCTGTATCTAGATGGATAGATCAGGTGAAGAAGAGTAACATGGGAAATAAGAATATATGGGAAGATAGAGAACACTGAGGCTTACATCTAAAACTCTCCCCATGACTGGGGACACTAGAAAATATGATTTAAAATTTATATTTTAAAACAAGTATTTCTAATTAATAATTCATAGGTATGGAGTGGATTTTTATGTGCTAAAAATTAAGATTACAACACAAATAGCATAATGTTAACAAAAATGGGATACTTCTAATATAAAAAGTAAACTTGTATAATATTGTGATGCATTGCTCAAATTACCTCCTTTGATTTTCAGGGACAACGGCAGGACTCCTTATAAGGCAAAAGAGTTGGATTTGGGTTGTGTGCAACTTCAAATGACCTCTCCAAACATGCACTCTGGAGAAATCAGTTTCCAGATACATCAAGTCTAAAAGAATTGACTTCTCGGGTTTTTTATTCAAGAGGGATCCAGACTAACTTGCAGATGGTTCTGATCATCATCATCATCATCTGCATTCACGGATTAGGTCTTTGACCCGTTCCGACTTCAGCCCATATCTCAGGTGCCTTTAGGTTTGTATTTTGTTATTTGTTCTGGATATATATCTTCATTCATTCTGTCTATGTGTTGCTTCCATTTTTGTCTATATGTATCTACTTTATCAGTTATTGCAAATATTTCAAGTTCCTGTCTTATTTCTGTGTTCTTGATTCTGTCTTCCTTAGTGCACCCTTTAACAGATCTCAAAAATTTCATTTCTGCCGCCGTTATCCTACTTAGATCTTGTTTTTTATGTATCCAGGCTTCTGAACCATAGAGCAGTACCAGTACTGCCAATGTTTTATAAAATTTCAATTGGGTCTCTCTTGTTTTGTTATTTAGTGATCGTTTTATCATACCACATATTCCCTGGAATTTTGCTATTTTATTAGTTATATCATTATCATAATTAAATTAAATGTCACATCCTAGATAATTGAGATGGTTCACCTGTTCTATGATTTTGTTTCCTATTACTATTTTGGATCTGCTTTGATTTTTCCCTTGGAATGCCATTACCTTAGTTTTTTCTATGGATATTTTGAGATTATACTGTTCACATATATTATGTAATTTAAAAATATTCCTTTGAAGTTCGTCTTCCATATTTGTTCTGATCATTGCATATAAAATGAGATACAATCAGACTGGCTAGTAGTGTCCGAGTAGAAGTGACATAAGTGCAAAAACAAGAAAGTTTTGTGAGTGAAGCTATCAGTGAGTGTGAACTGAGTAATTAACTAAATTGTGAAGAAGAGACACTATTAGCAGAAAATTATATACAGTGTGTGTATATAGTGCAGGATTGTGAAATAAATAAAAAAATTGGAAATTTTGTGTAAACTTTTGAGAAGTTAAAAAAATTCCATCCATATCCTATGTTATTGCCATCCACAACAATATCAAGATAATATTGCTAGATTCCACAAAAGCACTGAAAAACTTTCCTAACTGTAAACAAGTTAAATCAATAACTTTTAAAAATCACACAAAACATTATGTCAATACTATGTTGCAATCTTAACTTTTGGTATATAAAAATCCATTCCCTATTCATAAGAACATATTTTTCTTGCTTTTGATCAAGAACAATGCAGACACAGTGAGTTTACTAAAATATAAGACTTTTTTTTTTAATTATTGAATCTGAAAAAAAAAATCATAAATGTGAACATTACAATCAATTCAATATTTTCACTATGTAGAATATATCTATGCATTGATTCAGGTGGGAGTACATCTGCTTTCTGACCACATATCCAAGTTCAATAGCAAACAAAAAGTAAAAATTTTCTGTCTTCTTCTGCTTCTAATATAGATTATAGATAAATAATTATTAATGATTATAATGGTATTAATAATTATTAAAAAATGACCAACTCATTAATTAATAAAAGAAACCTCATAGTGTTATTTCCTACATATATTTAATATAGATAAATAAGTTGAGGACTGCAGGATACACACTATTAGATCACAAAAAAAATGAAGACATCTTAGAAGAATTACACATGGAACCTTTAGGAAACAAAATTTCTGATTACAAGTCAAGATGGATGCAACATATTTAAATTAATATTGGGAAGTAAACATTATGAGGTTATATCATTAATAGTGAGTGAAGCCATGACTGAAGAGGGACAAGATATTGTCTGAAACCGCCGGTATCAAAGAAATATGAAATTATATGAGGTGAGTTGTTAAAAATATGTTCTCCACTCACTATTAATGGATGCAACATGTTCATCGAATGGAAGATCACAGGATACCCAAACAAATGTTAAGATATCAACCTGCAGGAAGAAGAAGACCAGGACGTCCACTCAAAAGATTTCTGGATGGTGTTTCTCTTGAGGCCAAAACAAGTCAACAAATGGCCTAAATTTGTGAATGCACTATGATAATGATAAATAAGTTGAGTCTGCCATAATCTTACATCATATTTTGTGCTTCAAAGTATCTCTGCTCCATCATCAGTTGGTACAGGCTGATAAGTTGTCGATACTGGATGTCAACTCCCGCTCCCTCTTTTTGTGGTCCAAAGAGCTTGCGTATTCAATTTCTATCCCCAGGAATTTCAAAATTCATGATTCTCTCCTCGTTCTTTTGTATGCAGATTTTTTTTTTCCCCCCATATGAGGAATTCATTTGTGTTTAGTGACTGTTTTAATAATTTGGAGTTTACATCTATTTTAAGCTTTTCTGACCAAATGTGAGCAGCTACTGTAGATTTTCTACTTCTTTTTTTACTTTTTTAGAAATGTTGATGGGCAGTAAAACATTGCACAGAGAAGTAAAAAGTGTGTGTGTGTTTGTTCTAATGCCACCCACTATCCATACTTTGGGTTCTGCAGATAGATGGCATTAATGTGGTCTATTTTAAATTTATGCACCACTTTGGCAGATCATTTTATGTTGATGTTTTCTTGTATTGTGTAAAGAGAAGAGATGATTGTATGTGTATGTATTTCTGTAGTGTAAAGTGTGCTATATGAGGGATGAAAATGAAGAGAAGGGAGAAGGTGAAACCCAGTGCCAACACACAGCCTACTCTTGTTGCAAACATCAAGGAGGCTGTCATGCCTAATGTCCCATCTGATTGATCAATCATGATCAACGGTACATTCCTTTTAAACAAATGTACAGCAGAGGGATTTCCAATTCAATTTATCTTAATGTAGGAATCTGATGTACACCAATAGAAAAATTCAATTGAAAAAAATGGTTGATGATAGGAATGACTGTTCCTAAAACTGCAGTCCTATGCTATGAAGAACTTGGGATTGTATGAGGTGAGATGGTGTACTACTCAATTTCATTTTATTAACTACCAGAGCTACTGGTTGGAGACAGGTGTATTATGACTTAAGAGTCCAGATGTTAGGCAGTTAAAAAATTCAAAATAGGCAGGCAAAAGGAACTAAAAAAATCAAAATAGGCTCTTACAAAAAATGGATTACAACTTAATTTTTTACAGCCTTATGTTCATCGCACCAATTTATCTTTGAAGCACCTGTCTATGAATGAGGACTATAGACTGAATTCAGTGTTACCAACATCAAAAATAATATTGCCTGTCACTTAAAGGTTTTAGCACCAGGTGTGAGATAGAGAAAGAAAATTTGAGCCATCTAATCTCTTTATCATTCAGAAATGTTTGTGTTGAAAAGAAGCAAAACTGTACTATAGAATTTTCTCCATGCATTAGAGCCGGAGCATAATACAATGGGACATAGCTTAGGGCTATTTCGCTTAACAGGAGTGCATGAGGTGGAAAAATGCAATATTTGCCTAATGGGAGTGCATTGAGAGGTAAACCATCTACCTGCTAGGTTATTGGCACCTTTATCCTAAAATATTCTAACTGAATTTATAAAAATAACACTTGGACATTTTTATTCAATGATAGTGTCATTAAGTTTGTCTATTTCAATTGATTTCATTGAAATACTAAGTTAATTTCGAGAAAAAATGGCAAATAAGGCATTTATAGGCATTGTAAGTTGAAATAGGCATTTATAGGCAAATTGAACTTCATGGAAAACAAATCTAGGGTCGTCGATATGAACTTACATGAATTCACTTTTGCAATATCTATAATAAATAACTGTAGACATTTTCCCTAACATCCGGTCTCTAGTTATGACCTAAGTCAGATTATTTGTTTACATAACTCACCCGTAATTTTTATCTTTACAATTTGATCAATAAGTTTATTTTAAATCTGAACTATTTTGAATATTCAATCATGCATTCATTTTTATGATGCATATGAGCTTATCAATTCTCTTATTAGAATAAAGTAATGGCTACTTTGATTCCTAGTATCCTTCATCAGTATTTTTTCATGATATCCAAATCAGTACACAAACCTGGAATTTCACATGGGATGCATACAATTTTAGTGAAAATATTGAAATCTTAACCATTACTCAATTCAGGAACTTGATGGTTTAAAGGCTGTGTTCTGCATAAAAATCAGCCAACTTTTCAACCTCATGATTCTTTGCAATTCATAAAAAACCTTCATATGTAAACCTTAAAAAAATCAATTCAATATTGCAGGTCATCTTATATTCCAATAAACACACAATACAGGATGTAAATTATATAAACTGCCAACATTATACAGATCTATTTATCACAATATTTTGTTTTTTCTTACAAATAGTTATCAAGGCTAAGATATTTATTGCAGATACAAGGGCATGACAAGCCCAATGAACTTGCAAAGAAAGGAACTAGCTTTCAAGTCATATCTTGGTGTACTATCAATGCAAAGAATAAAATAAAAATAAATGATACAATAAACAATATACAGAATTATAATTTCTAAATATCAATAAGTAAAACGAAAATCTTAGCTTTTAAACGATCAGATACCGTAAAAGCTAAAATAATTCTGGAGGGAAAATCCATTGAACAAATTAACCATTTTAAATACCTAGGTTATGGAATCTCCTATTTTAAAAATGAAGATATTTTTAACAAACTTAATAAATTTAATTACATATGTGGCACAATTAAAAGAATATTTAAAAACACAACAAAAGAAACAAAACTAAAATTATATAAAGCAGTGGCAGTCCCCTTACTATTGTATGGTAGTGAATTTTGGGTTTTAAGTAAAAGATAAGAGAATATCATAGAAGCAGCTGAAATGAAATTTCTGAGAAGTGTTGCTAGCTGCAAACTTCTAGATAAGAGAAGTGAATATATTAGAAATGAGCTAAATATTTTTGAACTTTTAGATAAAATAGAAGAATCTAGAAAAAACTGGAAAGAACACAATCAAAGAATGAAAGATGAATGCATACCAAAAATTATACTTAATTACAAAAAAACCAAAAGGAGATAGGAATGTTGGTAGACCAAAAAAAAGAGATCGATGAATGAAAGATGAATGCATACCAAAAATTATACTTAATTACAAAAAAACCAAAAGGAGATAGGAATGTTGGTAGACCAAAAAAAGAGATTGATTCAACTTTTTGAATAAGAATCTATGAGATCGGAACAAGCTACATGGGCTTAATCCGTGATTGTTGTTGTTGATGATGATAGACAAAACCTCCTCAATACAGCCCAAACCATTGCAAAAGATAAGAAATGGTTTAATATAGAAGATCTTTACAATCCAATAGGTAAGAGCAAAAGGAAGGAAGCGGACATGACTGACTCACTCATCACCTGGAAAACTTGGAATAATTGATTCTGACATCTGCACACTATGTAATGCAACAAGATTTCATGAACATAATTTCCTACAATATCAATTAAATCACGACAGAAACAATTGTAAAGACATTGTGAAATTATATTTAAAGCTCGAAGGAAAAACCTTAAATGCTAAATGTCTACCACAAGTTTAAATTCAGTTTCTACAACTACCTAGGCAAATCGCTACATAAATTATTTGAGTTGTGTTTTTTGACTCATCTCATATTTCTTGATTTTTATGCAGATAGGTTTCGTTGCTATCTGTGCAACATTCTCGATGCATCACAACTGTTTTCTCTCCTGCAAATTGATTTCTGAACCCTCTGTTAGCTCACCGATAAACTACCTAATCAAACCCCACTCTCTTTCACCAGGAATTTCAAAATTCATGGTTCTCCCTATTCTTGTATAAGTTAATTATCTCCCAAATTGTGAGTTCCTTAGATTTCTCTAACTGTTTAAGTAATTTTGCCTTAGTTTTGATTCTGTGTTTTCTGACCATTCATGTGCATGGAAAACACAAAATTGAAACTAAGGCAAAATTACTTAAACAATTAGAAAAATCTAAGAAACTCACAATTTGGGAATGAATTTTGAAACACCAGGTGAAAGGGAGAGGGATATGATTTGGAAGTTCATCAGTCAGCCAACAGAGGGCTCAGAAACCAATTTGCAGGAGGGACAACCATGGGAAAACAGTTTTGATGTATCGAGAATGTTGCTCAGATAGCAACGAAACCGGTCTGCATAAAAATCAAGAAATATGAGGCAAGTCAAAAAACACAACTCAAATATATTTAAAATAAACCTCTTAGTGTTATTTCCCATGCATATATTCAAATCACTTATACTTACTGCTTTTATGAAAATCTGTATTAAAAAGAGAATTATACACTGAACTATTATAGGAAATATCACTATGATGTTTAATTTAAAATTTAATATAAAATTCTCACTTCATTTAGTGTATTATCTTCATATCCAGGACATGAGGTGAGTGCAAAGAATTTTATTTTAAATTTTAAGATTATACATATATTTTGAAGATTTTTATTATTCATTTAATACTTCTCACTGGAGGACAAACTATATTTGAAAAAAAAAATAAAAATACGCTCAGAGTAAAATTCACATTTAGACTGGAGTGCTCAGGTAGCTCAGTTGGTAGAGCATTGGCAAAGAAAGTCAAAGGTCCTGGGTTCAAACCCCAGTCTGAGCATATAATTGTTTTCTTCAAATATATATTTTGAAACAGGACTTAATGAGAAGCTACATGTATAATAAATAAATTGAAGCGTACAATAAAAAAAAGTTAAGTCACTTTTCCATGTAACCTAGAAAATGGACATTCAATTTTACTTTTTTACCTATATACCAAAACTTTGAAAGTAAATAACCCATGACTAAACTGCTTCTTTTACTATTTCACACTCCTTGAAGATCTAATGGTACTCCATTAAACAAAAAGTGACTTACTGGATTTTTTCTTGTACCTTTCAATTGCCAACAATTGGGAAAATATTACTCTTTTTGTAATTAAAAAAAATGTAACTGTTTTTAAATGTTACACACACATCCTGAAAATTAGAGAAACATTTTTTTTTGAAAATTTGAGTATTTCCAATTCATTCTCTTAATTGTATAGAATATTCAGTTTTATTAAAAACTGGCAACATCATTTACAGTCAATGAAGTTAAATAGTTTACCAAAACAAATTTTCATGTGCAAACCTAGAGGACACTGTAATAGAGGAAGTCCATACCAGCATTGGATCAATCAGGAACATGTTGAGAATTAGAAACAGGCCCAAATAATACTAAATGTAACCTGTTCATTGTTACTATCAGTATGTTTTGTAAGCATAAGAAAATACAAAAAAAAAAAGTATTTGCCTCTGGAAATGAGATAGTCAAATACAAAAAAATGAAAGTGTCATAAAACATTATTTTTCAAACAAGTAAAGTAGATGAAACTAAAAAAAAAAATTACTAAATTATAAAACTACATAGCTGATCCCACTTGCATATGGCAAAAAATAAAAATATGATTAACTAAGTTTTCTTGGGTTTTCCACATCATGGATTCAAGGTCGGCCT
This sequence comes from Diploptera punctata, assembly GCA_030220185.1. Taxonomy (NCBI): domain Eukaryota; kingdom Metazoa; phylum Arthropoda; class Insecta; order Blattodea; family Blaberidae; genus Diploptera; species Diploptera punctata. The sequence continues at coordinate 1,366,825 of JASPKZ010007782.1, read as the reverse complement.
CTGTTCACTGATTATGACGTTTTGGCATGATCCCACATGCCATTACATCCGTGAAAATCTACAACATATATATACAGACAACGGGGCATGTTCCCTAAGTTCTGAGAAAAATGCAATTAAAAAAAGAAAATATGGTTCATTTTGGAGTATATGATTAATGACCACAAGTGGATTCATCAAATATTTCTAAGTACTTTTTAAAATTGGAAAGAGGAAGAGATAAAACAAAGGAAGACCAAAGATAAGAGAGAAATATTATATAGATACTTCAAAGGAATAAATTTGGAAGAGAAAGACTGGATCATTCATAAGAGTTGACGGAGAAAGATAAGAAAAAATGTCCATCGCTGTGGTCTCGAGGTAGCGTTCTGCCTTGTCACGCAGCGGGCCAGGGTTCGATCCCTGGTCGGGACAGTTTTTCTGGGTGAGGCTTTTATCAGGGTTTTTCCTCACCTGTAAGACAAATGTCAGAAAAACTTTAAAAGGCCCAAACAGTTCCCAAAATCATATGGCCATCGCAATCATCATCATTCATATTCATCTTAGATTAAGCTTAGGATTTGGGACTCTCCTGGCGCACCACTATCATCATCACCCATCATATCATCGGGGCAACATAACCCTGCCTTCCCGGCGCCCCAACCTCAGAAGTGGGTTACAACTATGGCATGCCAGGAGAGAACACCAGCATATCAAAAGACAACCTGGGGCATTTGCAAAAAAAAAAAATTACTTGAACAAACATTTTTTTGAAGAGAAAAAATTGAATCTGTACTGGGATTTTAACCCAAGATCTTTAGTTCTACATACCAGTTCACTAACCAATTGTGCTTTCTAGGCATCTCACTTCAGACACAAATTTTTTTCTCATAGTTCTACATACTAAGTCTCTCTCTCTTGTGGTAAAAATTTATACATTTATAAATGTACCGTCTCTATAGTTGCAGCCTTCGATCTATCAAATGAGATGCCTTGATATCACAATTGGTTAGTGTGTTAGTATGCAGAACTAGAGATCTTAGGCTTAAATTCTGGTTCAGGCAAAAATGTCTCTCTTCAAAAAAGCAATTTATCATTCAACCTGAGTGCATAAATACATATAACATCACAAAAAAAAAAGTATATTCAACACTACTCCTAAAAGGTACATATAAAAAGTTATATTAGTTTCCAAGTGTTTTGTTATTTCTTGAATCTTGGACGGATAACAAGCAAATTATTGATTAGGGAAATGGACTTCAGGTGTAGATCAACAAAGATATTGAAAGAAAGAAAGAACAAATCAATAAGAGAAATTATGGAAGTGAATATGAATATTCAGGAAGTAATTGATGAAAGAAAACATAAGTAAATAGCATTGCTTGTAGTAATAGTGCATGCTTTAAATAAAAGTTAAAATTTATTCATTCATTCTTCATTAAGTGTATCCAGCCATAGCTGATGACACAAGTCCATTGTATACTTACGCTATAAGTTGCATTGGGGCTGCATTTGAACATGCAGCTTATGTGGGCATTCAATGTGAGAGTCCATGAGGTTAAAAGAAAGAGATATAGGAAAGACAGAAATGAACCCTTCGGCCTCGAATACTCTAATACCATCAGGGTATAAGAAAACAAGAGATCAGGCAAGGGAGACTGGATAGGAAAGTAAAAAGAGGAATCTGGTACTAAAAAAGGAAGAAATACCAGATCGGCTAAAGATAAAAGTAAGGAGCAAATAAAAAGATGGTAATGTATTGAGATACATAAAATAAGTTAGGCTAACTGCCCAGTAGTCATAGCAACGATAATATTTACACATAATTATATCAGATAATATCTTAACAAAATGACTAGACTAACTGGCACCTGAAGGCAAATCTTCCACACGGATTCAGAGAAGAAAGTATGACAGAGTGGCGCTTATAATATTGTAATTAATTAATAAATAGAGTTAGATTTAACATCTCACTTCATAATAATTGTAGATTTCTCAAAGGCTAGTTGTGATACTTCTTTGTATCATTTTCAGTTCTATCTAACTCAAAATGATACAAAAAAGTATTGAAACTAGGCTTCGAGAAATTTACAATTATGAGATGAGGTCTCTAATGGTTTATTTTAAGAAGTAACATTTTGAGTTTCTTTTAATAAAGTTTTTGTGAGAATGGAACTAACAAAAATTAAAAAATAAACTGATCAAAGTAAAAATCAGGAATATATCAAATAGAATATACTGGATGTGATAAGATATAAATGGGAAAAACTAAAAAAAGCCGGAAAATTAGAACCAAGGAACACATCAGAAATATTAAAAATGGGGAAATAGAAAAATCTGCAGTTGCTGCTCATGTTTGGTCCAAAAAACACAATATAAATCTGAACACTAAATTATCATAAGTAATGCCACGAGTGATTTCCAAATTATCGATAAATTCACGACTCACGAAGTGAGGAGTGAATTTATCTAGAGAATTTGGAAATCAAGAGTGGTATTTGTTAGGACTATTTAACGAATAAAATTAAGCTGTTTACTCACAAATCATTATTTAACTATAGTTATTTTAAAATATTTATATATTTAATGTAAACGGCGATGTTTGAAAACAAATGAGAAACGATAGATACGCTTCTACTGCTTCTTTTGTTTATCACTGCAACCAGATCATACTATTTATTGCCAAAGGAACGCAATATTGTAAGGAGGAGCTTTCTTTAATATGGTAATTATAACACTGATAAATATTTGGTGAAACACGACTCTGATTGGTTGTAAAACAGAAATCATTGAAACGTGATTGGTCATTGACTCCCATTTGGGGCATGAGTTAAATAGTCAAAACAATTAGAAAATAGGAAAGAACTCATCATTTGGGAAAAAAACTATATTCAGAAGAACAAAAATAGTCATGAATTTTCAAATTCCTGCTGAACTTGACCTAGTTAGGAAGTTCTTCGGCCTGGCCAGCCGGAGGAGGGAGCTGATATCAACATCCAGGATCCACAACATAAAACTCAACAGTCTGGGCAAGCTACGACGATATAGAGGAATATATTGAAACATGTTCAAACTGAACCAACATTAATTTGAGGTAAGATGTTCCCATTCTCACAAAAACTTGATGAGATGAGGTGTTAAATCTAACTCTATTTATTAATTAAAATAAACCTCATAGTGTTACTTTCTTTAAATATTAACCTATAATTGGGTTAGTTTCTCAATGCTTCGATAGATTGCAGCCAGACTTGTTAATGTCCGAAACGTCACCAACAATTTTATAGTTCTGCCTACAACTAAAACAGAGCACTTGGTGTGGAGTGCCAGCTGCTCCCACCTTTCGAGTCTCATTCCAGACATTCAGAAGACAGCTGCAGGCTATACCTCTAATGAAGCGTCAAGAAACAACACACTTATAAATGGCACTCTGTCATATTTTATTCTCCCAATCCATCTGTAAGATTCAGCCTCAGGCACCAATTAGTCTGATCACAATGTTTTATCTTCGGTATTTTACAACAAACTTAAATTATACAAAAACTATTCTTTTTTATATAGCAAATGGAACTAAAATTGTATACATATAAAAAAGTGAAATATCCTACAGTCTCTCTTACCTCAGCCTTCCAAGGTACAATCTCCTCAATTGTTACAACTTTCAAAACACTGTAACCAGTTCCATTCTCAGCAAAAAGCTTTCTTTGCAAATCAGTGTGCTTTAAAAGTTTTCACAGTTTATGAGTCTGAACCCTTACCAGGTGTTCAATTATATATCAGGTATGTTTGATTTTAACTTTGATATAGTAGCCTCCTCAACTGCAGTCCGAAATGATTTTGAAAAATATTTTTTGACAGTTTATATATTTTACACCTTCTATAAGATTGCATAAAAAACATTCAACATGTAAAGTTCACTTTTTATATGATATGTGTAATTACACAAGACAACTGGCAATATGCTTTTACAACAAATCTCTCTATCCCTCGCCATTATAATACAACATTATTGCATCTGGACTTACAGACCAAAGATTTGAGTGGAATATACATTGCATTGGTATATTTGATACAATATCACATCCAAAAATTGATAACTTCATCATCATCATAGTACATTCACCTTCTCATGGTACAACCCGTTTTCACAAACGAGGCTCTGAGGACCGAGTCACGGCGGTATAACCGTTCCACCAGGTTCTGAGTAAATGCGGTATCCTAATGTCTGTCCAGAGACTAAATGGTAACAGCCCTACCACTGGACTACTTAGCGTCGGGCCAGTAACCTGTCCTAAGGAACTTCAAACTACTTTCAAGTCTCAACACGCAAAAATCCAGAAGGAAATTGATAACTTCAGTTGTTAAAATTAATAAATTAAACATTTTTGAAAGAAATATAATCATCATCATCTTCCTTTCATATCAGAGTCTGTATCAGAGTCCATATCACAGTCCTGGAAGGGCATAAGGCCTATATAAAATTTTCCAATTATCTCTTCCTAGGCCAACTCAATGTTTACCATTTGGTTGGTACTTTAAAATTGCCTTAGGAATTCTGATTCTGGAGATATGTTCCACATATTGATGCCAGTTCTGTTGAAACTGGTGGATGTAATCGATTATGGAAAGAAAAAACATAAGGAGAGGAACTCTTTGAAAATTTAGTAGATGGAGAAAATGAAGTAATGATGAAATTAAAAGAATATCAAAGCAGGCAGATTAAGATGTTGAACGAATGGTGGAAGATCATGTTCCAAAGAAAATACTTAACGCAAAGATGTATGGTAAAAAAAAAAGGAGGACATGCAAAAAGGAGGTGGATCAATCAAGAAGAGAAAACTATTAAAGTAATGAGAAAGAGAGACTAGAGATAGGAAGCTTTAGATGGAATGCTCTTTTTAAGGAGGCCAAAGGTCATATCAACCAGTAGCATCAGGGAGTATATAATATTAGAACTGAATAAAATACATATGCTGCTTATGTATTTGTAAGTTGCTTAAACACATAGTTTACCATTCCGATATTATGGGATCCAACAATAACAATCTCAAATTATAATAATAGTAAAATAAAAAGCTCATGCATCATTTGGTAGGTCCCAGATTCAAACCCTGGTGCTGACCATCTTGACTGATTTTTTTTTAGTTTTCCTCAGTTATCAAAGCAAATGGTGAGTTGGAATTTCATTAATTTAATCACATTGATAATTCCATACGAATGTTAAAAAAATGTATATTTAGAACCAATCTGACTTTAAAAGCATCTATAAAAAATAAAATAAAAACAAAGAATAACACTAATATGATGAATTTTGAATAAATATTTTATGTAAAAAAAAATGAATGAGCAACAGCTCTAAAAGGCCCTTGGTCTACCAGCCAGCTGCTGGCCTCATATCCACATGCTAATCACACAGGTGAACAATCATCCAACCAATATAGGGTGATATGTGATCAGCATGTTGAATCCCCCACCTGTAATAGCTGGTTTTCTCAACCTTGAACTGCTACTTATTGTACTTACCCAAATTCCTCTTAATGCTGAGTGGGCACCAGTCTTACACTTGTTACATTTAAATAAATTATTTTGTGAACATATATAAATTTAATTATCAATTTTTTTAATGTGATACAACTTTAAACAGAATAGCAATGTATAAACCTTTTAATGATCCTTTCTGTAAATTTCAAAATTTCAAATCAACATGTAAGAGAAAGTGTATATACAATTTTTTTTTTCTTGCAGTATTTAAGCTTTGTTCCAAAACAACAAACTTATTTCTTAACTAAATTTTGAGTTGATAAATGCATTACTGCCATAAATTTGTGGCAAGAGTGTGGCCGGAGCCTGGATTAGGCATGGTGGGTCCCATCGTTTTGCCCATGGCAGGAATCTGCATTCCCACAGATTGCACTTGTCCCACAATCCCTTGCTGTGGTGGTGTCATCATCACAGTGCCTCCAAGATTCATTCTCATCATCTGCTGAGGTAGCTGCAACAATCCAACATTCCTTCACTTTTTATCTTCATAACAAAGATACCAACAGGAATAAAAATTATTTAATAAAAATTCTAATGGGAATAATATGAGGCAAATTATCAATATTATATACTTTAATCAAACATTTATATAATAAATTTGGGAATTTTTAACTTTATAAGGTTTTATTAATAAGAATTAAATGAATCGTGAATTCTTCTTACCTCAACTTCTATGTTTTTTAAACACAGCACTACAGTATCAGCGACTATCGTCACCATCCTCAGCTGTTCACGAAAACAGCTGAGGATGGTGACGATGGCCGCTGATACTGTAGTGCTGTGTTTAAAAAACATAGAAGTATGAGGTAAGAAGAATTCACGATTCATTTAATTCTTATTAATAAAACATTTTAGACCTCTTCTCATATTTCTCACCTGACTAATCTCGAAAGCAATTGTTTCCTTCTTCAGCTAAACTCTATTTGAATTTAGTCATTAACACCAGCATTCCTCCTGCCACCTGGTGCAGGTTGAATGAACTTCGAGATCAAATCTTGCTCTCCAGGAACTTCAAAATTCATGGTTCCTATTGTTCTGTACTTGTTCTTAAGAATGTAAATATTTTCCCAAACGGTTAGTTCTATAGGTTTATCTAAATGTTTAATAGTTTAGTTTCCTTTCCTAATATGTGATTCTGCACCAAACTATAAGCTTCAATTGCCCATTTTTCAATATCTCCAAAGTGTTCTTTAGTACGAGTATCCAAATTTCTTTCAGTTTTTCCTATGTAGACTTTACTGCAGTAATTGCAACTAATTTAGTATTTTTTTATATGGGGTTTTATTTTTTTGTTTATAGAAGATTATCCAGGATAAATTTGATAAATGAATATTCCACCCTCCAAACTGATAGTTATAAAACAAAATTTAAGAAATTTACTTATCCTGAAACACACAGAAGCAAATTCAATATTATATTAGCACCCATAAACAAATTCTGCCTGGACAATCTTGTAAAAACAAATAAGATAGTAAAAAATCTGGAATTTACCAAATTAGTTACAACTGTTGCAATGAAGCATGTAATATAAGAAAAACTAAAAGAAATTGAATACTTATGCTAAAAAACATTTTGCAAATATAAAAAATGGTGAAAGTGAAAAATCACTGATTGCAGCTCATAGTTGAATCACAAATTCAAAAAGGAAACTAAACTATTAAAACTTCAGAAAAAACATATAGGACCATGAATTTTGAAATCAGCCACCCAAGATTTAATCTTGCAGTTCATTCAACCCACACCAGGTGGCAGGAGGAATGCTCGATTCAAATATAGAATAGCTGAAGATTGAAGTGATTGCTTTCAAAACTAGTCTGGTGAAAAATACATATTTTTATGAGGTGAGACTAAAGATTTCCAATTCAATTATAAAATAAAAATTATGATTAACAACAATAATAAAGTCAAGTCATACAGGAGCTATGTAGATTATGCTAATTCCTCAGTAAATCAAATTTATATGCCAATTTTCTGATTTATAGAAAATACATCCTTTAAATATTAAATTAAGTATGTATCTAATTTCATTGTATGTAAATAGAAATTAGAGCTGTTAGAGCAATTTTCTTCCTCTACTTCCAATGGCCTACTATCACTGATTTTCAGAGAATACCTTTTTAATTTTATTTCAATGGCACATACTCAGTTTCATCACAAAATAATTAAAATTTGGCCTGTAGACCAATTTTTAAATTTTCACTTCATGTTAACTCCCATTCATATTGTTCTCATTTTGCTGGATAACTCAATTTTGCTTTTCTTAATTGATTGTCACATGTCAAATTTGGTTGCTAAAAAGCAGTATCTGCAATATTCCCAAAATGTTCTTATCTATAATCAGATTTGTTCATAAAAGTCTTAATTCAAAGAAATATAGACAAATAGAATTAATTATTAAATAAATTAAATCAGTTTTTCACATCTCACATCATATTAACTCTCTTTCTTGGACCAGTTTCAAAAGAAAATATCCTTCATCTTCAGCCAACTGTCGAAAGCCTTGCAATGGACTGTTGAGATGTCCATTCGAATTTCTGCATATCCTCTTATTTCAAAATTCTTTCTTAATTTATTCCTTATATAATGATCATATAATTTTCCCTGGGAAGGATGTGCAGAGCTTCCACGGATATCTTAACAGTCTGTTGACAAAAGATGAAGGAGAATTTTCTTTGAAATTGGACCAAGAAAGAGAGATGAACTAATATGAGGTGACGTGTAAAGAACTGATTAAATTTATTTGATAAAATACCCCATAGTGGTAATTCCATCAATTTTATTTTAAAGGATTAATTATTGTATATTTCAGGCAACTTTATGTAATTGTGGATCTGTTAGTTTTAAGATAAATGTAATGTTTATTCTAGCTGAATTAAAGAGAAGGCTTAACTCACCCATGAAGTAAATATAAAAAAAAATAATAAATATAAAAAATATCTAAGCAGAATACAAAGAATAGAAATGAAATGCTGGAGAAAAACTAGAAGAGTTAAAATTCAGAACACCAAAATAACAAACACTTGAAGCTTGTGAGTAGGGATGAAACAGAAGACAAAGAATAAAATGGCATGACTATGTTAAAAGGATGGATACTGGCAGGTTACCAAGACAGTCATTAGACTATTGTTTAAGTTAAAAAAGAAATATATATATAAAGACGAGAGGAATAAATTACGAAGAATTTTGAAAGAAGAGATATAAATTGTGAAGAAATTATAGAGAGGTAATTATGTCTTGTTGCCTCAATAATTGGTTCACAGGTAATATGTATTTGACCAGCAGGAAAAAGCACATAAGTAAAAAAATATACTGTGATTTTTTGTTTGCTTTTTTATATAACATTAATGTCAGCCGCAGTGGACAAGTGGTTATTTTCCTCACCTCTGGTACACGAGGATTGCAGATTCAAACCCGGCCAATACTTACTTACTTACTCACTGGCACTATCGAACCCGTAGGTTCATGGCCGCGCGGACATAAGCTCTCCATACATCCCTATCCTGAGCTAATGCTTTCCAATCATTCCCTGTATAATCTACTTCCCTCAAATCATAGTTAATGTTGTTCTCCCACCTCATTCTTGGTCTACCAACTGGGCGTTTTCCTTCTGGCTTTCCTACAAGAAGTTTCCATGCACGTCTTTCATTCCCCATACGCGCAACATGTCCTGCCCATCGCAGTCTACGGGACTTAACTGTTCTTATTATATCTGGCTTCCTATAAAGACCATGTAGTTCATTGTTATGTAGTCTTCTCCATTCACCTGTCTGTTCATCTCTCTTTGGTCCAAAAATTTTCCTAAGAACTTTATTCTCAAATACTCGTAATCTCCTTTCCTCCCTTAAAGTAAGAGTCCATGTTTCGCACCCATATAATATAACTGGTAGAATAATAGTTTTATATATTTTCAGCTTAACGTTTTTTGAAAGGAGTTGGGACATCAAAAGTCTCTGCAATGCATAATAGCATGCATTTCCAGAATTGAGCCTATGTTTAATTTCTTTGTGCATCTCATTCCTATTTGTGATTATTGTTCCTAGGTATTTGAATTCAGCCAATTCCTCAAAATTTCCCTCATTTGTCATTAGCTGTCCATTTCCATTATATAATGTATTTCTACGTGTGACCATATATTTAGTTTTACTGATATTTACTTCCAGTCCTAATTTCTTAGTGTTACTCAATAGTGTGTGCGTGTTGGCCTTTAGTATCTCCTCGCTATCGGCCAGTAGTACCACATCATCAGCATAAACTAACAGCTTATTAATACCATTCAGTTGTAAGCCTTCCTTATTCTCTAAAGATTTAATGGCATGCTCTAGTACAAAATTAAATAGTAGAGGAGATAGTGCATCTCCTTGCTTCAACCCATTCTGGATTTCAAAAGTGTCTGAAAACTGTTTGCCTACACGCACCCTACTCGTTGAGCCATTTAGACACATTCGTATAAGTCTAACTAACTTTTTGGGAATTCCGAACTCCAGCAGGATACTATATAACTTCTCCCTCTTAATTGAATCATATGCTTTTTTGAAGTCTACATATAGTTGATGTACAGTACCATTATATTCCCATTTCTTTTCTAAAATCTGTCTTATACTAAAAATCTGATCTGTTGTAGACCTGTTTCTTCTAAATGCACATTGATGATCTCCTAGAATGTCATCAATATAGGGAGCAAGTCTGCTTACTAATATATTTGTTAGAATTTTGTACGAAGTTGAAAGTAATGAGATGCCCCTATAGTTGTTGCAATCAGTTTTATCTCCTTTCTTATAAATTGGTACGATAATTGATTCCTTCCATTCATCTGGAAGAGCTTCTTTTTCCCAAATCATACTAAGCAACCAGCGTATCTTGTCCATCAATTTTTCTCCCCCTGATTTTATCAGTTCTGCTGGGATCTCATCTGAACCTGATGCTTTATACATCTTCAATTTTTCAATTGCCATTTCAACCTCTAATGCACTTGGCTCTGCGACTAGCATTTCTGCTGTCTGTAACTTATCCTCCTCAATGTCCTGTTCTGTATGTACATTTAATAGCTGATTAAAATAACTTTTCCATCTATTTAATATACTCTTGGAATCTGCAATCATATCCCCATTTTCATTCCGAATTATGTTTGTTCTAGCCTGAAACCCTTTCTTCTCTATACTAATTCCCTGATATAATTCTCTAATGTTCCTATTTTTTGCATTCATTTCAAGATCATTAATCTTCTCTCTCAAATATTCCCTCTTTTTACTCTTTAGTAACTTGGTGGTTTCCCGTCTAACACTACCCAATTGCTCTAAATTTACCTCATTTGGCTCGTGTAACCATTTCATTTTTGCTAGCTTTCTTTTCTTTACAATGTCGGCACATTCCTCATCAAACCATTTCTTGTTTTGCCTCTTTTTTAAACAACCAATGCTTTCTGATGCTGACAATTTAATAGTATCTCTTATAGCCTCCCATTCTTTATTTATATCAGTTTCTTCTTCGTTTGCCACATTGTCATCTGAAGATTCCAGTACTTCAAATCTATTAGCAATTTTGATTTGGTATTCTTGCCGCATTTCATCATTTTTCAAGTTTTTTAATTCATATTTTACAGAATCATCTTTAGCGTTTGTTCCTCTCATAAGCGATAGCCGTTGTCTGATTTTCACCCTGACCAGATGATGATCTGAATTGCAGTCTGTCCCTCTAACTGATCTAACATCAATGATGCTACTGTGCCAGCGTTTATCCACTAATACATGATCTATCTGGTTCCGAGTTTCTCCATCTGGGGACGTCCAGGTGTATTTATGAATATCCTTATGCTGAAATGTTGTGCTCTTAACAATGAGATTCTTTGATGTGGCAAATGTGACTAATCTAACCCCGTTGTCGTTACTATCTTCATGAAGACTGAATTTGCCTATTGTTGGTTTGAATATATCTTCCTCCCGCCCCACTTTTGCATTAAAATCTCCTAAGACAATTTTCATATGATATCGTGAAAGGCTATCAAATAAGCATTCTAATTCTTCATAGAACTCATCCTTGATCTTGTCATCTTTATCTTCTGTGGGGGCATGTACATTTACAATTATAAAATCATGTCGTTTACCCTTTAGAATTATGTATGATATCCTATCACTAACAAACTTAATATCTCGGATAGCGGATAGGATCCTCCTTCTGACTAAAAAACCCGTTCCAAATGCAGGTCTTTCTGCACCCCCATAGTATAATGCAAAGCTTCCTGATTCCTGACTACCTTCTCCTGGCCACCTAACTTCCTGTAAAGCGACTATATCCAAGGGCGATTTATCCAATTCCCGCGTTAATATCTCTAGTGCCCCGCTATTGTATAAAGTCCTAACATTCCATGTTCCTAGGAACATGTCCCTGTGTTTGAGCCTTTGGCATGGGTTCCCTGAAGTAGTCCCCGCCCGGAGAACCGAATGGGGGACTATTTGACCTCCGGAAAATTTTACCCCAGTAGAACCCATGTCCGCATTTCTTGACGGTTGTATTTTTACGGTGAAAGATCGTCACTCTTTCGACCAAGGTACTTATTTCGTCTGGCTTATCACCTTCGACCAGTCCGGCATGGGTATCCCTATCGGCAGCAATGCTACCGCCGGCATAGCTCTCAGGATCATTTAAGCACACAAGCCACTCCACCACGACAAGGTAAAGATACCATGGAGGGGAACCTCATTAGTAAATTCATTGAACCAGAGGCAAAGAGAACAGGAATCAAGAATCAGGATCAACAGCATGAGAAAATTCAGTCTGTAATCACTGACGATGGGGCTAAGAAGCCCTGAAACATATGTTCGATAAAAACAACTATAAGAGATAAGAATGAACAGACAAAGTGTTTTAATTACTAAACTGTACACTATTTATCCAGTGCCTATAAAATTACCATAGTCTGAATAAAGTTTTAAACTCTAAGCTTTTAAATAGAGCAATGAAGCTTAACTGTTACAAAACTATAATTTTGTCAGCCTTGTTTTATGCAGCTAAAACCTGGACTCTTGCACAAAAGTCAGACAAATCTATTACTTCTTTTGAAAATAAAACTTTACAAAAAATTGTTGGTGCTGTTAAAGAAACTGAGGGATGGAGAATAAGAAAGAACAAATAATTAAGAGCATTGTATCGAGAGCCAGATGTGATAGCAATAGTGAAGAGTAGAAGACTAGGTGGCTTGGTCACATACTAGGGCATTTGGTAAGTAATGACAACACTGCTGTAACATCATAAAAATATATATTTAGGTTACTTTTGACATTACAAATTTTATTTATAGTCTTTTGTCAAGTCAACTACTGTTGTCAAATCCTTAGAAAGAGTGCACCATCCACCTGCAGCACCATTTCTGGATATATCTTTCGTCTGATCGATCTAGAGCTTTCTGGATATCAACTTTTGACTATAATCAAATGCCTTGTAGAGATTCTTTGATCTTTGTGAATAAGTTATAGTCACAAGGGCTCCTGTCTGGTGAATTTGGTAGATGTTTGAGTACTTCCCAATTCCATTTTCTACTGAACATCTTTTAAGGATGGTATTACTTACTACATATGAGAAACAGTGAATGTATTTACAAAATATTGCTATTTCAAGACTTTCAACATTACATATTTATACAACAAAGACTACTCAAAAAATGAAAATGAGAAGGGATTGATTTGGAAGTTCATCGATCAGCCAACAGAGAGCGCAGAAGTCAATTTACAAGATAGTCAACTGCAGGATGGCAGTTGTAAATGGGGTGTTGTATTGAAAATGTCACAAAGGCAGTGGAGAAACTTAAGTATGCAAAAAAATCAAGAAATATGAGGTGAGTCAAAATTTGTATTGTATTGTAAGCCCAGGTTTTCCCTTTACAGAGATTTAGGCATTCTCCCCTATAGGGAAGAATTTGAATCATACTAATTTAGTTACATCTTCAGACTCAGGACCCATGACTTAAAGTCCCTTCCGGAGGACTTGATCCTTGGATTTTTCCATCCTAAAAAATCCATCGACCCCGGCCGGGTTTGAACCTGCGACCCTCGGGACCAGAGGCAAGGAGCGTAACCACTAGTCCATCGCGGCCGATGGTGAGTCAAAATACAACTCTAATTAATTGCCATTACTTATCGAATGCCTTTCTATTAAATCAAGAGAACACAAGATTAACAAAAAAATAGCTACAGACAATTATCTACAAAGTTAAAGACATTGGATAGACCAAAACTACATTCAAAAGAACTTATTAATCAAAATCTCACATAAATAGAAAAAACAGAAAATAGGGAGTTGTGGAGGACCTTTGTAAATGAGGCAAAAAATCAACTTCTGTTTGAAGTAGTCAAATACTGATTGATTGCTTAATCTACAAGTTGATCTATACGTTGTAAGTGAAATCTGAAAATCTGCCACCCTCATAGGTGAATAAAAATACTTGTCATTACATATAAATTTTAGTAAAGATAATTAAAAAAAAACTTTTCTCAACTATTTTGGCTTAAGTGCTTTTCTATCAGTCAAAGATATAACTGATAAAATTTATACACTTACCTGGGATAATACTGCAGCTTGGCTAGTGTTTGATGTCATCCCAAAATCTAACATCAAGTCTTGATTTTCAGCTTGCTGAGCATGCTCCTATGTGACCAAAACATTGAGAACCAAACAAACCAAAACAACTCGTATACAACAAATACAGTGCCTTCAATTTGTGCAGAAACTAGATTTATACAAAAAAAATCAACCTATGTATTCCTGCATGTCAAGCTTACACTTATTACATGTTCCTTAATTACTGAATAAGGACATTAGTCCTATTTGAAGAGAAAAATGATATGCTCAGACCGGAACTTGAACCCGGGACCCTTGGGTCTCTAGACCAAGTGCTCTACCATCTGAGCTACCTGAGCAAGTACCGATCTAAACGCAAATTTTTCTCTATATACTTTGTAATTCCCGCCCACCAAATGTTATGAAGCCTTTGCTTCTACCTTTGCAAATGGCGGCTCCTTTATTAAGGAGACATATTTGGGAATTTTTACATTACATTATAAATGCCAGTACGGCTTTTTTCGATGTTTTTATTATTAATTCCTACATCTCAATGATGGATAAATCATATTTGAAGAGAAAAATCATACGCCCAGACCGGGACTTGAACCTGGGACCCTTTGTTCTCTAGACAAAGTGCTCTACCATCTGAGCTACCTGAGCAAGTACTGATCTAAATGCAAATTTTTCTCTATATACTTTGTAATTCCCGCCCACCAAATGCTATGAAGCCTTTGCTTCTACCTTTGCAAATGGCAGCTCCTTTATTAAGGAGACATATTTGGGAATTTTTACATTATATTATAAATGCCAGTATGGCTTTTTTCAGTGTTTTTATTATTAATTTCATAAATCTCAATGATGGATAAATCATATTTGAAGCATTAGCCCTACTTACATGACTATGTTTGAAATTGCGATATCATGGAAGCATGAATCCTATGAGGTGAGTTGTTTAAACAATATGTTCTCTGATGAATTTTAATGATTATACCTCATAATGATGTTTTTATTATTGATTTAACATTTCTCAATGAAAGATAAATTATATTTGAAGAGAAAAATTTTCGCCTAGACCGGGACTCGAACCCGGGACCCTTGGCTTCCGGGCCAAGTGCTCTAACTGGGCTATCGAGGCGAGTTACGATCTAGACGCAAATTTTTCTCTTATATACGTTGTAATTCCCTATCGTAACTCGCCTCGGTAGCTCAGTTGGTAGAGCACTTGGCCCAGAAAGCCAAGGGTCCTGGGTTCGAGTCCCGGTCTAGGCAAAAATTTTTCTCTTCAAATATAATTTATCTTTCATTGAGAAATGTTAAATCAATAATAAAAACATCATTAGAAGCCTTACTAGCTTTATAAAGTAATGTTAAATTCCCAATAAATGTCTTCTTAAATAAGAAGCCGCCATTTGCAAAGATAGAAGCAATGGTTTCAAAAGCATTTGGCGATAGGGAATTACAACGTATATAAGAGAAAAATTTGCGTCTAGATCGTAACTCGCCTCGGTAGCTCAGTTGGTAGAGCACTTGGCCCGGAAAGCCAAGGGTCCCGGGTTCGAGTTCCGGTCTAGGCGAAAATTTTTCTCTTCAAATATACCTCATAATGTTTACTTCCCAACATTAATTTAATATATATATAAAATTATTTTAGAACATGTAACTAATGCTCAGGATTTAAAAAAAAAACTCTTCCTTTCTTTTAGAACAGTGATTTTAACACTCCTCCAAAACTTCAACCTCCTCTCCTTTCATAGAGCAAGTAATAATGGATTAATTAGCCGTCAAGGCTTTGAAACCACAGTCTACTTAGAAGACTGGATATGAGGTGAGGTATGAAGCATGTTAATTTAATTTTAAATTTCATACATCTTTATTCAAGGAGAAGCTTCAATTATGCACACAATCAATACAGAAGTTGTGTAATTGTGCAGAGTGAATGACATTGTATATGTTTGTAGAACAGAGTCCAACACTGTAGAGGAACGAGGTCAGTATCCCCAGAGATAGTTTCTGCATAATTGAAGGCTCTGCACATAACATGCTCTCTACATTACAATACACATTACAGAAATTATAAGTCACTACAAGACATGCTAAGGGGGCACGCCGTAGCGTAGTGGTTAAGCACTGAGCTACAAGCCGGAGGGTCGAGGGTTCAAGTTCTGTTGGGGTCAGGATTTTTAAACTGACCCAAACCCTCTGGCGGCACTATGGCCCTGGGGTCGACTCAGCCTCTAATGGAAATGAGTACCAGATGCTTGTTCTGGGGGTAAAGGCGGCCATCACGCAGGGCTGACAACCCGGCTGACATAAAGTGCCGATTGTCTAGAAAAAGTGGGAGCCTTAACCTCCTACTACCCCAAGGGCCTCTGGGTCTGTTGTGGGATCACTTTACTTTTACAAGACATGCTAAAGAGTTAAAAGTCCATTCAGCCTAAGTTTGGTGCCTAAATTTTACAAACTGCACAATCATTGTAAATCAATGGTAAAGAGAAAAATTTTTGCCTGAAAAAAAAATTTCTCTCTACCATTGATTTACAATAATTTTTGTTCATTAATTTACTTATTTCTATCATAGTAATAGCTTTAGCTTATCAATATTAATTTAATAATGCAAAATCATTCCTTGATAATGGCATTTGGGATCATGCTGAAACATCGGAATCAGTGGCCAGAGGCCAACCTTGAATCCATGACGTGGAAAACCCAAGAAAACTTTCTTAATTGTATATATATATATATATATATATAGGTCGGTAACTAAATTCTACAATACTAATTTTTGTATTTTTTATACAGTTATGACATTGCACTTTTTCACTAACAATCCCCAGAAAATCAAATAATTGTGGGAATTTTTTAACATTGCTCTTTAGGGACCAAAGCTTAGATTGATTGGACTATAAACAAATAGAAACTACAAAATTACTAAATTTCTAAAACTGTGCAAATCTATAAAATAGTGACAATTTTAAATTATTAACTCAATGCAAGTAAAGTTAATATTCTTAGAATACAAAGAATGATAAGAGTTCAATGCCCTAATATTTATACAATGTGTTAAAATCAGTTAAACATAAACAAGTACAGGGTGTAACTATGAATATCTAAATTTTAGAAATACACTCCTCACAACAAAAATAATTTGTGACACGACAGCTTCGAAGAGTCAAGGATAACTGACATAGTTTTCTATCAATACCTAAATTGCAGACTAACTCATCTGCCTCAGTCATTTCCCCCCGAATAAAAGAAATGTTTTTAAGTTATTATATTGTCACCATTGATTAATTTTACCTAAACATAACCTTAAAACTCTATGCAGTGATGAGACATCTAAGGAAACTCCTTAAAATATATGTCTGTGATAGAAATTAAAATTATACTTTGAAATGCAAATTATATAAATGACTTTCTCCATTTTTACACGATACAACAATGAAATTTATACTAGATTTTAAATAATATTTCCTGATATATAATATGAAATTGTTAATAATACTAGTTTTTGACAGCATTTGAAATGTCATTGTGCAAAAATAACAAAATATTAAATTATTAGGGAAAAGTTTAATTTATATTATTTTTAGTCTGGACATTTTACCTCAATATTAATGTTGATTTGTTCTTGAACAAATCAACATTAATATTAAGGTAAGATGTCCAGACTAAAAATAATATAATTAAAATAACCTCAAAATATAACTTCCTAAAATTAAATATTAAAAGTTTAATTTACCTTTACAAAGAATTTTTCTAAGTTCTACATAATCATAGTGTGCATGCGAAAATGTTTAAAGAAACTTCCACTTGATGGCAGACATTGCGTGAAATCAATATGACCAACCTTCACAATAAATTCCCAAATGTTTATAAGAAATGGATGTACACCAACTTCCCCCTTTCTAACCTAACAAAATAAATTACACGCATATTGTTAAATGAATCTGATGTACACATCGGAACATAACAAAATGAAGTGAATGAACATCCATTTCTTAAAATATATTTTTGAATGTTGGTCATTCTGATTTCACTGGTATCTCTGGCATCTAGCAGAAGTTTCTTTAAGCATTTGTGCATGCTCACAGCGATTCTGTGATAGAATCACTGCAGACATATATAAATATATAATAATCGTAAAAAACGCATCCTTGCAAAATTTTTAAAATAGTGTAAAATGTTAGTAAAGATAGAAAAAGTACATAGAGCTACAGTATTATACAAATACAGTAAGGGAAATCATACATATTACATCTAATAAGGTACAATTTTTACAAGATAATATAAACATTTTCTTTTGTTATATACTCATAGCTTGACATAGAAAAACAACTATTTTATCATCATAACCATTTTTAGTAAAAATAGTTATATATTTTGAACAATATTATAATTTGATACAAAATATCTAAATTTAAATAACTTTGTTTAATTCAACAATGGTTAAATAAGTTAAAATAGTTACTTTAATCTGATCAACTATAAGTGTACAACAATAGAACAATTTTTATGTCACCTTATAATCATTGATTTTTGTATAGCGAAATAGTATAAGGCTTGACACAGAGCTAATGAATGCATGCTAGTTTGATTCCCAATGGAGGAAGACATTTTCTCTTGGAATTTTCACCAGCATGGAACTGATCCACATTCAGCATCACAAAGACTTAGGTAGCTACAATAAACAATATCTCAGGATGAGTAAAAAGAGCTATAAAGGCTGGGGAACTCAACATGTAGACCACATGTCAACCCTATTACCTTTGTAAATGACACATATGAATGTATCAATACTAGTAAAATTCATATCAAATTCCATTGAGGTGAAGTCATATGATGAAAGTTAAAAATTAAATTGTACCTGTTGGTAGGTGCCGTCGTCCTCAACTTTGTTAAAATATTATATATAAAATTAACTGGAGCGCTTTTGGAAATTATCTTCTAACTCAAACCCATTATACGAGATCGTCAAAAACAAGTCAGTTGCTGCTACAAACAGTTAGAGTATAAATCACCGTACACAACAACAACAAGTAACGGAAACTCAACCTGCAGAAGATGGAAGATAACTTCCGAAAGTGCCCCAGTTAAATTTATATACAATAAAATTCATCGGAGAACATATTGTTTAAACAACTCACCTCATAGGAATCATGCTTCCATGATATCGTGATTTCAAACATAGTCATGTTTATCGTCAGCCATAACTCCGACTCCATAACCTCATAATGTTTACTTCCCAACATTAATTAAATTATATACAATATTTTAACAAAGTTGAGGATGACGGCACCTACCAACAAGTACAATTTAATTTTTAACTTTTATCATATGAATGTATGCCCAGCAGTCCGATAGACTTTATGACCTACTAGGGCTGTCATGTCTTGAGTTTTACATAGAGTAAAAGCTCCTTATTCGCGGGAGATATGTTCCACAAATACAAAAATCATGAATATGGAATGGTAATTTGTATGGGTATATAGGGGATACATTCCAAGGTTCCAAAATAAAATAAAAATTATCAAAATAAAGTCCCGCGCCGTAGCCGAGCAGTTAAGGTAGGAAGCCTTGGCGCAGAGCTACGGGACTTGCGCTGGTTCGAGTCTCCATGGGGGAAGAAATTTTCTCATGGTATTTCGGCCAGTATGGGACCGGTGCCCACCCAGCATCGTGAGGCAATTGGGTAGCTACAATAAGTAGCGGCTCCAGGTTGAGGAACCAGCTATAACGGCTGGGGGACTCGACATGCTAACCACATGTCACCCCTACACTGGCTGTTGATCATCTACCTCTGTGATTGATACATGTGGATGTGAAGGGCCAGTAGCCGGCTGGTAAAAGGGCAACCGCTGAAAAGTGGAAAGACCCTCAATCGGATCATCGGGGATCAAAATAAAATCAATTAATGAGAGATTTTGAACAATTTTCCTTTACTCGACATTATAAATTGGCAACAAAGCAGAAGAGATGTGTTTTATTCAATCAAAATTATTGCAACAAATGACAAGTTGAAACAATAAAACACCGATCGTGGAGAGGGCGGTATTTATAAACAGACATAGCAGCACATGAAATACAGCAGCGGTGGCTTTTACCAATGAACTTTAGGCTTAGTGACAATAAGGTTTATTTTACTTTGATATTAATTTGTCCATTTAATTTGAATCACTCTTCGTAAAAGCCGTCTTGACACGTGCCTACAATAAAAAAAGATGCTGCTGTGTTAATAAAGGATACTAATCCTTCTAATATACTGACTGGATCCGCAAATAAAGAAATTTTTAGATGCGAAAACAGGAACTGTGTCGCAATTTTTTAACACACGAATAATGAAACACAAATAAGGAGCTTTTACTGTTAAGAATCAAATGAATCGTGAATTCTTCTTACCCCATACATCTATGCAGAACTGCAGTTCTGTGTTAAAAAAAACATAGATGTATGAGGTAAGAAGAATTCACGATTCATTTGATTCTTATTAAGAAAACCTCATAATGTAAAAATTCCCAAATTTATTATATTAGCTATTACTGTATTAACATATTACGTCAGAAGCATTGTGTTTCATAACTGGGTGTGAATAAACTAATACATTTTATTTACAGATCTCTAATTCTAAACTTTTAAATATATGCCACAGATCCCACAGCTTTACTACTTCTATTCTGAAAGAGATGATTCTGGACATATTTAAACTCAAAGTCCAGATCTGGAAGTTACTAACTAGGACCAATCAATGCTTGCAAAGAGTTAATATTGCCAAATACATATTTATGTTAGAATATACCATACCTGTAATCCATTTCATAGCAATTTTAGGAAAGTCCGAACATTTTTTTTTAATGGCATGCTAAGGGAAAAACTAATATTGTTTAAGGGAAGTCAGTTATGAAGGAGAAATAGAAAGTAACTCATAATCAAAAAATTATATCTAATTCTTATTGTCTAGCATTATTACATTTTTTTATTAAGAGTACATTTCACAATATATATATATATATAAAGTCCACCGCTGAGGTCTCGAGGTAGCATGCTGCCTTGTCACGCAGCAGGCCCGGGTTCGATCCCCGGTTGGGGCAGTTTTTCTGGGTGAGGTTTTTATCAGGGTTTTTCCTCACCTGTAAGACAAATGTCAGGAAAACTTTAAGGCCCAAACGGTTCCCGAAATCATATGGCCATCATCCTTATCATTATCATCCTTACCATTATCATTATCATTATCATCATCCTTCACCGGTGTGGAAAGCAACGGGAAGCTACCACACCTACACAATTCCCTAGTAAAGCTGCAAGCATAGCATGAAAATGCTATGATTGCAGTGAAGAACCTGCCTTCGGGCAGAATTACTATGGATGAATATATATATATATATATATATATATATATATAGTTCTGGGTTCAAATCCCGTCCAGGCATTTATTTTTCTTAATTAAATAAAAATAAAACGTAGTTTTATTTGATTTTCATATTTATTATATAATTCAGTGACATCTGTTTCGGTACACTGTACCTTCTTCAGACATGTTAACAAATTATGAATTGTGTTCCAACTGATCTAAGCAACAATACAACAATATTTGAATATATTGTTGCTTAGATCAGTTGGAACACAATTCATAATTTGTTAACATGTCTGAAGAAGGTACAGTGTACCGAAACAGCTGTCACTGAATTATATAATAAATATGAAAATCAAATAAAACTACGTTTTATTTTTATTTAATTAATAAATATGGATTTTCATCAAGTAAACACCAACTCAATTGATTATTTATTTTTCTTATCATACCATATATATATATATATATATACACACACACATGTATGTATTTTTAAATATATTAAACCATTCAGACTGCATTAATTTATAAATAATTCCTGACTAATCAATCTAATGTTATACTGAAGGGTCATGAAATCAGGGAAATTCCAGTTTAGGCAGATTTTTTAGACTGAATGTGGGCTACATGATCTTTATAGGAAACCAGATATAAGTTAAGTCTCATTAAATGCGATGGGCAGGACATTTGGCATGAATGGGAAGTGAAAAAGGAGCATGGAAGCTTTTTGTAGGAAAACCAGAGAGAAAACACCCAGTTGGTAGAAAAAGAATGAGGTGGGATAATAACAGTAACCATTATATGAGGGAAGTACATTATACAGACGATGATCAGAAAACATTACCTCAGGATAGGGATGTGTGGAGAGCTTATGTACGTGTGGCCATGAACCTACGGGTTCGATAGTGCCAGTGAGTTAGTTAAATTTACCTGAAAATACATATATTACATGCTTTATTAGCTTGACCTGTATCTATCTATGTAACGGAATCTTTCAACGCGATTTTCACCCACCTAAAATCATTGGATCGACTTGAAACTTTGTATACTTGTAAAGGACAAATGACAATACAATAATATCATAATTGTTTTCTAAAATCATGGCCAGAATCATCAGAAAATCAAAGAAAGTGTAATTATGTAACGGAATCTTTCAACACGATTTTTCTCTTCAAATATTAATTAGATTGAATAGTTTAAGTTACCTAGAAATATATATATATTTTTTAAGTTAAATGTAATTAACACTATTTTTTTAATAATGTCAGATAATTAGAATCATGGATATATATTTTTTAATTACATGCCACTTTTCACCCCTTCTCCATAACAGATACTTCTTAAGTAACTAATAGAATAACATAACTTGAGGTAGAAAAATCAGGAATTGAACCTAAGTCTGGAAGTATTAATTTTGAAAACTAATAAAATCTAAATTTCTATTCTGCTACAATTATATCCAAGACATTCTGACCATTAAAGGAAAAAAAAAATTCAGAAAATGTTACTGAAATATAATACTGAAAAAAAAATCACATGATAAAATATTAAATAACCAAATCAGAAATAATACACTTCACTTCATCAAATGAATTTCCTTGAGCCTCTTGATATTATATTTAGTTCAACATGTTCCAGTCCTGAAATTATACATTACATTAAAAAGCCAGTATGGCCTCTTTTAACATTTTTATTATTCATTTCATACATCTCAATGATGGATAAATTATATTTGAAGAGAAAAATTATACGCTCAGACGGAGTTTGAACCCAGGACCTTTGGCTTCCTAGGCTAAGAGCATTGGCCAAGAAAGCCAAAGGTCCTGGGTTCAAACCCTGGTCTGAATGTATAATTTTTCTCTTCAAATATAAAATTCTTTTCCTCTGAATGTGAATTTTTCCCCACATGGTGAGCTCCTTAGGTTTTCATGCTTGGTTAAAAAGACATCAAATTGAAAGAAAGGCAAGTTTAATAAAACAAATAGAAAAAACTATGAAAGAAAAATTAATGAATTTTGAAATTCCTGTGGGAGTTGATTTGATTAGAGGGTTCATTGGCCCGCTAACAAATGGAGTAAAAAGCAGTGCTCTTGGACAATAGAACATCGGTCGTGTAATTACTGAAAATTTAACCATTAAGGTTACAAGACAGGATATGAAGTAAGGTGAAAAGAATTTAATTTTAAATTTTCCAATTCATATTTGTATTCTATTGACTATTTAACTCATGCCCCAAATGGGAGTCAATGACCAATCACATTTCAATGATTTTTTATTTACAACCAATCACAGTCGTGTTTCGCCTAAAATTTACCAACTAAAGTTTATCATAATAAAGAAAGCACCTCCTTTTTAACATTCTGAATAGGTCATAGCTTTATTTTGCAGTGACTGACCCTCTAAGAAATACGGCTACCAGATTGTATATATAGTGCCAGAATGTCAGCAGAAAGCACATGCAATAGATAATATAAAAACATTTGTAACAATTGATTATACCACAAAAAAAAGAAAACACTGTTTACACTTTCTTAAACGAATTATTTTCCAGGAAGACGTTGCAGAAAAATATAACTAACATATTTACATCATAGGATATCAAATTAATTAATACCTATAACGTTGGTTACCAATTTCTCCACTAGGGTGCATTCTTACAATATTGTGATCCTTTGGCAATAAATAATATTATGATCTGGTTGCAGTGATGAACAAAGGAAGAAAATGAAGCGTACCATTAGTTTCTCATTTGTTTTCAAACATCGCCGTTTACATTAAATATATAAATATTTTAAAATAACTATAGTTAAATAATGATTTGTGAGTAAACAGCTTAATTTTATTCATTAAATAGTCCTAACAAATGCCACTCTTGATTTCCAAATTCTCTAGATAAATTGGAAACCACTTGTAGCATTACTTATGATTATTTACCTAATGGTGTCATTTCCCATGAATTTATATAAGAAGATTCACTTTATGAGGTAAGGCATATTATTTCCAATTTTATTTTTATATATGAATTAATATTTGAAGAGAATTTTTTTTTCAAAATGTCTCTCTTCAAATATTAATTTTTCCTTCAGTGTGAGTAATAACTTTAAACAAAAAACAAAAAGATGATATATGAATTCTATAGTTATATGAATTTGATGTAAGTTTAAATGCACAAACCTGTGTCATGGCAGGAAAACCTGCCGTGCTGGGTACTGCCGTTGCTCCCATGTTAAAGAAAGGGTTTGAGGCCAGGTTAGGCTGTTGTGGTGGCATGCCTGCAGCATACATACCATTCTGTAAAAAATAAATAGTTCTAACTTTAAAGGATTTATTTTTATCTAAGGACAGTTCATACCTAAGGAGTTACAGGCATCACCTGGTGATTTTTTCGCTAATATATGATATTTTAAACCTTAATAAGCAATTGCGATTTACAAGTTGTCCCAGGCAATAACATTCAAGGGTCATATTCAAGAGGTCCCAGGTTCAAACACTGGAGCCAACAAACCTGAGAATTTTTAGATAGATAGATCATTATTTGATTAATGTCTTTGACATCATCTGATTCCCAATAGCCAATTTTGTCGGTCCATCCAATCTCCTGGTTGTAGATGTTTCTCCTTCATGTATAAATATATTCCCTGACTCCAGAAGGTTTTAAATCTTCCTAATTGTCTATATATTCTCTAATGAAATATGAATGAAGAAGCATAGTGTAAATTGCAATTTTCAATTGTACTTTAATTTTATATATTAAATTTGAGAATTTTTAACATTATGAGGTTCAAATTCATAAGAATTAAATTAATCGTGATTATTGATTGCCAATACTGCAGTGCTGTATTTAAAGAAATATAGAAGTATGAGGTATGAAATAATCACAATTAATTTAATTCTTATGTACTTTAATTTATTCACTTCTATTACCAATACATTGTGAATTTAATATAACTGTATTTTATTTAACCTTAAGTTATGTAGATAGGAAATAACAGAATGTTATTTGAGAATGTCACAAATACAATGACGAAACTCGAATCTGCGAGGGAGTTAAGAAGTATGAGGTGAGTCAAAAACAACTCAACATAAATTATTTAACCTTATTCATTAACTGCTTACAAGTTTAAAGTAAAGAAAGAAAGTGGTCCTACTGCAGGGCTTAGGAAGCCCATAAGGTGGTAGGAGGTAAAGGCTACCATCTTTCCAGAAAATCAGCGATGAGATGTCTGTTGGGGTGTCAAACTCCGTCTTTATACCCTTTAACCACTATCTCCAGGATTGACTTTCTTCTTAATGAACTATCCCATCACATTACCACACATTTTTCGTTTTTCTGGATTCTCACAGTGGACAATTTGTTTATCATCTTTTTGAATTTTTATAATTTGTATTTTTTGATTTAATATACCTTACATAAATAATTTTGTATTGCATTTAATTCATTTCACAGTGAAGCAATTATGTCTAAACATGTCTCAACCTTATTTATTTAACTTTCACAGGGAAAGAACACTATGAGGTTTAATTTAATTTAATAATAAAAGGGGGAAGTGGACAAGTCAGCAGTAGCAGCCCATGCTTGGTCTGAAAAACATTTAGTAGATACAGAAGCTAGCCTAATCAAACAAACAGATAAACTAAAGGAACTCACAGTCTGGGAAAAAATCCACATCCAAAAAAACAAAAAAGAAAAACTCATGAATTTTGAAACTCCCGCAAATTTTGACCTAATCCAGAGGTTCATCGGTCCACCGACAGAAGTAAGAAGGAAACCGCCAAGAAACGACATAACACCGGTCAACCAGAGGCTACTGACGATGGAGATAAGCTCCGAAACTGCAGTATAGAAGAAAAAGGATATGAGGTGAGGTAATAAAAACATTAATTTAATTATGTCTCAACCTATCTGAATGACATCATGATTTTATAAAATACTGCGTCATTCTGTAAAAAATTATGTTGCATATTCTCGATAACTTCTTGAAGGGTACTTTTCTATTGGCCTGCTTTTCATTTGTCAGTTAATTAGACTGGTAGTATTATCTTTGGTCTAATCAAAGATGTGGTTCAGTTTGATCAACCTTGTAATTTTTGTAAATATTTCTAGAAGGTTCTAATCGCCTTGCATCCATGAGTGTTTTACTGTGTCAGCATGGCATCACTTGGTAGTCCACCGTCATGAAGAGCAGTCATGGCGAGATTACCTGATCGCCCAAGTATTTGGTGTATTTCAGAATAATAAATTAAAGAATTGTGTAAAGTGCATCTTTAATATTATTGACATGTGAAACCAGTACCTTTTTATATCAGTGCAAGTGTTACTACAAGAGTTTACATGCAAATTTGGAATAATAAGATTTTTTTTAAGTAAACCAACTTTATTGCATAGTGATATCCTACAGTTTGCTTAATAAATCCTGCACATCCTTCATATAAATAAGGTTTACTTATCATAAAAGATTGTGTGAGAAATAATTAAGGGTTCCTTCTTCTGTCTTAGGTTTATAGGTTAGTAATAGGATTAAGTTATGTAGATAGGAAATAACACTATGAGGTTCTTTAATATTGTTTATTTTTTATTATTTCACTCACCTCATACTTCATAAATCATAGCAGACCCTGGGTTTCTTCACGTAATTTGTGACATTGTCAATGCTGCGTCACGTTCACAACTGACGTCCAACGGCCTTCTATCCTGCAGACTGACCTCCGCGCCATCTGGTGGCCGACCGAAGAATTTCCAAATCAGCCCTCTTTCTTTATAACCGGGTATTTCAAAATTCATAGTTGTATTTTCATTCTTGCATATGTAAATTTTTTCCCAAATTGTGAGTTCCTTCGGTTTTTCCAATTGTTTAAGTAATTTTGTTTTGGTTTCTATTCTATGTTTTTCTGACCAGGCATGTGCAGCTATTGCAGATTTTTCGGTTTCCCCATCTTCAGACAGATAAAAATATAGGCAAAAAATTCAAGAAGTTCACATACCATCCTTTCGTATTTGACAAGTTTCAAAAAATTTTCAACAAATTCAACATTAAATTAGCACCGAAAAATGATTACAACTTAGGTAATTTAATAAAAACCAACAAAAATGAAAAAATTGAAGACTGCAAAAAATCGGGAATTTATCAAATTAATTGTAAAGATTGTGAAAAGATATACATAGGAAAAACAAAAAAAGGAATCTAAATACAAGATTAAAAGCACACCTCAGAAATGTTAAAAATGGAGAAACCGAAAAATCTGCAATAGCTGCACATGCCTGGTCAGAAAAACATAGAATAGAAACCAAAACAAAATTACTTAAACAATTGGAAAAACCGAAGGAACTCACAATTTGGGAAAAAATTTACATATGCAAGAATGAAAATACAACTATGAATTTTGAAATACCCGGTTATAAAGAAAGAGGACTGATTTGGAAATTCTTCGGTCGGCCACCAGATGGCGCGGAGGTCAGTCTGCAGGATAGAAGGCCGTTGGACGTCAGTTGTGAACGTGACGCAGCATTGACAATGTCACAAATTACGTGAAGAAACCCAGGGTCTGCTATGATTTATGAAGTATGAGGTGAGTGAAATAATAAAAAATAGTAATAGGATGTTTGGGCGCCAGGAGTATCGAAAGGAATTCTCCATGTATGAGAACTTAGGTTGCTCAGATTGGAAATTGGTAGAGTTGAGGTTTTTTATCTTAAGGAAAAGCAAGGAACTGGCAAGCGCAAGACTACACTAGATGAATTTTAACAAATAGGCTTTATTAATCGAAGTGAACACTGGATACACGTATAATTCTAGACACACTTAATGTCGGACAAGGTATTGACCTCAGGAACGCATTTTAGAATCCAAGATCGGAATCTCTGAGGATCTATCACGGCCGAATTGTTTCTAAGTGTGAAATTCCTGAAGTTATGTTTTTTTGCTAATCGATGGCCAATTGTGCCGATTAACAACTACGTCGGTGAGTCTGTTCTGACTCCTGCCTTGGTGAGTTCTGCAGGACTAACTTAATATAATTTTGGTAGTTATAAGGAAAACTTTGTTTACTCTCTACTTGTAATCGTGTCGTCATGAGGTCATTACCTTGTCGTGATATTACCCTTTACTATATTGGCTGACAATGATTCCTTAGGTCTCAGGAAGGGATCGCCGTCTTTTGATTGGACAAGGTTTCACCACGTTTCCTGGCCAAATACGTCCATTCTAAAATACAGTTTTATCATAAGTTCCTACACTGGGGAATTCCAGTCTAAATTTATTATATAACTTTGTTTAGGACAGTGGCCTTTTTCCCACTTGTTTGCTAGCTTGGCGTCCTATCAGTTTGTCTGGTTCCTTATAATGAGTTGTTTACTCCACGCTGTAGTTTCCAAGCCCTACATCAATTCTTTGTTCTTAACCTGTCAGCGAAGTTTGGTTTAAGATCTTAGATTGCTGATCTACAAAGAAATGTTCGGTAATCTGCTAGTACAATGAATTTCCTGAAATTTTAACTCTTTTGTCGCCGCTTCAAGTATCTGTCGCTTGACAATAGCGGTACCATGTAGTTGCTAAATTATTTCCGTAATAACCAACTGATACTTTATTCCTAATCCTATCAACGTCATTAATTTAATTTATTTTTTATTTAATTATATAATAATCAAATCCCTCGTGTTCTCACGATTTGATTGCATATACATTTTGTATATCTACGATGAGTATTTCATCCAATAGAGATTTAACAGATGTATGATAATAGTACTCGTCCTAATTAATTAATTATTTCGATTTCTCAATTTAAGAGAGTGAATGACTATGCTTCAAGATAAACATCTTCTTTGCTCGTCCTCCAATAACTTCATTTACTGTGTGTGATGAACTCTGCATTTAATCTTACCACACAGCATCCAGCTAATTGGCACGGTCAGTAAAGCAGTTTTATGAAAAACAAACAAATTTAAAATTGGGTAAATACGATATATAATGTAAATCTCACCTGCATGACAGTTCCAGGAGGCATCATACCATTGGGTATTGCTGCAGCTGGTGCACCTGTTATACCATATGCCATACCAGCTTGGGGATAGCTAGCCGGTTGAGCTTGAGTATATACACCACCTGAAATAATTGCAAATACCACTATTCTTGCTGGACCATATTGTGGGCTTACAAGGAACAGGTATTAAGAGAAGTCAAATATGAAGAGGAATAAAAAAGATTATATTATTTTTGGTCTGGACATCTTACCTCAATATTAATGTTGATTTGTTCTTGGACATGTTTCAAAACAATTCTGTTTTATCGTCAGCTTTCCCAGACTCTGGGAGCTGACGATAAAACAGAATTGTTTTGAAACATGTCCAAGAACAAATCAACATTAATATTGAGGTAAGATGTCCAGACCAAAAATAATATAATTAAAATAACCTCAAAATATAACTTCCTAAAATTAAAGAATAAAAAAGAACTCATAATAATAAAAAGTTTGTCATGCAAGAACTCCATAAACTATGTAAATTCCTCAGCAAGTCAAACGCATTGTCCCATTTTGCTGATTTATGGAATATATATATATTTTTTAATCATTAGGAAATAACATTATGAGGTTTAATTTAATAATTGAGTTTGTAAATTAACAAGTCATTTTTTTTACATCTTACCTCATATTTTATGTTTCTTTAAACACGGGAACTAATTTTCAAGAGAAGGATCTCTCTCATTTTCAACTGACATTATGACGACATTAAATAAAATGAATTGAGTTTGTATTTTTTAAACATTCTTACCTCATATGGTAGTTTTGTTGGACATATGTTTCAAAGCTGTTGCTCCATTATCAGCGGTTACACAAACTGATTTCTTCTTTTCTTCAAGTTGTCGACCCTGTATTCGTGTTCCAAAGAACTTGGTAATGAGTCACCTTTCTCCAAGAACAGTTAGAAAATACCAATGAACTCACAATATGGGAAAAAATCTATATACAGGTGAACAAGGAGAAAATTATGAACTTTGAAATTCCCGGAGAAAGGATCCTCATTACCAAGTTCTTTGGAACACAGATCCAGGGCGACAACTTGAAGAAAAGAAGAAATCAGTTTGTGTAACCGCTGACGATGGAGCAACAGCTTTGAAACATATGTCCGACAAAACTACCATATGAGGTAAGAATGTTTAAAAAATACAAACTCAATTATTATATATTATACCTACATAACTTAATCAATTATTATATATTTCTTTGAGGAAAAAAAAAGATTATATATATATATATATATATATATATATTGAACAACAAAAAATAATGCATGAATATACCTCTCTGCAATATAATTCCAAAATAAAAGATGAAAAATTCAAGAAAATTACTTATCATCTAGAAGTTCATAACAAATTTCAAAAAAATTTAGTATAACATTAGCTCCGATTAATAAAGTCAACCTGAGCAATCTTCTGTACTAGAACCATGAACTTCGAGGTTCCAGACGAACCAAGTTTGATTACAAAGTTCTTCAAAAGTACAACAGATGGCAGTTTAGAAAATGACCGGCATAATAAAAAATTAACAGTTGTGAAAACAGCTGATGATAGGAATGATGTATTTCCCGATATTGCAGTTCAGTGTTAAAAAACATGGATGTATGAGGTAAGAGGAATTCACGATTCATTTGATACTTAATCTTCTGTTAATTAATAAAAAGCTAACACCCTAGATAATAAAAAATCTGGAATTTATCAAATTAATTGCAAAGATTGCAATAACGTATATATAGGAAAAACAGAAAGATATTTGTACACCTGCAAAAAAGAACACTTTAGAAATATAAAAATGATGAAATTGAAAAATTGGTAATAGCAGCACATAGTTTATTAGAGAATCATAGAACTGAAAAAGAAACTAAACTTTTGAAACATCTATCTAAACCATTAGACTTAACAGTTTGAGAAAATATATACATTCAGAAAAATCATCTCAGATCCATGAATTTTGAGTTTCCGGACAAACAAAATTTGATTATAGTCCACAGATGAGAGGAATGAAAGCAAGGGACAAAAGGGGGCATGGGGAATTGCAAGCGATACAATGGTTTACTCCTGGCGCGACAGGCCTACAAGGCCCTTAGCCTACCAGCCGGCTGCTGGCCTCACATCCACATGTGTGAATCACAGAGGTAGATGATCAGCAGCCAGTGTAGGGGTGACATGTGGTTAGCATGTCGAGTCCCCCAGCCGTTATAGCTGGTTTCCTCAACCTGGAGCCGCTACTTATTGTAGCTACCCAATTGCCTCACGATGCTGGGTGAGCACCGGTCCCATACTGGCCGAAATACCATGAGAAAATTTCTTCCCCCATGGAGACTCGAACCTGCGCAAGTCCCGTAGCTCTGCACCAAGGCTTCCTACCTTAACCGCTCGGCTACGGCGCGGGACAAAGGTAAAGTGATCCCACTACAGACCTCAGGAGGCCCTTGGGGTAGTAGGAGGTTAAGGCTCCCACTTTTTCTTGACAGTCGGCACTTGATGTCAGCCGGGTTGTCAGCCCTGCGTGACGGCCGCCTTTACCCCAGAACAAGCGTCTGGTACTCATTTCAGTTAGAGGCTGAGTCGACACCAGGGCCATAGTGCCGCCAGAAGGTTTGGGTCAGTTTAAAAATCCTGACCCCACCGGGACTCGAACCCTCGACCTTTCGGCTTGTAGCGCAGCGCCTTAACCACTACGCTACTACCTGAGAATATAGGAACAGTCATGATGTCACTCACATCTGTAGTTTATTTCAGGTGTATTCAATATTATGTTTTATATTCTGTGTTTCATGGTAATTAAGTTTGCTCTTCTTATTCAGCGTAGTTATTTATATTTTAATATTTTATAGCTCATTGTGAGGTAATGTTGATGATTAAAATTTTGAAGTGTGTCCATCAGACCTGATCCAGAGGTTCATCGGTCCACCAACAGAGGGAAGAAGAAGAGTTTCTTCCGATCGACATAACACCAGTCGCCAACAAAGTTCTGATGATGAGACAGTTATAGTCTCGAAATCGCGATCAACTTAGTAAATTAATACGGGGAAAGGTAAGAAACATTTGATTTCACCATGGTTACCTCTGTTGGTGAAACCAACCTGAGACTGATAAATCTGAGTATGACTTGCAGCAGACTTACCAGCAATACTGAACATAGCAGTGTTGGCAGGCTGGGCTTGTGCCGGCGCTGAAGAATATAAAGCGAGTATTGAGTCTTTAGTCAATTGTTGTTTCTCTTGACTGCTTGGTGCCGGTTGGTTAAAGAAACTCTCTTCTTCAGCACTTCGCCCCTTGCTATCAGTTTCTTTCTTTTCAGGCGTAGGAGATGATGCAGGAGCATTTTGTGCACTCAGGAAACTAGTAAAGATATCATCACCATTACCAGAAGTACCTGTTGTGCTCGTGGCTGTTGTACCAACTGGTGTGTCTGTAACAAAGTTAAATGATTGCATTTAAAACTACATTTGGACTGCAGGTAGGAAATCCATAATTGAAAGTCTGCTAGTTTGGCATAAGTAAACCATTCTATTCCTCTGCTCCTACAGAAATTTAACAGCACATGGCATAAAATCATGAGATGGAAGGGGAAATGTATGTCTCACCTGAACATGTTTCATATACCATCGTCTGTAATCATAAGTAGAATTTTGACTAAGATTAAATTAAAATGCTTGATACCTCACCTCATATCCAGTCTTCTAAGTAGACTGTGGTTTCAAAGCCTTGGCAGCTTCACCTTCAATACTTTCTTGTCGACTGAAGTAGTTTGAAGTAGTTCTTCTGATCGATATACAGTCGACAAGAAAGTACTGAAGAAGATAAAGCTGCCAAGGCTTTGAAGCCGCGGTCTACTTAGAACACTGGATATGAGGTGATGTATGAAACATTTTAATTTAATCTTAAATTAAACTTCATAGTGATTTTTTTCCCTATGGAACTTCAATAGAATTTTGACTGTTGTATCCCTCTAGTTGTGAGCAGGCAAACCTTATAATCAAATCATCCTCCCGGGCATTTCAAATTTGATTAATTCTATTTTTCTGAATGTAGATTTTTTTTTTCCATACTGTTTTTTCTTTCTTCTTTTTTTTTAATTATGACACCAATGACCTGCATTTGCTAAAGAATATTGTTAAATAAAATACTAAATAGCACTGTTAAGTTTGCATGAAAAGAAAAGCAGCAGCGATGATAATAGGGTCATTATTATTTTAATATAATAAATTTGGGAGTTTTAACATTATGAGGTTTCATTTGTAAGAATTCACGATTCATTTGATTCTTGTCATTATTATTATTTATATTATTATTGTTAGTAGTAGTAGTGTAGTAGCAATAGTAGTAGTAGCAGCTATTATTATTATTATTATTATTATTATTATTATTATTATAAGGAAGAATCCAATAGGTAGGCCAAGAATGAGGGGGGTGATTATTACCCATGATTTGAAGGAGGTAAATTATACAGAGGATGATTGAAAAACATTAGCTCTGAATAGGGATATATGGACAGCTTATGTCCATGTGGCCATGGACCTATGGGTTTGATAGTCCCTGAGAATGAGTTAGTTTGTAGTAGAAGTAGCAGTAGTATATTTAATGATGCTCTTTAACAACTCTACAGTCCAGGGTGGGCTTTAACTTCCTTTACAATCTTCATTCATGACATTTTTTTTTTCATTCCCTAACTTTCATTTTATCAAGGCCACTCTCTAATTCTTGTAATCACCTTTTCTCAGTCTATCTGTTCTTTTATTTCCAAGCATTACACTATTTAAGATATTTTTGGGCATTCTATTTTCATTCATTCTAAAAACATGAACAATTCAGGTTATAAAAATTGAAATTCAAAGTTGATCATAAAGGGCTGACTTAATAGGGCTCTTATATTAGACCTACGGTAGTTATTACTAATTTAACTAACTCACTAGTACTATTGAATCCATAGGTTTATGGCCACAAGGATATAAGCTATCCATGCATCACTATCCTGAGCCAACATTTTCCAATGATCTCCTATATAATTTATCTCCCTCAAATCATGGTTGTTATTCTCCCATCTCATTCTTGGTCTATCTACTGCATGCTTTCCTTCTGGTTTTCCTACAAGTTATTACAAGCCATAAAATTAAAAAACAGGACCCACTACAATACTTCCTTTCCAAAGAAGACATAATAAAGATTTTTACACCCAACTGAGTTTGAACCCACAAACTGCAGAACCGGAGACAAGCATGGTAACCACTAGTCCACCAGGACAGACTTTTTGTTTGGTAGTTTGTATCTGTTATACCCTATATGGATGAATTAAAATAACTGAGTCGGAGTTATGGCTGACGATGAACATGATTATGTTTGAAATCGCGATATCATGGAAGCATGAATCCTATGAGGTGAGTTGTTTAAACAATATGTTCTCCGATGAATTTTAATAAAATAACTGTTAATAGATAAATTTGTTTTGTATTATTCTTACCTCATATAGTTGTTTCTGTTGGACATATGTTTCAAGGCAGACTGTGCCAACTAAGATGGGACAAGCATGCCTTGAAACATATGTCTAACAGAAACAATTATATGAAGTAAGAATAATACAGAACAATGGCTTCACAAATTTATTAAGTAAAACCTCATAATGTTACTTCCTATTGTATTTTCAAATAAAATTACTGTAATCACATACCTAACCCCAACAAGTCCTGTGTGGCAGATTTCCCAGTTTTACTAGCATCACTTTGTATGCGACCTGGTTTTGGACTTGTAGAACCTTTAGGTTTTGGTAACAATTGTGGCACAGGAACTTCTGCTACTGCCTTCTTTATTTGCTGTTGTTGTTGCTGTTTTGCCTCCTTCTTCCGTCGTCTCTGTCTTTCTGCTTCTTCATCCAACTCTTTATCCCAATTAACCTGCCAATCATAACCACAATAACATGATAACATAATGCAATTTTGAAGAAACTTCAACCTCTGGTAAAAGTAAAGTGATTGCACTGCAGGCCCTAGGAGTAGTAACAGGTTAAGCTGGGTTGTTAGCCTTGCATTACGGCTACCTTTACCCCAGAACAAATATGTGGTACTCTGAAATGAAAGTACTCTTCAGACAGATAAAGAAATTGGTAAACAATTCAAGAAATTTCACCCTTCAGTATTTAATAAGTTTCAAAAAATTTTCAACAAATTTAACATTAAATTAGCACCGAAAAATTATTAGTTTGAATAATTTAATCAGAACCAACAAAAATGAAAAGATTGAAGATGGCAACAAATTAATGATTTATCAAATTGATTGTAAAGATTGTGAAAAAAATATACATAGGAAAAACAAAAAAGAATTTACATACAAGATTGAAAGAATGCCTTAGAAATGTTAAAAATGGAGAAATAGAAAAATCTGCAATAGCTGCACATGCATAGTCAGAGAAACACAGAATTGAAACTAAGGCAAAATTACTTAAACAGTTAGAAAATCTAAGGAACTCAAAATTTGGGAAAAAATTTACATATGCAAGAATAAAAAGAAAACCACAAATTTTGAAATTCCCGGTGAAAAGGAAAAAAAAAAAAAATTGATTTGAAAGTTCATCGGTCAGCCAACAGAGGGCGCAAAAAACAATTTGCAGGAGGGACAACAGCAAGACAACAGTTATGAAGAATCAAGAATGTCGCACAGTTAGCGATGAAACCAGTCTGCATAAAAATCAAGAGATATGAGATGAGTCAAAACACACAATTCAAATATAATTAATTCATCTCTTGATGTTTTCATTATTAATTTAAAACTTCTCACTGAAGGATAAATTATATTTGAAGAGAAAAATTTTTGCCCAGACTAAGACTCGAACTCAGGACCCTTGGCTTTCTGGGCCAATGCTCTATCAACTGACCTACCGGGGCGAGTTCCAATCTAAACACAATTTTTTCTCTTACATATGTTGTAATTCTCGTGCACCAAATGCTATGAAACCTTTGCTTCTATCTTTGCAAATGGCGGCTTCTTAGTTAAGAAGACATTTTATTGGGAATTTAAACATTACTTTATAAAGCCAGTAGGGCTTCTACAGATGTTTTTATTATTGATTTAACACTTCTCACTGAAGGATAAATTATATTTGAAGAGAAAAATTTTCGCCCAGACTGAGACTCGAACCCAGGACCCTTGGCCCAGAAAGCCAAGGGTCCTGTGTTTGAGTCTCAGTCTGGGCGAAAATTTTTCTCTTCAAATATAATTTATCTCTCTTCATCAAATTCTAATTAAAAACTTATTTGTTATTGTCCATGTTTCAGCTCTATAAATTAATATAGGTTTAAAATGTGTTTCATCATCATCATCATCCTGCCAGGTATTAGTCCTAGAAGAACTGTTACGGCCTGAGAAAGTGGTTTTCGTGCCATCTTTTCATTATTGCCTTGGGGATCCTGGATCTAGCCATTCTTGAGACATGTTCCTTCCAGTTTAGCTGATATCTGGAGATGTAGTCCAGTATTGGTGACACATTAAGTTCTTGAAGGACACTGATTTTTTACAATTCAACGGCATATCCCATTTCCACAAAGGCTCTTAATTAAATGGTAACTTTTGCACTAGTTTACTCACTGGTACTATCAAACCTATAGGTCTATGGCCTCAAGGACATAAGTTCTCCATATATCCCTATCTAGAGCTAATGTTTTCCAATCATCCTCTGTATAATTTACCTCCTTCAAATCACATTAATGTTATTCTCTCATCTCAGTCTTCCTACTGAGCACTTTTCTTCCAGTTTTCCTACAAGGAATTACTTTCTTTATATTATTTTTTTGCTTTTTTGTTACATCTTCTCCTGTTTCAATCAAATGCAATGGATTTAGATTTGGACAATAATGAGAATTGAACAGAAATGTACTTGAAATCATATTGAAAACTTAAGACTCATAACATAATGGTTAGACCAACGTCTGCTTCAGCTCTAAATGGCCTGCCGCCAGTCTATATCGTTATGAATAAGCCAGAAATAGTATGAAATAAAGAACTATGGAGAAGAAAAATATAGGCAAAATCATTATTCTCTCTCATCTATTACTTCTTGTTCTTTAGTATTCAAGCCTTGAACATTCCATGTGCCAATAGCTAAGGTCCGTTTTCATAGCCTAAGTCTGTCATATTTAAATCCATCCGGCTGACATATTTTACTGAAGTACGTAGCGATATACTTTTTTCCAGGGCCAGGTTGCCAGCCTGACGCCTAACCCCCAGACATGGAGGACCTGGGTATCAGTTTTAAGGCGCTGAGAACTCGCCTTTCGTCCCATCCTGTTAGCTACAGTCTATTACGACTGCAGTCAGGGAGCACGACGAGAATGTAGGATTAGGATTTGCTGGCAGAGTCGCTCAAAAAGTCGCAGTGGCATTACTCGAGATTTATTAAGGTATACATAGTCAGCATCTGTACCCTTCTCAAGGCCGTACCAACCATCTTTATTAAAATATAAATAAAACGACAAAAATACAGTGGATAGAACATGTATTATGAAAAGATAGGTAATGAAGCAATTAAAGTGGCATTAGAATAAAATTTTCAGGAGCAAAGAGGAAGAGAAAGGCCAAAACAAATCTGGAGAAGAACCAAAGAGGATGAAATTGCAGGAATAGGAATAACTTGGAAAAAAGTAAAGAAAACAGCAGAGAATAGGATCCAACATTTTGTGGATATTCTATGCTCCTGATAGGAGATTTACAAGATGATGATGTTATTTAACATTTTCCAATACTGTTATTTTAACACAGTTCCAATAATGGAACATATTATAATATTATAATGATATTGTGAAAAGAAAAATTAATGTCTGAACCAGGAATCGAACCGTGGACCTCCAGTTCCACCATTCTAGACTTGGCACAAACATTAACAATTCTTTCCACATATACAAATCTATAATTCTCATTTCATCCGCTGTCAGGTAAGTATCACAATATCATTATAATATTATAAGATGATGATGATTAATATAAAATAATTCCTTGCATCTCCGTGTTGTATCCTGATTTTTTTTATGGGGATAGGACTGTACACAGCATGCATAAGTATGGTATTACCTTTGGTATAGGCGGAGGAACCCATTCTCTTGCAATATATTTCTTCTGCTCATATTTTGCTCTGACAAATGCTTCCAGAGATGAATCAGTCTGTGGTCGTCTGAAATTATCTGGAAGATTTGCTTCATATACAGCTCTAGCACGGCTGTTTCCCATTTGCTGTAGACTCTGAAAATGACAATAGGTTTATTTTGTGTGTTAAATGCCACTTATTATACGACTAATACAATAAAAAATATTGTATATGTATTGTAGGATGAAGGAACTGATGGAAAATGAGGCGATAGACCAATTAAGTCTTCAAAAGATATTATGACATATGTAATGTGTGCTAAACCATCCTGGGTTTGAAAAAGTCAAGGGAAGGATTGAGAAGCTTTCAATCTCAATTGCATTGAAAACATCACCTACAAACAGTAGATACAAGTTGAAAACAGAATTAATGTTTTAGGAAGTAATAATAGTCCATCCGCTGTGGTCTCGGGGTAGTCATGCTGCCTGTTCACTCAGCGGGCGCCGGGTTCGTCCCCCGGTCGGGTTAAACAGTTTTTTTGGGTGAAGGTTTTTATCGGGGTTTTTCCTCAACCTGTAAGACAAATGTCAGGAAAAACGCTTAAGGCCCTTAAACGGTCCCCTCAAATCATATGGCCATCGGCAATCAATCATCATTCATATTCATCTTAGGTTAAGCTTAGGATTAGGGACTCTCCTGGCACACCATCCATCATATCATCGTGGCAATATAACCTCGCCTTCTAGGCGCCCCAACCTCAGAAGTGGGTTACAAGTACGCCATGCCAGGAGAGAAACCAGGAATGTCGAAAGACAAACCTGGGGCATTTGAAAAAAAATATATATATATTTTGAGTTTCTTATTCAAAGTTAAAATTGGGAAACACATTATGAGGTTCTTAATTAATAAATTAATGAGTCATTTTAACATCTTACCTCATATTTCATGTTTTTCAAACGCAGTAACTATAGTTTTCAAATGATCTTGTCATTCATTTTCAACCGCCATTATGACTACCGGATATTCGTTGGAATCTCCCTCTATAACGTTGCCATCTGGTGTTGATTTGACGAACTTCGAGATATCGTTGCCATCTGGTGTTGATTCGATGAACTTCGAGATGAGGTCACGTTCATCCGGAATGTCGAAATTCATAGATTTAAATTTGTTCTTCTGTATAAATATTTTCTCCCAAACTGTCAAATCCAAAATGGGAGAAAATATTTATACAGAAGAACAAATTTAAATCTATGAATTTCGACATTCCGGATGAACGTGACCTCATCTCGAAGTTCATCGAATCAACACCAGATGGCAACGATATCTCGAAGTTCGTCAAATCAACACCAGATGGCAACGTTATAGAGGGAGATTCCAACGAATATCCGGTAGTCATAATGGCGGTTGAAAATGAATGACAAGATCATTTGAAAACTATAGTTACCGTGTTTGAAAAACATGAAATATGAGGTAAGATGTTAAAATGACTCATTAATTTATTAATATATTTTGAGGTTCTTTTAATAATTTTATTTTGAGTCTGTTTATCTTACCTCAATATTAATGTTGATTTGTTCTTCAACATGTTTCGATTGGATCCCAATCATCTTCAGCACGTCAGCGCTGATCTTCAGAAAATAGTTGGAACACCATTCCAAATTGCTGAATATTATTGGGAAGCCCACAAGCGAATGATGACAAGTCAAGAGCTTCAGAACATTTGAATATTACTACTACTACTACATTAATATTGAGGTAAGATAAACAGACTCAAAATAAAATTATGAAAACAGAATGTTTATTGAGACTTTAGTCAAACCTACTGAAGAATTCATTAATAAACTCTTTGAATAACTTTTAAAACTTCAACACTCATTTCTTGCTAGTCAACAGTCCAGTTACCTCATCCATCTGAAACAATCTCTGAAAGAAGGTGAATATACAGTAACCTTGAACTTTTATAAGAATAAAAAATATGATGAGGTTTAATTTAAGATTAAATTTAAACGTTTCATACCTCACCTCATATCCAGTTTTCTAATTAGACCCCAGTTTCAGAGCCTGGGCAGCTTCATCTTCAATAATTTCTCGTCAACTGATGTTATGTCGATCAGAAGAAGTACAAAGCTGCCCATGCTTTAAAACCACAGTCTAATTAGAAGACTGGACATTAGGTGAGGTATGAAACATTTTAATTTAATTTAATTTTTAATACAATAATCTGTTAAGCATTAAATTAATGTTTTTATTATCCCATCTCATAGACTTTTTCGTCTAGACTGCAGTTTTGGAGCTTATCTCCATCATCAGTAGCCTCTTGTTGACCGGTGTTATATGTCGTTCCTTAGTGGTTTTATTCTTCCTTCTATCAGTCCATCGATAGAAACAACATAACATCGGTCGACGAGAGGCTACTGATGATGGAGATAAGTTCCGAAACTGCAGTCTAGAAGAAAAAGGATATGATTCTTAAATTAAACCTCATAGTGTTTTTTTCCTTGTGAAAGTTAAACAGTAATCTGTTACTTTTCTGAGAGCTATTCATTCATTCTCCAGGATGTGGCTAAAGGTTTCCACTGGAACAGAGCAGAGAGCATAGATAACAGTTCACCCTTTCACAATCTATTTCAAAAATACATCAAAATAAAAACACTGATGAATACATATCTTGTCATAATTTCTGACTGTCTCACACATGACGATAGCTGTATACTTTTCCCAAAATATCTAATATTGGTTTCATGCAGATGCATTTTACCATAAAATCAATCTTTTACTGCAGTCATGGTGCTCTCTCTCAATACAAAACAGACATATTCTCCAGAATCAGACTTTGGGATCAAATCAGAGTTATATTTTTTGCCCCCTCTGCTTTGGTAAAAGTGCATGTGATGGTGTGGCTGGTACTGTGTAAAGACTTGCAGTTAGAGCCAGTCTTCAAATGACTTACAATGACCAGATCATGACATCACGACAGTTGTATGATGGGCAAATGGACATATTGAGTAAATACATTTCCAGTATGATACAAGTGAAGAACAATGGACAATGACTTCTGTCAAGTCCCCTGCATTTGTATAAATTATTGAAGAACATAGAGGAGAAAAAGAGGCTTTAAAATTCAGAACAATGACAGTAAGAACTATATCAGAAACTCCAGTCTTTTGTTCCCTGAACAAGAATCACATGTAAGTGGGGGAATTTTCATTTTCTAACAAATCGACAGCAACAAACAATAAATTTTGAGGGTCATCTTGAATTGACAAAAAGTAGGATTCTTGATCTCCAGATATGATGGACACTGGTGGTTGCGGTGTGTTCTAGACTCAAATGAGGAAAAGCAAACAGTGAAGATGAAGTTCTTACATCTATATGAACCTTCATCTTCCTTCTGCTACCCAGATTTTGTGGATGTTCTTAATAAACATAGGAGTGGTGTTATTTCAAAAGTAGACCTCAGGGTAAATCCAACAGGAAGTGTTTACAACCTAACAAAGAAAGAAGTGAACAATGCTAATCA
Source organism: Diploptera punctata (assembly GCA_030220185.1). Taxonomy (NCBI): domain Eukaryota; kingdom Metazoa; phylum Arthropoda; class Insecta; order Blattodea; family Blaberidae; genus Diploptera; species Diploptera punctata. The sequence goes on along the minus strand of JASPKZ010007782.1, from coordinate 1,324,799 downwards.
GAAGTTGTAAAATGAAGCGAGCACTGTGTAATTATTCTTTAAATGTCTTCGGAAGCAATACAAATTGCAGTTTAAGTGGTGAGTTCATTAAGATTAAATTAAACCTCATAGTGATTTTTTCCAATAAAAGTTCAACATGTTCATCATTTTATTTCACCAAGATACAATTGTAATCCCATTATGAAATGTTTACTACATTCAACAAATTCTTCTTGTATCTTGTAAGCCCATGTTTCCCTTAACAGAGATTTAGGCGCTCTCCCCCTACAGGGAAGAACTTGAACCATACTAATTTAGTTACACTTGTTTTCATAAGGATGTCATTTGAGTAGTCTGTGGTTAGCGTTCCACCTCATACTGACATCTAGGAAACCAAGGTTAGTACTAGGACGGGAAAATGCAACAAATTAATAAACAGAAAAATGTTTTTTAACATTTTTAAAAAAATTTACTTTTTGTTATATTCAAGATTAAATAATTTTTGGTGGCCTTCAACTATTTAAGTTTTAATTATTTAGGAGTATTAATAACAAACACGAAAAATGTAATAAAAGAAATAAAGAAACAAGCTGATAAAGTAGCACAAATATCAGGATATATGAAAGATTTAATTTGGCATAACAAACATATGTCAATAGAAAGCAAAACCCACATACACAAAACGATAGTTCGACCAGTTATTATATATGAAGCAGAAACTAGGGCTGATACAACAAAAAGTAAACAAATAATAAACACATGTGAAATAAAAATCTTAAGAACTATTTAGGGGAAAACATTATTTGATAAAATACACAACACAGAAATTAAGGACAAATGTCATATTCAAGACATAACCAAATTTATTATAGACGAAAATACTTAAAGGGTCATATAAAAAGAATGGAAGAAAACAGACTTTCAAAAAGAGCTAAAGAAGACAGACCAATGGACGGGAGAAGAGCAAGAGGAAGACCAGCCAAGAGATGGACAGACAGTGAATGCACATTCAATACGTCTTCCTCCGAGGAGTGATTTTGAAAACAAACAGGATGTAAATCCTACAAATTATGATTAAGAAAAAGAAGAACTATTAAAGTCACAAAACCTTGCGAAGTGACATATCATATGAAAGGCCATTTCAAGAGATTTAAAATAACAATGTGAAGTCTCTAGTTCTTATTAATTTTTTTTATAATTATGCAAACCTTCCTTTTTTGCAATTTTTTTACAGGGTCCTACACCATAAACAGAGTAACAAAAATACCTGAAAAAAAGATCAGGGTGTGGCTGTGCTGTGGATATGGCCGTGTGTTTTACATGAGTACATGTATGTAATGGGTAATACAGTCCGGCATTGATATAGAAGCAATTACATCATCCACTTGCAGTGGCTCGGCCACCCAGCTGGAGATATACTGGTGCCATCGTTGATCTGCTCAGATGCCTTCATTCTTTTACATTCCAGGCACCACTTCACTCAGTCACATGGAGTTTTATGGTTATCGCTGAATTGCTCTTGAGAAGCCGTTTCCAACCATATACGATCTCTATATTATGATCCGGCTTTTTGATGAGTATAGGGCGACATTACATTATTTATTTTAATTGTTTTACTTTAACACCACATATATTCACTATAACTATTTCAGACTATAACTAAAGCAGACTAACAGCTTGTGAGATGAAATTTATGCGCCGAACAGCTGGCTACACCAAATGGGATCGAAAGAAAAATGTAGAAATCCTTCAAGAACTTAATGTGTCACCAATACTGGACTACAGCTCTAGATATCAGCTAAACTGGAAGGAACATGTCTCAAGAATGGCTAGATCCAGGATCCCCAAGGCAATAATGAACTACTCTCCAAATGGGAAATGGTCACTTGGTCGACCTATGAAAAGATGGCACGAAAACCGCTTTCTCAGGCCGTAACAGTTCTTCTAGGACTAATACCTGGCAGGATGATGATGATGACTATTTCACACTAATGTTTTATATATGTAATTGCAAGATCTTGACGAGAGTTGGTGATTGAAGCTCAAATGAATGTCTTAACTTCTCCGAGTCAAAATTTATACTAAACAAAAATTATGTGACACAACAAAACGACCTTAAGATGGCGGCGCTTTCCCCTCCGTTGTGCGTGATGTGCCACAATCCACACATAACGTAACAAATTCTTTGATCCTTTATCTATCGAGTGATGTAATTAAATTTTGGATGTAGGTGATAGATATTTAGCTGCAACACCAAACTGCATCTCCCGATTTTGTTATCATCAGTTTTTTAATTACCTCCCACAAATTTAAAGATGTATTCAAGTAAAAAAAATTGGATTACTTTATAGGTGTGGCCAATCTTCTGAATTTTGTTGAAATTGGTGAGGTTTATTGATTTGATATGAAATGACCCAAAAAGAGAATTACTAACTCATGGCAATGTTCATGTTACCTGCCAGTCCCATCCCTGTCTCCTATTCCACCATTAAAGGAAATATAAAAATAATATAAGCTAAATATAACTAATTTGACTAAAGAGAAAAATTTCTGTCTCAACTGGGATTTGAACCAAAGATCTTCAGCTTTATGCACTAATTCACCAAACCATTGTGCTACTTAGGTAATCCAGGAACTGTCACAAATAGATAGATCATAGGTTGATTAATGTCTTTGACATCGTCTGATTCCTAATAGCCAATTTTGTCGGTCCATCCAATCTCCTGGTTGTAGATGTTTCTCCTTCATGTATAAACATATTCCCTGACTCCAGGAGGTTTTAGGTCTTGCTCTGCCTCGTCTTCCCTCAGGTTTCCATTCCAAAACAGATTTTGGTAGCCGATCCTCTTCCATTCGCTGGACATATCCATACCATTTAATTGCTGAGTTTTAATATAATCTAAAATAGTGTCTTCAATCTTCATTTTCTCCCTTATAACTGAGTTCCTAATTTTTTCTCTTCTTGAAATTCTTGCTGCCCTTCGTATAAAATCCATTTCCGTTGCCAAAAGATACTTATTTGTTTTTGTTGTTAATGGCCAAAGTTCTGCTGCATAAGTAATGATGCTTTTAACAATTGTATGATATATATTCATTTTATTTTTATTACTTATATTTTTATCCCACAATATTCCATTGAGGCAAGCAAGTGCAAATTTTCCTTTATTATTTCTATTTCTTATTTCCTCTTCATAACGCCCATTTTTATGTATTTTAATTCCTAAATATGTGATCTCACTACAAGATTTTATTGTTTCTCCAGCCTCCAAAATTAAATTTTGTTCTGGTTCACCAATTGATAAATATTGTTTTTTTCATGTTCAAAATTAATCCCCATTTTTCGTATTCTTCTATTAATTTTCTAGTCATATATTCTAAATATTCATAATCTTGTGCAATTAACAATTGATCATCTGCAAAATGTAAGATACATAAAGATTTGTTGTTTGAAATAGGAATTCCCATGCTTGAACACTTTCTCCTCCAATTCTTTAATATTTCATGTACATATATTTAAACAGAGTCAGTGATAGACAACAACCTTGAAAAAGACCTTTATTTATCGTAAAACCATGTGACAATTTACTGCCAATTTTAATTTTAGATATGACAGTCACAAATATTTATCCTATTTGAAATTCCGGTGTACCCCTATTAGAGAAGATCTATTCACATTATAATTGGATCACTTCTACAAATTACATAATTCAGGATAGCTATTTACATGCAAAAATTAATACAACTAAAGAGAAAATATGTCTGCCTATACCAGGATTTGAGCCAAAGATCTTCAGCTTTACACACTGGTCACTAAACCATTGTGCTACTTAGAGAATGGTTTAGTGTGCCAGCAGGTAAAGCGACAGGACAATGTCACAACTCTGTGTTACATTTGAACTCATTACTCAAGTTTGTATGGATCTTTACATTTTCTCTTTCAGGTCATCCTTGCCAGACATGCCAATTTTGATGGGAAGGAGTTTAAACTCTACCATCACCAGTAATAATTGCCGTATGTTTATACTATCATACCTGGTCTTGAAATCTACAAACAGATGGTGAGTATTTATACTGAATTCATTAGTTATCTCCAATATCTGCTTAAGGTGAAAATCTGATCTATTGTGGATTTACTTGTTCTAAAATCATGTTGGTATTGCCCAATTTCTTTCTCCAAAAATGTAATAATTTCTTATATATTGTAACAAGTCAATAATTTGTAGGGTTGATTATTCCTTGGCGAATAGAACATGTCACTGGGTCACCTTTCTTGTAAAGAGGGCAGATGATTAAAGTCTTCCACTCTCTTGGCATTCTTTCCTCTTCCAAACTCAAAGAAGAGGGCAGGTTATTCAATCTTCCAATATCTATTTGGCATTCATTCCTCTTCTAAAATCAAATTGATCAATTCATACATTCTTTTGCATAACTCTTTCCCTCCTTGCTTAAATAATTCTGCTTGTTTTCATCCTATGATATTTCTCAACCTTTGTATAGCCATTTCCACGTTAAATAAAGTTGGTGGTTCTATATATATTTCATTAGAATCTATCCTTAGTCCCTGTACATCTTGGTCAGTATTTATATTTCTTGAAAATATCCCGCCCATCTTTGTAAAATTTTCCTTTCTTCAGTTATTATTGTATCATCTTCCTCTATACAAATGTCGATTCTTGATTTATATGCTTTCTCAGTGTTATTAATCTTTTTTGTACAATTCTTTGAGTTACTCCTGATTTTATATAATTGTATACCTTCTTTTCCTATTCCCTTTTTCTCAGTCTATGTTTTCTTTTCTTCTCTTCTCCTACTTCTGTATTTTTCCACTGCTCCTTTGTAATTTTTCTTTTGTAGCATTTTCTTGTATGCTTTATTTTATATGCTGTTATTTTCTAGCATTCTACATATTCCTGCAATTTCTTGGCACACTTTCTATGAAACCCAGCTCCTTTTCTGCTATTCCCGCAATTGTCTGTTTATACAACTGCCACTGTTAGTCCATTATCATTACTATTTCTATCACAGTTGACGAGTGCTTCATCAATTTTTTTTATTTATATGAGGATACATTTCCAGTTTTGTAATCAATGGTAAAGAGAAAAAATTTTGCCTGAACCAGGAATCAAACCCCGAACCTTCAGCTTTCCGTGCTGATGCTCTGACCACTGAGCTAATTCAGGCTACATTCCCATCCAAGCATAAATCCTTCCTTTACCAGCATGAAATGTTGAAGGTTCGGGGTTTGATTCCCAGTTCAGACAAAAAATTTTCTCTTTATCATTGATTACAATAGTTTAGTTGTGTTCATTAATTTACTTATTTCAATCATAGTAATATCTTTAGCTTCAAATATTAATTTAATTTCCAGTTTATTTACATCAAACTTTTTACTTTTAATTCCCTTTACCTTCTTAGTATTCAATAGTCTAGATAGAATGTGTGCTATTAACAGGTAGTGATCAGAGTCAATGTTTGGCCTTCTGAAAAATTATTCAATAAATTATAAATGTCCTGTCATGCAGAAACTGTTTAAATTTGGGAAATTCTCCAGCAAGTCAAAGTTATGGCTCAATTTTGCTGGTTTACAAAATACAGGGTGTCCACAGTGAGATTCCCTCATTTCAAACAAACATAAAGCAAAGTAAATGTTGTGTACTATAACTACTATACATGAAAATGATAATGGAACTCATAAAGTTTCATTATAAGTTTTAACTTTGTGATTGTGACAAACTCTAGTTCAGTGCACTTGGGCATGTGCGCCTCGGGTGGTGCAAACAATATCCAACCTATAGTCAATTTCACGCCATGTGTTGAACAGCATGTCTTCTGTCACCGAGTTTATAACATCTCTAATGTGTTGTTTTAAGTCCAGTACATCGTTCATTTTTGTGGCGTACACTCTATCTTTGACGTGCCCCCACAAGAAGAAATCTAGTGGGGTAATGTCGGGGGAACGCGGAGGCCAAGGAATAGGGGCCTATCCAACGACCTGGGAATGCGTCTTTTAAGAACTGTCGACCGTTTCATACCAAGTTCTCTCTCTGCTTGTCTTATTGACTTCCGTGGACTCCTTTTGAATGACCTCCGCACATTTTCTACTGTCTCTTCCTGGATTCTGGGTTTACCACCACTGTGCCGGTCGGCAAAAACTGTTTACATCAACTCCTTATATTCTTGGGTGACGGAGGATCTTTATTCTAAACACGACGAATGTTTCGTTGCACTTGAATAATGGATTTCGTTTCAGCATACCACCAGACAACCTGGGCACGCTGATTTGGAATCTCCATTTTAGAAACAATCGTTTGTTGCAGCGCCACTATGGTTATTGTGCGTACTACAACATTACCACATAAACTTTTTGAGTTGCTGTTTCTGCTCTTTCAAGATTTACAGTTTTACAACCTTTAATAAGAAAATTAGAGACTTTTAAAATGAGGGAATCTCACTGTGGACACACTGTATATATTCCCTTTGTTAAATTGGTCATCCCACAATTTTATCACAATTTCTTATTTTTGAACAATTTTTTCTCAACAAATATTTGTAAGTTCTCCTACAATTTCATATTTTTTGAACATTATTTTCTAAAGACCTCCTACAATTTCATCACAATTTTGCATTTTTAGAATTATTTTTCAATAAATATTTTGTAAGTCATCCTACAATTTCATCACATTTGGTCAGAAAAACACAAAATAGATGTAAACACAAAATTATTAAAAGAGGAAACAAAAATGAACTCACCATAATAGGAAAAAATCTACTTACAAAAGAACAAGAAAAGAATCATAAATTTTGAAATTCCTGGAGAAAGGAACCTCCTTAGTAAATTCATTGGACCAGAGGCAGAGAGAGCGGGAATCAAGAATCAGGGCCGACAACTTGAGAAAATTCAGTCTGTAATCGCTGACATGGGGCTCAGAAGACTTGAAACATATGTTTGACAAAAACAACCATAAGAGATAAGAATGTACAGACAAACTATCTTTATTTATATCCTTATTTAATAAAGTCCACCGCTATGGTCTTGAGGTAGCGTGCTGCCTTGTCATGCAGCGGGCCCAAGTTCGATCTCTGGTCGGGGCAGTTTTTTGGGTGAGGTTTTTATCGGGGTTTTTCCTCACCTGTAAGACAAATGTCAGGAAAACTTTAAGGCCCAAAAGGTCCCCGAAATCATATGGCCATCATCATCATCCTCCTTATCATCATCATCAGCCTTCACCAGTGTGGAAAGCAACGGGAAGCCACCACACCTACAATTCTCTAGTAAAGCTACAAGCATAGCAATGAAAATGCTATGATTGCAGTGAAGGACCTGCCTTTGGGCAGAATTACTATGGATAGATTTAATCATGTTCATGTCAGCATTTTAGCCTCTCTATTTATTAATTTTATAGGTTAGAGTAATTTAATTATGTTAGGTTAGCTTTTAGATATCAAATTCTATGGAATCTAATTATTTTTAACACATTTTACTCATAAACGTGAAAAACAAAAATATATATGCATATATTTCTTGTCATAACCTCTCTAATATTTGTATTTCTGTCGATAACAATGATTTATGTCTGTATTTAAATTACCAGCCACCAGGCAAGAGATCTTTGGGCAGACCCTTCAAACGTTGGATTGAGACAGTAACAGACCACTAGGTCTATCACATGAAAGGAAGAAGAAGAAGATTTAACTGCGTTTATGTCAGTATTTTATTCCAGTTATTAATTTTACAGGTTAGAAGAATTTAATTATGTTAGGTTAGCTTTTAAATATGGAATTCTACAAATGTTTGTGTGACTGAGTCAATGTAATCAGCGCAAATAATTTTTAGCGTATTTTATTTAATGAGAATCTCTTTTTTGTATGATTCATAAGTTGATTTTTGTGATCATGTTTTCTTGTTTGTTAGTGTGTTTTTGTGATAAGTTGGCTACTTTGTGTGAGCAATGAATAATATGAATTTTACATAGTAAATATGGTAATTTTAGGTTAATTCAGCTCAACTTCTCACTTCATTTTAAGGAATTTCTGTGATTCTTCTTGGGAAAAATCAACATATATATATAGTTCTACAGAATCAAATGCATGAAAGAACACACAAAATTACTGCCAGATGGTAGGACATATAAATGAAATCGAAATGACCAATATTCACAATTAATTCCAAAACATATTTAAAAAATGGATGTTCACTTACTTCATTTTGCTAGGTTCCGATGGGACAAGTTGTTTACACCACATTAGTTTATAGTTTATTAAATAATGTGTAATTTATTTTGTTAGGTTATGTAAGGGAAGGTTAGTATGCATCCAATACTTATAAACATGTTTGGGAATTTACTGATTTCACAGATATGTGGTTCCCCTTGGCAACAATTACATAAATGTTCACGCATGTATACTGCTATTCTGTAGAACTTAGATCACTGAACGAGATAATCTAAATTTTTTTCTAATGTTTTACAAATCACGTAAAATGCAAACAGCTATTATACAACTTTAAATGCTTAAAATGTGAATAGAATGAATCAATTTTGCTTACAACAACTTGTTCTGGTGTCCATATATCCAGGTTCACTGACTTCACTTTCGAAATGTGGACTCCAAGATTTCTGTGAATTCCTGCACAACGAATACACAGGAATATTCCTAAATTCCACGACGCCCATCTCGGACCTATGTGCAAAAACATGACATCTTTAGTAACTGTCATATGATTTTTAAAATTCACGTTAATGTAATACACAATTATATTTAAAAATATGTTAATTTCAAACATGTGGACGTTCTCTCCTATCGTCCAAATAAAATACACATAACCGGTATTTTGACAACTGCTATAAATTGCATTATAATAAAATTATTTACCTTTGGCATCACAATCTACACAATATTTGTTATCTTCATCTCTTAACATTTGAGCCAAGAGGGCTTGGCATTTCTCCTGAATTTGCTTTTGCCTATCCTTTTCTGCTTTCGTAGTCATTATGACCTTAACTTTCGTTGCAATTAAGATAATTAAAATTTATTTAAAACGCGAAATCCACTATTAACTACCCCTTCCATCAATATGGCCACTGGTGCCACAAGAAGCACACGTTACATTTAAATTGATACTAGCGACACCACAATAAATGTGGTGAAATATGGCAACACTGATAATAGTAAGTGATCTATGTATGTTCGTTCTCTATGGATGTGATCAGAGATAGCCCACATGCGATATCGTGATGGTGGGTTTCTCTGATCGTGATCGTGTGATACTTCTGTATGGTGTGATATGGCCGATGGCCCATGTAGATCATCATCATCCTCCTCAGGTATGGGCATATGGGCCTGTTGGCCCGTTCCGCTCCCCGGTGCACTATATACTGCAGGTGCAGGTCGTCTTTCCAACGACGCGACGTTTTGGTCTTCCTACATTTCTTCGGCCTATAATGAAGCAGCTGTTTTGATAAACGATTATTTGGCATTCTTTGTATATGTTCAAACCAATTACGTTTATTTCTGTGTATTCTCTCGTTTATATTATATATTTGTAATTCATCTCTGATATCTTGACTTCTCTTTTGATCTCGAGATACACCAGCAACTGATCTGAGAAATCTCATTTCTATTGTCTCAATTTTATTTTTATGTAGATCATAGAGAATCTAAATGTAGATGTAGCCTAGTCGGGCCCGCCTAGCATTGTTTCAGATATAGAGCACTATAATTTCTTTGAACAAAAAGACAATGAAAGTTGACGTGTGATTTAACTCATATGACTTCTTTATCATGTTGTCGTTACATGGTAACAGTAATTAACCACATCTCGTGCTATATGAACCACATCGTCGTTTTAACGACAGGCCACTGGATATATGTATGATATCCTGTTTCCTTTGTTATCGGTATTCTTTCATGATAATAAAATATATATATATATATATATATATATATATATATATATATATATATATATCATAGAAGGATATTAGTTACATATTAATTTTGTAACAAATATTACACAACCTAAAACATCCATTATAATTAACTTACTGGCACTATCGAACCCTTAGGGTCATAGAAACGAGGACATAAGCTCCCCATACATCCTTATCCTGAGCAATATTTTCCAATCATCCCCTGTATAATCCACTTCCCTCAAATCATGATTAATGTTATTCTCCCACCACATTCTTGCCTGGCTACTAAAGTGCTTTCCTTATGGTTTTCCTACAAGTAGTTTCCATGCCCTCTTTCTTTCCCCATTCATACCACATGTCCTGCCCATCACAATCATTGAGTCTTAACTTTTATTATATGTGGTTACCTATAAAGATCATATAGCTCACGGTTATGTATAGTCTTCTCCATTTATCCGCTGTTCATCTCTGTTTGATCAACACATTTTCTTAAGATCTAAAGTCCGTTTGCTCAGTTAAGAGAATCTTTCCGCGTATATTTTCAAACGGTTGCTGCACGGCCAGTCGGAGAAACTAGCCGAAGTTTCTAAAATATGTTAACACTTATAGCGTCTACGAGAGAAACGACCCGTCCATGCACTTGAATTATATTATATTATATTATATCAACTCCAGGGAAAAAATGTATAAATTGTTACTGTACTTACAAGTCACTCCAATTCAACAGCAACATCGTTACTTTCTCTTTTCAATTCGGACTCCGAGTCACTGCTGTCATCACTGTCGTCCTCCAGGTTGATAATAAATCTATCAGACAGTTTATCCATCAGCTAATCGCGTTCCCAATAAAATTCTTCTCTTTTATATGCATGATAGCAAGCTTCTCTCCAGTTTTCCACATTCCCCGAATTAATGGCTTTTTGAAAAAGTGTTTACGTGACTCATACAAAATTTCGTATTATATTTTCGAACATAATCTTTCACTTGGGCCCAAACCAATTCTATCGGATTAAATTAGCAGTGATACGGTGGTAAGCGAACAACAACATGACCTGACCCATTGTCTCTGCTAGTTTATCTATTTCGTATGTTTTAAAGTGGGATGTTTGCAATTTTATTATATTATATAAAGTGTAAACTAAATATCCTGCGATATACCCACAGGGTAAAACGCAGGTTGTAAAACTTGTTCAAATAAAAAAAAAGGTTGCCTTGAACATGCGCTCATCAAATGGTATTTTTTCACCCGTAACCGTTCCTGCATTTCACATATCTTGGAGTTTGATGTGGGTGCCCTGTTATGTTCGCGGGAATGGTAAGTGGCATTGTCCATTACGATGCATGAATATGGTGGAATATTGGGAAGTAGCTGGTCCTTAAACCACGATAAAAATCTATCACTGTCTATTTCTTCGTGGTAGTCTTTAGTTGACATCAACATTAACACTCGAAGTCTTCTACCAGATGCAAGGAAACTCAGGAAACAACTAAGAGACAAAGAAGCAGTTCTCTGGAGTCAACTTCCTCATAAAGGAAAAGACGTTGTTCTCTACAATGAATATACACCAGCAAATCAATGGATTCGTGACAATCAGGGATTGTCTTGTTCCGAATGGAGAGAAACGATTAAAATGCAAGTCAATGTATCGGCGGTGCGTTCTTTGCCGGGCAGGTCTAGGGGCGATACCCTCTGTAGACGTTGTCGCAGAGAGCACGAAACCCTTGCACACGTCCTTGGGGCCTGTCCATTTGGAGAATCACTGAGAAATATTCGGCACCACACTATTCGAAATATGATGGCAGAAGCCTTGTGAGATTTTGGATGCACAGTTTATGAGGAAGTACATGGTGTGGCCACTAATGGGAGTAACAGACGAATAGATATTATTGCATTTAGACCATCCTCTAAAATTGGTATGATATTAGATCCCATAATTCGTTTTGAGACTCATAGTGGCCAACCTGAGGAAGTTGACTCTGAAAAGAAAGCCATACATGAGCCAACAATTGACTATTACAAAGATAAATACCAACTAGATAGTATAACTGTCATAGGATTGATGATCGGGACAAGAGGTACTATACCAGGATTCTTAGCCAAATTTTGGAATTCCTTAGATTTGGACAGGGTGTATAATCCTAGAATTGCCATCGCTGCCATTAGAGGATCAATTTCAATTTTAAGAAACCATATTTACAAAATTACTTTATAGTATGTATACTTCAATTAGGCCTACAAGTTGAATTTTTTTAAATATATTTACAAAATGTATTTCATCAATTACAAAAATTAATTGTCTGTACCACTTTGTCCTTGAGGCAATCCTCTAATGAGGAAAGTTTTATATAATAAAAAAAATAATAAACCATTATTAACAAAAGCGCTCTCGCTACCGGCATGAACAACAATAAGACGGGAACCTTTCCAAGTGGAACTTTTACTAGAGTGTTGTCATCATCGATTACCCACATTTTACTACGTGTCATATGAGCATTAATCCAAGTCTCGTCAAGATATATATTTTTTCCTGAAGTACGAATGTATTTTATTGTATATAAATATTGGTTTCTCTTTGAAATTATGTCAGAACGTTCAAGTAAATACGATCTATTATTATTGTCATTTTTCTTTAATTGAAATCCTACCTTTTTTATAATTTTCCATACTGCCTATCGAATCAAGTCACCTTTTATTTTCGCCTTGCATGCTCTGAGAATGTCATTTAAGACTTGGGATATAGTCCTCATTATATAGACTTAGGACTAATCTTCTTATAGCATCGCGATCAAAATCATCTACATTTGTTTTCTTACACTCAGGACGACGTTTCTTACTCGGACTTTTAAGTTAATTTGTCTCCCTCTTTTCTTTCAGAATTCTCCCTATAGTAGCCTTTGATAGGCCAGTTGCGCTACTCGTTCTGTCCCGCACCTGACTGACTGATAATAAAGGTTTGCCGATTTTTTGAATTTTCAAATTCACTTTAAAAAAAATTGTGAACGCGGCACACGAGCTCCTTACTATCCGAATGAATTGGTTTACGTGTACCTCCTATCAAACACACAGTCACAATAATACACAGAAAAAATAACGCTATTATAATTTCACTCATCGTTGAAAAAAAAAAAAAACTTCACGTATCACAATTGATACGTCAACTCACCACTAAATGCAATACGAAAGTGTACAATACCTTCGAAAGAAAGAAAGAATTTCCGACCCTTCCTATACCTGATGCTGGCCTTCAAGTAGACAAAGAATTCACCCCTCGTCCCTAATCCCTTCAAATATTTGGCGGGAAGATTATCTTAGCTGAGCAAACGAACTATAATTGTGCTGTGGGTGTTCAAGGCTGGGCACTGCAGGAAATGGTATTTGTCCATGTCATCTGGGTTATTGCACAAAACATGTATGTTGGATTGATTTATGCTCATTCTGAGCAGGACAGTCATGCTCTGTTATCAGTCTAAATTTCGTCTCTGTCATTCTTCCTCCCTTTGCTACTTACTTCTACTTCCTCTATTTTCCCCATGATTTTCCTTTGCAGTTTTTAAGTTTTTTTTCTTGTGTTCCATTTGGAATATTTCTTCACTTCTGCAACATTTCTGTGGAGAGACAGTTTTGTGTTTATTGTGATTTGGGTTCTAGTGTCTCTTTTTGCGAGTTCGTCTTCAAAAAATAATCCAAGGAATCCATCGGAAGACTATTGTTTTGTTTAGCTGTTTTAAAAACTTTACAGACTATAGCATTCCATGACGGTTTCATTTACTGATGTTTGGTTAGAGGCTATTGCTTGGATTGTAGTTCTAGAGACTACTATGATTACTACTTCTAAAAACATTTTGTGGCGGAACACAAAGTTACTGAGTGCCAGTTCAATGGCTTTTATTTCTCCCTTGAAGACTGTATTATTAGGACCCACCTATGGTATATTGGCTGAACATTGTTTTGGATTGTTTCTAATTTGTTCATTGTAGCATTTTTAGCTGTCACTAATGCTTCTGCCCTATATGTTAATATTGGTTTCTTATAAGTTTTGTTTAGGTGTTCATCGAACTTCCCCATTTTTTCCTTGCAAGTCTTTTAAGTATATTGAGTGTTTATTGGCTTTGTTGACATTTTGTTCCCAGATGAGTTTTTGTGCAGTTGGATTTGGCTACTTGTGTGTTATATATTGCTATGTTGAAGGTTTCACTTGTATGTCTTAATGAGAAGTACTGGTAACAGATTTTTTGCAAGTTGATTACCATGTTATTCTTTAGTAACCAGGTTTGGAATCTTTTTTGTATGTTTTCTCTCTAGGTCTTGCTTGAGTTTTTAGCTGTTGTCATTAAACTACATTGTCCCCGTGATGTCCGCCTGGAAGCAAAATTTGCCGCAAAATGAGCAGAACCGGTACAAGAAGAAGCAAACTGTAAAAAACAGTTCTTTTTAGAGCAAAATTAACATAAAGCCTATTAGTACAAAGCCAGAACGGATCCCCCTATTTGTTTGAGCAATAGGAAGAGTCAATCAACATTCTACACTGGAATGCAGGAGATGCACTATCTCCTCTACTATTCAATTTTATAATTCAACATGCCATTCATTAACTCCTTAGAGGATAAAGAAGGCATGCAGCTTAATAGTATTAATTAGATGTTGGTATATGCAGTGCTTGAGGTGGGGCGGGATGGCATTGCAGTACTTTTTTAAATGACTTAAAAGCACTCCTTTCTTCTTAGCATCATTAACACTTTTACTAAATATTTTCTTTGCGTTATTAATTTATAATTAGAAATGTGTTGATAACAAAACATATTCTTTATTTGAAATTAAACATGGCTTAAGAGGATCGCCTATTATCATCACTTTACTGATGACCGCTACCCCCAAGGTAACAATGTTACCTCTAGACCACAATGGTTGAATACAATTTAAAACACATACAAGGTGCAGATAATATATATGCAGATTTTACTGAATTCCTTGAGGTAAATACAATAAAAATGGCATATAAATATATTTTTTCGACCACTCACAAGCAATATAAAATATTGCACCAATAAATAACTGCATCATTTTTTTAGAAAACCATACATTTCATCAGCTAACAGATTACCGGTCCTGTGTAGCCCCCTGCAGATAGCTCAACCAATTCAGAAAGCAATGAAAACATCTGCAAAATATTCTAAAGATGTGTAATACATGTGTGACTTTAATTCTAAAACATGCTATTTTTAAACTATTACATGTTCGTAGTCAATGAAATTAAGATTAAATATCTCACCGAATATTTTCGTAAATATATTTATAAATTAAATGTGGAAACCATCCCAAACTCAAGCAACTGGTATATGCTGATGATGTATTACAGTAAAACCTGCTCAAAGCGGAGCCGCATGGGACCTCCGCATTATAAATTAAACTAAAACTTACTAATATTCGTAGATTATAGAGCACTGTATATGTCTTTTATACGTATCTTGGATTAATTGTAGTTCCGCTGCCGTTGAAATGTGTAGTATGTATGAACGACTTCGACAACACCCGGAAAAACAGTCCCGTTTCGTCAGCGTTAAAACTGTCTCTTAGGCGCGTATCCTGAAATTAAAGTATGCAGTTTCGGTTTCCGCTCACTAACTACACTTTCGTCCACATTTGTTTTATTCCCCGCAAATTTCAATCCACGCTACATTGTGTCGCCTTTTAAAACTGTCCAGCCAATCCGAAGATGCCTTGAAATTGTTATTCCCTAAGGATTTAGCAATAGCTAGAGCTTGACTTTGGAGCATCGGTCCGGAAATTTGGAGATTTTTTGATCGTGCACTTGTAAAACACTCCACAATATTTCGTTGATTTCTTTACGAGGGTCACTCAAAGTTTCCGAACCTGACTGTACAGTTTACGATAGAAAGATAAGGGTGCCAGCAGCGTGTTGGAAGGTCCTTTGTTAGTCTGTTGACATCAATTCCGCCCGTCCGCCTTAGCAGACATTGGTCAAATGATAGGGGGTGACAGGTACTATCAGACTGCAGCATGGAACCACAGCGAGAACATTTTCGAGCAATGATTTTTTTATGATTTTAAAAGTAGCTTAAACCAGGCGCAATCGCTTGAAAGGCATACACAGACTTTTTGGGGACCTTGCCCCTTTCAGTGCCACATTTTTCAATTGGTTTTCGGAGTTTAAGAGGGTTACAACCTCTCTTGAAGATGAAGAGAGGAGTGGGAGGCCTGTCGATAGCAGTGACTGTGGAGAAGATGGTGCGAGTAGACGCCCGTATGACTTACAAAGATATTGAGGCATCCCTGAGGATTGGATCGGGGAGTGTTGCAAAAATTCTGCACATCTATCTTAGGGTCAGCAATGTGTCATCTCGTTGGGTGTCACATAGACTGACTCAAGTTCAAAAGATCACTCGAGTGGAATAGTGCCATGAAATGCTTCGGAGATTGAACAATGGGAACTCTCGCCGCATTTCTGAGATCATTACAGGTGACGAGATCTGGATTTACTAATATGATCCAGATAAAAAGCGTCAGTCGTCGGTATGGGTCTTTCCTGATGATTATCGACTAGTCAAAGTGAAGAGAGCAAGAAAGCGTTGGGAAGAAAATGGTGGTCATGTGGCAACAATGCCACTTGAACATCAAAGGACAGCGAGTTCACAGTTGTACACCACAGTTTCCTTCCCACAGATATTCCAAAAATTGCGAGAAAAGCGCCCAAGAGCTGAACTGAGGGGCATCCTGTTGCACCACAACAATGCCTCTGCCCACACCAACCATCTCACAAATGATTTGTTGAGGGGGACTCGTGTGCGGCTGTTGGCCCATTCTCCTTACAGTCCGGAATTGACACCGTGATGCTTCTTTTTTGTTCCCTTCGGTAGTCTCAATTGCATGGGAAGCGGGTTTCAACACCTGAATATGCGGTTGCAGCATACCAATGGGGAGCTCTGTGCACTGTACGAAAGTGACTGGCGCCAATGCTTCCAGTTGTTCAGGAGGATGTGACGATACATAGATGCTCAAGATTACTTTGAGAAGATGTAATGGTATGTTTTATATTATCTCTAAAATTTTGCCAGTATCCGAAACTTTCTGAGCGACCCTCGTATTTCTTTTTCCTTTTTTAACTTTCTCTTCTTTTGACCATTTCCTTGCATCCATTCATTCATTATTTTTTCTTTCTATTTTAAAGTCTCATAAACTTGAGTTTTCCCACATTTAAATGTAGTCGTTATTTCGGGCACTAAGCTTTTTATCTTCAAATCACTTTCACTTTTTCGTTTAATGACAATGAAACATACGTTTTAACCATCTTTATTCCGTAAATTCAGAACACTCCATGTGAAAGATCGATCTCAGAACTTGTATTAAGATTTTACAGTACATTGGTTATTTGTAAAACAGTTACAATATCTGTATTTCGCATAATGGGTGTGCAGTAAGGACGAAAGAAAATTTCAGGTACAGGAAAAATTCACCCGGCCGGCGGCAGGAATCATTCCTTATAAGTTTTTGGCCTAACGGGTATTCAGTGAAGTGGAAACTAATTAATTTCTCTCTCTCTGCCTTTCCACTTTATATTTTTTTTCATGAATTGTATAGAAATATTCTTCCGTTTCCGCGTTGGGCAGATTCCGTTTTATGCAAAATAAATACACGTAAAATTACTATTATTTCGCCGGGACCAATAAATTTCACATTGGACAGATTTCCGCATTACTCAAGTTCCGGATTAAACAAGTTTTACTGTATTAGGTGATAGCAAGGAGATACTAAGAACCAACATGCAAATTTTATTGAGAAACGCTAAGAAATTGGGGGTGAAAGTAAATATCAAATAAAATATATAATCACATGTAAAAATATATAATAGAAATAGTTAAAGCCAAATGAGGGAAATTTTGAAGAAATGGCTGAATTCAAATACATAGGAACTACAATTGTAAACAGGAATGAGATGGGAAAGAAATTAAACATAGGCCCAATTCTGGAAATGCATTCTATTATGCACTACAGGGACTCTTGTCATCTCAATTTCTTTAAAAAATTGTTGAACTAAAAATATATAAACAATTCATGAATGAGTTGGAGAAAATGTTTTTATATCTCACTTCATAAAGTTGTATGTTTTCACGATACCAGTTTCAAAAGTCATCTTCAGTCAAACTCCAACTGTTGAAATTTTGTCATTAACACCACTTCCAAACTGCTATCTGGTGTCAATTTTATGAACTTGGAGATTAATTTTTGCTATTTAACAAATTCAATATTACATTGGTACTGATTAACAAATTTAGTCTGGGTAATCTACTAACAACTGATAAAAAGGTCATTTTTTGCATCTACTAGATCAGGTCAGTGAAGGTCTGTAATTTTTTTAAATCTTTTCATATGACCTTGAAATGTTAATTTCTTCCGAATTTGTTAAAACTGTATTCTCAAGAAGAAGTGGGAGTCTCATATACTGGAATGGACAGAACATGTGGTATACAAAGTGAATTAAATAAGATCACAAAACATCTTGTATGAAATCCAGAGGGAAAGAGTACAGTAGGTATGCTAGGGAATGAGGTGGGATAATAACATTAATCATGAATTGAGGGAGATGAACTATACAGGTAATTTCTGTCTATATCCATAATCCCCATATAGGGCAAGGGGTGGTTCCTTGCAAGAGTTACTTAACCAAAGTTATTTTAGTTAAACTTATTTCCCTAGAGATATCAGTGAGTGACAAGTGGTTAGCTCATAAAGTCAAAGAGAAACCTAATTGTAACTCAGATATTATTTGAAGAGAAAAATTATACGCTCAGACTGAGGCTTGAACCCAGGTCCTTTGGCTTTCCAGGCCAATAGACTAATGACTGAGCAAGTTCCAATCTAAATGCAAATTTTTCTCTTATATACACTGTTAATTCCCGCGCACCAAATGCTATGAAACCTTTGCTTCTATCTTTATTAAGAAGACATTTATTTGGGAATTTTACATTACATTATAAAGCCAGTACGGCTTCTTTTGATGGCTTTTTTATTATTCATTTCATATATCTCAATGTTGGATAAATCATATTTGAGATTATGAAATGAATAAAAAAACATTGAACTAATATATCACTTGGATGAGAAGGGCTGATTAAATTTTTCTCAGAGGTTTCAGGATCTTTATGAGCCTGAAAATCTTCATACTCAGAACCCAAGGCTTAAAGTCTCGACTGGAGATTTTTTCTATAAAAAATCCATCGACTTTGGTTAGAACATGCTACTCCCAGGAATCAGAGGAAAAGAACATAATTCCTAAACCATAGAGGCAAATTATATATTACTATACAGAATAAATAAATTTCAAAATGCTGTCATACTCTCTGATTCTAAGGCAGCAATATATGCAATAAATTCACACAAAATGAAGTCAATACAAATTAAAGAGTGCTACAAAATGATTCAACAACTTCAAAAACTACAGAAAAGAATTCAATTACAATGGTTACCTGCACATTGTGGAATTGCTGGAAATGACACTGCTGATTTTCTTGCCAAAAAAGGCTCCAATCTAATTCAGAATACTACTAAAAGCTTACCTTTCACACTCATAAAAAGAATAATTAAAAACAAATATAAAACCAAGACGTATGTAATAAAGCCAAAGACAAAAAATGGAATATTTTAGTAAAGAAGCCAGATATTATTCCAGAAATTCCACGTAAAACCACAGTAGCAAAATTTAGACTGCTTACAGAACACGACTATTTGGCCAAACATTTATATAAAATAGGAATCTACACGAATCCAAATTGTCCTCTATGCAACAAAGACGAAGAAATGAACGAAGAACATCTACAAACCTGTGAAGTATTACCTGTTGGATCCACCATAGAGAAATATTGGAGAGCAAGAATGCTAATGGCTTCATTGCCAAGGCCCAGCATTTGAAAACATATAAGGAATGTTTGGAAAATATTAGTTCTGGATAGGGATATATGAAGAGCTTATGTTCACACTATTTGGATCAATAAATATTAATGGTCAGTAGAGAATACGATACAACAAAGAACTGTATGACCTGACCTTGTCAATTTTATTAAGTTAAAGAAATTAGAATGGGCTGGCCATGTATAAAGGCTCTCAACAGACCGAGCACCAAAAAAGGTGCTTACAGCAAATTTTATTGGGAATAAACGGGTTGGAAGACCGAAAAAAGATGGGAGGATAGTATTAAGGAAGATGCTGCAAACCTACTTAAATGTTGCAACTGGAGGCTTGCTGCGCAAAATAGAAATGATTGGAGGCAGAAGTTAGGGAGGCCAAAGCTCAAATTTGAGCCAATCAGCCATTGGATGGATGGATTATGTACACAGAGTCATAAATTTCCAGGGTTGGTTGTGCCAATGATTAGTTAACAATTTATCATAATATGAACATAAGAGGAGGCTTCATAAAATGTATTATAGGAGATAATATTATGAGGATTTTCAAATAAATAAATAAAATGAGTCATGATTCTCACCTCATATACTCTGTGTTCTTCAAAGCGCAGGATGGCTGAAGACTGAAGATAGAAATAATGTTTCCTGAAACTGGTCCTATGCTTTGAAGAATACAGAGTATATGAAGTTAGATAATCATGATTCATTTTATTTAATAAGAGGAGTTAATTTAAAGTGATATTCAATCACATTTAAATGCAAATAATAATCTGTTTTTATAATAATCACATTTAATACTTCTTATTGAACTTAAGTTTATAAAAAATCATAAAAATAATGTAGTTAATAAAATGGCAGGTACTTTTACAAAAAAATGAGACATATTTCTATGCTAATGTACGTATTAATCAGTTAAAATGGGAAGCAAAATGTAAAATTCAATCAACAAAATCCTGATGAAAAATCTTTCTGGATACATATTTTGCCCAACTTCAAAGATGGACACACTGAAAATACATAAATACAATTTTATTGAATAAGCATCCAGAACAAGATTGTAACCCTATTTTTTTTTTTCTTCAGAAGTTGAGTTTTACATGGAAAAGGTTATTACAGTCTGTGAGATGCAAGGTGATTGACAGTATGTAGGTGATCATGCGTATGAATGGGCTCACCCTACTAATGACCCATCACAATCCATGTTTATCATATGATTTCAAGGATCCACAATCCTGTGTTGACTCAGTTCCCGTGTTGCGCCTGCAGTACACTGTGTGAAATGGAGACTTTCATGTTAATCATAAAACAGTTTTAATTCATGCCAAGTTATCAGTATCAAAAAATCTTTCATTTGGCATAAATGTGATTAACAATTACTGATAGTGGAAGAAAAAAAAATAGTTTTGGGTGTAGCGCTGTTGGAGATTGACAGTGAGTGAGAGGGTATTTGACAACACTGTGATCTTCATGACAGCTAGGAGCAGAAACCTCAATCATAAAATAAGCATGCACTGTAATGGCACATAGGTCCTTTTTTCTATGTAGAAATCAACTCTGGAAAAAATTATGGTTACAATCTTGTTCTGGGCAGTTATTCAATTAATTTCAGTAAAAAGATGGAAGTATTGTAAATACATGTGTTCAAGTATGGCACACTTGCTCACATGGGTAGCATGTCTACTTTCTAGTTAGCTGATCCAGGATCAATACCTGGTGGGGTAGAAATTTTTAACTGTCAAATTTTTCATCTTAGGGCCAGCAGAGGCAGTAGTATACAATTTTTAATCATTAGTTTGTGCACCAAATGGATGGATTAATTTGCAAACCCCCCCTGCAGTACATACAAGATGTCTCTAAGTCACTATCCATTTCAACGAACATAGGCAATGATTGAAAAATTAATGTTATTGTGAAGTTTTACATATATTCTACTGCCTTTCTACACGACTGCCATCTGGGTGAAAACACATACTCCATCTTTCAGCTGTGAAACGAAATGTAGACCTCAACATTTAAACAGTAAAAAAGTCTGCTGCTTCTGTGATATGATTCTATAAATCAAGCAGGCGTATAAGGACTTTTTGTAGAGTGAAACATATAATTTTCCACACTGTGTTGTGAGGGACATTCAACTCCCTACTATGACATTGTGATGCTGTGTTTGGACTATTACTGGCAATTTGAACCTGCTGCACTGCTTCTGCTGACATGTGTGGTCATCCATGACATACCTCATCACTAGGGCTGAAAAAAAGTATCGGTAACAGGTTTGTAACTAATTTCTATACACATTGTTTACAAAATGTGTGTCTTTGTCAAGCATCTCCACTGCCTGCTCGGAACGGAGAGAATATATGTTCGATTCTCCTCAGTAATAGACCTGTTTACGTAACATGTGGTTGTATCAGAATGCCAAAACAAAAATTGTGCAAAGACGAGTTCATTCGTACACAAATTGGATTGTACTAGATGTCTGTCCCGAGTAGCACGTGTCAACATGTAGTTTGTAAATACAGCAGTCTAAGTATGATGCAGCCTAGCCTATAACCCATACTTTTTTTCAGCCCCACTCATCACACACACTGCCAGTACACTTAAATTTGTTTACAAGCAGATGAATGTGCACCTTTGTTGGGGCTGGTTTATGGAATTTATGGTTAAATTCAGCTCTAGTGTCTTCATACGACAATCTGCGTACCCGTGCACAAACAATGCTAAACATTATATTATTTTGAGTATGTTTATCTTAATATTTAATTTTAGGAAGTTATATTTTGAGGTTATTTTAATTATATTATTTTTGGTCTGGACATCTTACCTCAATATTAATGTTGATTTGTTCTTGAACATGTTTCAAAACAATTCTCTGTTTTATCTTCAGCTTTCCCAGACTGGTTTTATTTATGTTGCATTATGTTGCACCACCTGGATGTCGATGTCAGCTCCATCCTGTGGTTGGCCAAAGAACCTCCAAACAAGGTCACCCTCCATCGGAATATCAAAATTCATAACTCTGTTTCTGTTCTTCTGAATATAAATTTTTTCCCAAATAGTCAGCTCGTTTGTATTTTCTAACTGTTTTAATAATTTAGTGTCTGAATTTATATTATGTTTTTCAGACCAAACATGAGCAGCAACTGCAGATTTTTCAATTTCTCCATTTTTAATATTTCTTATGTGTTCTTTGGTTATTAAATTAAATTAAATTAAATATTAAAAATGGAGAAATTGAAAAATCTGCAGTTGCTGCTCATGTTTGGTCTGAAAAACATAATATAAATTCAGACACTAAATTATTAAAACAGTTAGAAAATACAAACGAGCTGACTATTTGGGAAAAAATTTATATTCAGAAGAACAGAACAGAGTTATGAATTTTGATATTCCGATGGAGGGTGACCTTGTTTGGAGGTTCTTTGGCCAACCACAGGATGGAGCTGACATCGACATCCAGGTGGTGCAACATAATGCAACATAAATAAAACCAGTCTGGGAAAGCTGAAGATAAAACAGAGAATTGTTTTGAAACATGTTCAAGAACAAATCAACATTAATATTGAGGTAAGATGTCCAGACCAAAAATAATATAATGTTTATCTTACCTCAATATTAATGTTGATTTGTTCTTGAACATGTTTCGATTAGATCCTAATCATCCTCAGCATCTTGCCCAGGCTGGTTGGATTTATGTTGTTAACCCTGGATGTCGATGTCAGCTCCCTCCTGTGATTGGCCAACCACAGGAGAGAGCTGATATTGACATCCAGGCAAGATGCTGAGGATGATTAGGATCTAATCAAAACATGTTCAAGAACATATCAACATTAATATTGAGGTAAGATAAATAGACTCAAAATAATATAATTAAAAGAACCTCAAAATATTACTTCCTAAAATAAAACATTAATGCTAAACATGTTGCCCTAATAATAATTAAATGAATCGTGATTTCTTCTTACCTCATACTTCTATGTTTTTTTAAACACAGCACTGCAGTATCGGTGACACATTGTCATCATTAGCTGTTTTCACGACTAAGGGTCGCATGTTTGGACGCATTAGACAGTAAAATGCCTTCTCTGCTGAGCAAGTTGTATGCTAATACGATTTTGCTTACTCAGAAATCTGTTCATGCGATAATAATTGGTTAAATTTGTAAGCTACCTGCGGAGGTACCTTACATGAGCAACTCAAATTAAAATCCCGAAGGGAACCGAACGGGAACCGATGGTAATCGATGTACTTTGCTGCTTTATCCAACATTTATCCAAGATGTCGGACCTTGAAGACTTCGATCATGTTTTCGGTATACACGGAGAAGAGGAATTTGATAGAGTCTACCAAAGAATTCAACTGGAAGAACAGGAGAATCGGCGTAATATTGCGTGTCGCAGACGTGTTTGTGTTATTCTGTATAGTAATGGATATGGTCTTAAAACAACTTGATCTAAGAGGAAATATTTCAACAAGACTAAAACAGTGTCTTGCATATGCTGATGATGTAATAATAACAGCAAGAACAAAAAATTCCCTACTGGAAACCTTTGACAAATTGAAAAATGAAAGTATAAAATATGGGCTTGTAATCAATCTAAATAAAACAAAATATTTAAGATGTATGAGAAATAAAACAAATTTGACTGAACTAACTATAAATAGTGACTGTATTGATCAAATTAAACTCCTTTAAGTACCTAGGTACAATACTAAACGATAATAATACTGTTGAAGAAGAGATCAAAACAAGAATATCGCAAGGGAATAAAGCATATTTTGCTAATTTCGATATATTCAAAAGCAAATTAATATCAAAAAATGTTAAATTCAAATTATATACAGCAATAATAAGACCAATCATATGTTATGGAGCTGAAACCTGGGTACTAAAAGAAGCAGATAAACAAAGACTATTAACGTTTGAGAGGAAATATTTAGAAGAGTGCTAGGTCCAGTAAAGGAAAATGGAAATTGGAGGTTGAGAAGGAATGACGAATTATACCTCAAGAATAATAAAGAAAATATAGTTAGTTTCATCAAATCCAAAAGATTACAATGGTTTGGACATACACTAAGAATGCCAAAGGGAAGATTGCCGAATGATATTTTGAATTGGAAGCCACAAGGAACAAGACCAAGGGGAAGACCCAAGGATCGATGGGAAGATGACGTAATTGAAGATTTGAGAGAGATGGGGATTTTTGATTTGAAATCCACTGCACAAGATAGGAAGAAGTGGCGTAAACTGGTTGAGAAGGCCAAGACATTCCACTGGAAGTCGTAGAGCCTGACGAAGAAGAAGAAGAAGAAGACGTGTTTGTGTACGGTATTATTTGCGGGATGCAAGCATAAATGCATTCCTCTATAGCAGACGAAAATAACGGAAGTGGTTTTATCGCTGAGAATTCTGGGTAATTCGTTGCCAATATTACGAAAACGTCGACGCTCGTGCATGACCGATAAGTCGGCCGTTAATTCGTTCTCAGCAATTGCTCACGGTGAATCAGCTCACTAGTGATTGGAAGTAATTTGAGTAGAGAGTAATGTTCTAACATACGACCCTAAAACAGCTAATGATGACGACAATGTGTCGCCGATACTGCAGTGCTGTGTTTAAAAAAACATAGAAGGTAATAGGTAAGAAGAAATCACGATTCATTTAATTATTATTAATTGAACCTCATAATGTTAAAAATTCCCAAATTTAATATATAAATGTTGTCCTAAGCTAACAGTGTATGGAAAAAAAAAAGAAAAAAATAGTAGTGTTTTCTTGGAAATGGATAGTGTCTTTAGAGACAACCTGTATATTAAGAAGGCATATGGAACTGTTGACAGGAATTGAGATAGCAAAGTTTACTCTTATGGTCCCCTTGGTGCTTATGTAGCCTATGTGCCGGTACCGGGTTTTGCCTTCTCTTCATTCTCACCCTTCATACAAACACACTTACAGAACACACAAACATTTAAACATAACATTCATCCTACACTCTTCTCTGAACACAATACGAGAAAAGTGACCTACACAAAGTAAATTGAAAATAGATCACATTAATGCCAAATAGTGCAATAGGTGGCATTTTAACACACATACTTATCTTCATTGATGATACAAGATATTACTGTCCTACAATATCAATTTTTGTTTTGTGGTGAAGATAAAAAAAGTCTATTTAACTCATTTTCACAATTTTGAAGAAATCACTCGTTACACACACAAGATACATGAAAATCACAGATTTCAAAAACTGAAACCATCAACTCATTAAAACTATATCAGAAGTTTTTGAGTAGTTAGATAATTCAGCACAAAAAGTTTTACTATTTCATTTATAACCAATACAACAAATAATCATATTGTAAATGAATTCCTCCTTTTAAAATGGCCTCAGTAAAAAAGATAATGAATTCAAGAAAAGTAATAATGACTGTCTGTGTGGCTAAGATTTAAATAAATTATATTGAGTTGCCGAGCTGGTATGAATCCAGGCACTTAACACAAAAATAATTAAAACATTTTGTCTGTACATTACTATCTCTTATGGTTGTTTTTGTTGAACATATGTTTCAAGGCTTCTAAGCCCCATCGTCAGTGACTACAGACTGTAATCTCCGAAGCTCGGCAGATCCCAATTCCATAAGTAACCCCCATGCTACCAAACCCTCCGAGTGTAGTATTTTCTTTTAGGACTAGAAGGCCTTTGATCTACCAGCTAGTTACTGGCCTCATAATTGCATGTGTTAACCATTGAGGTGGACAATCATCCAACCAGTATACTGCCATCCTTAGCCAAAAGGGAATATCTCGTATTATAGACTGAAATATTACACTACTTAATACATTAAAATTATTAATATAAAGTTTAGTAAAAAAATTGTAACTGATTTATTTGTAAATTACAATTATTTGGGATACAGTAATTTAAAGTTCTACTATGATATGAAAGCGGTGAGTTTATAATTAAAATTTTATTTATTTTTTTCCTTCATGTTAGTATTTAGTAATGTATTAATGTTGTTAATAGAAAGTTTTGTAAAAAATTGACAAGCAGTTTATTTGCAAATCACAATTATTCAGGATGTAACAATTTGAAGCTCAACTAGAAATTTAAATGCTGGCGGAGAGTAAACTTGTAGAAGGAGTGTGGGTATTTAAATGCCTGGCTTGAAGGGTTAAAAAAGAATAAGCAGTACAGTTAGAAGATACAAAACTACAATAAATCTTAAAATATCAAGCTCTTTTGTTGTAAAATAGTGTACTGAACCCTCAACTTCTTTTTACAGCAGACAAATAATTTTACAAAATCATGGATTGAGGCCCTTTTGGAAAGGAGTGATTCATATGTAAACAAAAGTTTAATTTTAATATTTAAATTAATATTCATAATTACAAAGAAATAAATGTTATCTCAGTCAAACGTTTATTTCTTTGTAATTGACTGAGATAACATTTATTTCTTTGTAATTATGAATATTAATTACTCTCAGTGAAAAATAATTTTAAAAAAGTATAATATAATTTAAATTAATTTACACAAAGAATTTGTATGCAATGGTTAACACAACTAAAGAGAAAAAGTCTGCCTGAACCAAGATTTGAATCCAAAACTTCCAGCTCTATGTGCTTTCCTTACCATTGAGCAACTGAGGCAACTCCTGGCCAAATATAAATTTCTCTGTATTTAATCCCCACGCCCTGCTAGAGTGAAACTTCATTCACAATACAATTGGATTGCTTCTAAATCAAGAGACATTATAGTGGAATTTATATTGTACTGTATGCTAATTTTGATCGTAATTTTTCTCTTTAGTTGTGTTAAAAGTTTAAATTCTAATCTCAGTTAACCAAAATTTAACACTACTTTTTCTGGGAAAGGAAAGATTGTCATATATTGGAACAAAATTATATTCAAAATCTCAAGAATCAATTTCCACACTAATTACAAACACACACACATCGCATACCACAGCCTACAAGATAACACAAGACTTCAGATTCTACAATTTGTAATTCTACTAATGAAACAAGTTTCCAGTATTTGAAGTACTAGATGAAAATTATATCTATTCTACGATCATTTTGATGTGTGGATATATATATATATAGTAGAGAGAGAGAGAGCAGTGTATCATTTTTATTTCAATGTTACAATTAAACTTTGACATTAAACAATGAAAGCCAAATAGGTCATGAAAAGAAAAATTAATGCCTGAACTGGGATTTGAACCCAGGATCTCTAACTGTATACGTTAGTGTGTTATCCACTACGCTATCC
This sequence comes from Diploptera punctata, assembly GCA_030220185.1. NCBI lineage: Eukaryota > Metazoa > Arthropoda > Insecta > Blattodea > Blaberidae > Diploptera > Diploptera punctata. The sequence goes on along the minus strand of JASPKZ010007782.1, from coordinate 1,296,718 downwards.
AGGCATCCCTGTGCAAATAATTTTCCTTCCTTATATCTAATGATAGTCCACCGCTGTGGTCTCGAGGTAGCGTGCTGCCTTGTTATGCAGCGGGCCCGGGTTCGATCCCCGGTCGGGGCAGTTTTTCTGGGTGAGGTTTTTATCGGGGTTTTTCCTCACCTGTAAGACAAATGTCAGGAAAACTTTAAGGCCCAAACGGTCCCTGAAATCATATGGCCATCATCCTTATCATTATCATCTTTACCATTATCATTATCATCATCATCCTTCACCGGTGTGGAAAGCAACGGGAAGCTACCACACCTACACAATTCCCTAGTAAAGCTGCAAGCATAGCATGAAAATGCTATGATTGCAGTGAAGGACCTGCCTTTGGGCAGAATTACTATGGAATGGAATATCTAATGATCATCATTCCAAGATTAAAAAATTGCCCATTCTGACTTCATAATGCATCAGCCGAACGTTTTCTAGGTCTTCCGACATCACTTCTTCTTGCTTGATAATTTCTTGCTAACAATGGATATGTCTCCTTACTCATTCCATTCATGTGATCAATCCACTTTTGTCTATAATTCGTGACTTTATCCAATAAAGGCTGCACTTTTAATTCCTCTCTTATATCCTCATTTCTAATTCTATTATGTTTTGTACATCCTTTAACTTGTCTGAGGAATCTCATCTCTGCCTTCTGTAATTATCTTTCTGTTCTTTTGTTGGAGCCCAAGTTTCACATCCATATAATATTGTGGGAATTGCCATAACTTTATATACATTTTTGTTTCTTTAAAAATTGTTTTTTCAAGATTCTCGTTATTGTTCAATATACCGTCTAAAATTAATTTATTTTGGAATCAATATTTCTTTCCATGTTGAAACTAATATTGCAGACCAAATATTTGAAACTAGACACCTATTCTATACTTTGATTTTCTAAAATAATTTTGGATCTCACTGGATCGTTTCCTCTAAAAGCCATGATCTTTGTTTTCCTTACTGATATCTTTAGATTGTATAATGTACATATTTTATTTTATTCACGTAAAGATTTCTGTAATTCATCTTCATTTTTTGTATTGTAATCAAATCATCTGCAAACAAAAGATTTATATATACTTTATTATCTAATCTTATTCCCTGATTCACTAAAACTTTCCATTTATTTAAAATGTTGTCTATATATACATCTATATTAAACAATGTGGACAATAAACTACACCCTTGTCATAATCCAGTATTTTTGATTATATTTGTTCTTCTGAATCTGGTATCTATGAATTATATTTGTATCTTCATATAATTTCTTAATTGTTTCAACAAGGCACAGTGGGTATCCTTTCAATCATAACATTTCCCATAATTTTTGTCTGTTAACTTGATCGAAGGCCTTATCCACATCTATAAACCTTATGTGAGATTCTAAGTTTTTTCTTGTCTCTTCTCTATAAGTTGTTTCAGTGAAAAGACATTGTCTATACATGATGTTTCTTTCTGAATCCATTTTGATTTCCGTTTATTATTACTTCTGTTATATTTAAATAAAAAATATCCTCAACTCCTGTCTAATTCAGAGTCGGGCCAAGGGATGAGATGAGATATTTCTCAATCTATTATTTATTATTTTTGAATATATCTTATATTCAGTGTTCATTCTGATCCCTCTGTATTTTTTTTTTGCAATTTCTCCAATCTCCTCTTTTAAATATATTCTTTACAATTGCCGTTTTCAGGTAGTTGTAATCTCATAGTCCCACCAACATCTATTAATTATGTTCAGTATTTGTAGTTTATATAATATTCCACTATTAACTAGACATATTAACTACATATTCATATTATCTAATCCCATTGCTTTCCTGTTCTTAGTAGTTTTCAGAGCCATTTCTAATTAATTTGTGTATTTAGGTAGAATTTTTTTATCACCCTCATATTGTTCTTCTTATTTGACTATAAACTAATTTCGGAATATAGTTTCTGTTCCATCCTCAGTATCGTCATGACCGTTGTTCTGTCGTCTTGAAGAGCCGTCCTTCAAGATGACAGAACAACGGTCATGACGATACTGAGGATGGAACAGAAACTATGTTCCGAAATTAGTTTATAGTCAAATAAGAAAAATATGAGGTGAGTGATAAAAAATTCTACGTAAATGAATATATCTCATAGTGTGGATTCCTAAAATAAGTAATTTATGTATATTACATCAATATTTTCCACATTTATTTCTCCACCTTTCTCTTTTCCTTTAATTTTCTTCTTTTTCCAAAATTTTTTATAATGTATCCATTCTTGTTTTGGGATTATATTCAATCTGGCAATATCTTTCTATGTTTGATTTAGATGTTTCACTAATTTATAACCTATTTCTTGTCTTCCAAACATCATGTTCTACGGTACTTATGAATTTATCCCATGACTCCTCATGGGCTTTTCTTATATGCTTTTATCAATTCTTCTTTTCATTTTATATTCTTCATAAGATTCTTCTGTTTTCAGTTGTAAATATGTATTAAATGATTTTTATTTTTCATTCACTGCATTTTGTATATTTGATTTCCAAATTCTCAAGCCCTTCCTATTTATTATTCTATATTTCTTTCCTAATATATAATTTACTGATTTATGCATTACCTTTGATATGTTCTCCCATTCAATATTTATACCTTCCGATGTCACTATCTCTGATATATACATTCTTTCATAATGCTGTCTAATACTTTGGTCTTGTAATAGATTACTTTATATACTTCTTGGTTTCATTTGTTCTTAAAGTTCCTTTTCCACCATTTTGCTATTATGTTTATTTTACTTATAAGATAGCAAGTAAAGTGATCCCACAACAGGCCCGGAGGCCCTTGGGGTAGTAGGAGGTTAAGGCTCCCACTTTTTCTAGACAATCGGCACTTTATGTCAGCCGGGTTGTCAGCCCTGCGTGACGGCCGCCTTTACCCCCAGAACAAGCGTCTGGTACTCATTTCCGTTAGAGGCTGAGTCGACCCCAGGGCCATAGTGCCGCCAGAGGGATTGGGTCAGTTTAAAAATCCTGACCCCAACGGGATTTGAACCCTCGACCCTCCGGCTTGTAGCTCAGTGCCTTAACCACTACGCCACGGCGTGCCCCCTTATAAGATAGTAATCAGAGTAAATGTCGCTTCCTCTATGTACACTCAATCTGTTACAAAGGCTCCAAGCTTATTATTTCAATTAAATAGTCAATTATTATTGATCTTGAGTTATTTCTACTTCTTGTATATTTATGATGTCCTTTCCTCGGAAATAGGTGTTCATTACCTTTAGTTGATCATAGGTTGAAAACTGTCTCAATTTCTGTCCATTATCATTTATTGCATTTTCTCCATTATTTCCTATTACATTACGTATAGGGACATTGCCTACTCTAGCATTTAAGTCTCCACTTATTATTAGATGATGGTATTTTGTATATTTATCAACTAATGATTGTAATGTTTTATAATTGTTTTTGTGTTTCTTTTTTTCTTGCCTTCCACAGCAATTATCATCATATATCCTCTTTCAATTTTAAATTGAGTTATCAGGATTCTTTCATTTTATAAATGCATAGCTATTCAATTTGTTCTTCCATTTTTCATTTATTAATATTGCTACTCCACACTTCCTTATATATAATTCTCAAATCATAAGAGGCAGCAGGAAGCATCCACACTACCAACTTACAGCTTCTATAACAAGAAAGTATTTTAATGAGAATATGTTTACTTTATAGCAGTGATGCTTTTTTTTATTTTGATGTTACAATTCAATTTTGACATTGAGCAATGAAAGCCAAATATACCATGAATAGAAACATTTCTGTCAGCTATAAGGTGGCAGTGTGGACAATTGCTTCTGCCTCTTATGATTTGAGAATTATATATAAGGAAGTAAAATTAATGTTTACACTGGGATGCCTGGGTAGCGTAGTGGATAAAGCACAACATATAGAGTTAGAGGCCCAGGGTTCAAATCTTGGTTCAAGCATTATTTTTTTCTTTTCATGACTTTCATATATGTATAGTCTCAGAACACAGCCTCCTCCACAAATTAGTATCCAACCACACTTTTTCTTCCTGGATCTGTTCCAATTATAATCCTTTTCTAGATTACTCTTAACATGATCTGGTGATTTAATTATGGACCTTCCCAAGTTTCTTTTGTCTTTCATTTACATATTCACGGCTTTCCTTATGTGTATGTATGCATACATAATGGACAATTTTTAATTCAAACTCAAGGGGAATTTTTAAAAATTTGAATTATTGAAACTTCAAATTAACAAAAGACACTTTATTTTTGTTTTAAAGTTTTTAATGCTCAACTTTTTTGCAATTCTTTGGCTTTGGCACGCACTAATGGGCCATTCAATGGTATGTTGCGATCAAGCAATTGTTTGAACCATTTGAACACACACTCATCAACTTCAGGAAATTCACCTCCTCTTATGTGTTTCCTACTTCCTACACTTTGTATGTTCCAACTCTTTGTTATTTTTTCTTTATTCTTTAAGTAGGTGAATACAATGTTTGGTAGTATTCCATATTCCTTGGCAATATCACACTTTTTCTATCTTCCTTTTTCTACTTCAAACTTTTTTGCTAATGTTAAACAGGTGTATACTCTGTGTTTCAACATTGTGAATCGAGTTACTTAACACATTCGTACTGAGTTAAGTTTTTTTACTGTACTGTATGAGTACAGTAATGGAGGGTACATGCATTATTCTCAGTTTTTGGGCTATGAGTGAGGGGTGGGTGTGTATGTACTGTACCAACGACACAAAGCGCTGGACAATACGGTCCAGTTCGCTTGCCATCTAATGAGACTTTAACCATAAGCAACTAGGAATACGGGCACTAGACGAATTCTTGGAATTTTTCAACCAAATTTAAACTTTTATAGAATTCAGATACTTTTTTTCATTATCAATAAATTGAATTGTGGCTTCGAATTATCCAAATACTGGCTTCAAAAGTCTAATTAAACATGGATTTTTAACATTATTTTAAATAGTACTTATATTCGAATTACCCAATTATTCGAATTATCGAATTAACCGGTGTCCACTGTATAACACACACACACACACACACACATATATATCCATCCATAGTAATTCTGCCCGAGGGCAGGTCTTTCACTGTGATCATAGCATTTCCATACTATGCATTGCAGCTTTACTAGGGAATTATAGGTGTGGTAGCTTGCCGTTGCTTTCCACACGGTGAAGGATGATGATGGTCGGAGATTTTCAGGGACTGTTGGGCCCGAAGCTTTCCGACATTTGTCTTACAGGTGAGGAAAAAACCCAAAAAACCTCACCCAGGAGCTTGTCCCAACTGGGAATCGAACCCGGGCCCGCTGCGTGACAAGGCGGCATGCTATCTCGATACCACAGCGGTGGACATATATATATACACACACACACTATATATATATATATATACAGCTGAACTTGCTTTACATGTAACTCAATTCTGTGTAATTTAGTTTTATATGCAAAAGTCCTGGCTAAGTATAATTTAAAAGTTAAATAATTAAACCTGACTTGTATGTAATGCTCTTATATGTAATTTGCAATCATACGTAACCAATGAATATAAACACTGTATTTTTAAAATGGATGTCAATACCAACAAGTGGCGAGTTCAATGAACATGAAATAAGACAGGCAGCAGGACTCCAGTTACAAAGATAGTAGCGCCAATGGTATGTCTTGGGTAAGTAAGGAGAGTGTCCAGTTTAATGCAAAAGATAAAGACTGTTAAAGATAAATACATTTGTTTCAAATATGATACCCACTTTTGTGGGAACAATCAGGTAATGTTCTGATAAGTGCAAGTATTTTGAACACAAGACATACTTTACTTTCATTGGAACTATGAATATAAATATAATCTACATCATCATAGTCCATTCATGAATTTAGGTCATTTGTGGATCTGTTTTGGTTCAATACAAACACCATCCAAAGTCTTTTGAGTGGATGTCCTGGTCTTCTTCTTCCTGCAGGTTGATAGCTTAAATATAATCTTCTAATAACTAATAAAAAAGTTAATACCCAAGATAGTGAAAAATCTGAAATTTATCAAATTAGTTGCAAAAACTGCAATAAAGTATGTACATATATAGGAAAAATAAAAAAGGAGTTTGGATACTAATACAAAAGAAAACTTTAGAAATATTAAAAATGGTGAAATTGAGAAATTAACAATTGCAGCTCATAGTTTGCTAGAGAATCATAAAATTGAAAGAGAAACTAAACTTTTGAAACATTTGGCAAAGCCCTTGGAATTAACAGTTTGGGAAAAGATATACATACAGAACAAATTTAGATCCACGAATTTCGAAATTCCCGGCCAGCAAGATTTAATTTCAAAGTTCAAATCAACACTAGATAGCAGTTTAGAAGATGGTGAATGTAAAAATTCAAAAGTTGAAAATACTAAGTTATGTAGGTAGGAAATAACACTATGAGGTTTATTTTAATTTATGTTGAGTTAAAAACAACTCAACATAAGTTGAAAATACGCTTGAAGATAGGGACAACTGTTCCTGAAACTGAGTCCTGAGCTGTGAAAAACATGGAGTATATGAGGTGAGATGATGTAAGATTAATTATTTTATTAATTTGAAAGCTTCGTAATGTTGATTCCCATCACAAGTTTTATTTTATTTTATTTTTTCTGTCCAATGCCACCAGGTTGTCTTTTATGACATTTCTGGTTTTCTCCTCTGGCATTGGTGGAATTGTAATCCATTTCTTAGGTCGGGACACCTGGAAGGTGGAGTTATGTTACCCGAATGATATGATGGATGATAAATGATAATGAAGTGCCAGGAGAGTTCTAAACCTATACTTAACCTAAATTTCAGACCCTGGGCAACTACAGGAATAATTCCCTTTAAAGGAAAAATTCTTATGGTTTGACCAGGAATCGAACCCAGGACCTCATGAACTGTAGTCAGAAAAGCTGACCACTAGCCCATGAGGCTGGTCAATATTTTCCATACCAATAAAGTTCTGTTAATAAGAATTAAATGAATCGCGATTTCTTCTTACGTCATACTTCTATGTTTCTTTTAAACACAGCACTGCAATATCGGCGACCTATTGTCACCATCATCAGCTGTTTTCACAACTGTCAATTTTTTCTTTTGCCGGTAATTATCCAAACTGATAATTAGATAATTGGATAATTACCGACAAAAGAAAAAATTGACAGTTGTGAAAACAGCTGATGATGGTGACAATGGGTCGCCAATACTGCAGTGCTGTGTTTAAAAAAACATAGAAGTATGAGGTAAGAAGAAATCATGATTCATTTAATTCTTATTAATTGAACCTCATAATGTAAAAATTCCCAAATTTAATATATAAAAGTTATGTTAGATGAACTAACAATAAACAAATTGTACTAACTTCCACCTGAGTACTCTCCCAATAGATTGAATAGTCTTAAGTCATGCTATTTCTTATGGTAATGTGAAAATAAAAATTTCTGTTAACTTTATACAGCTGATTTGTTTGATCAAAAACAACTTTATTGGGACACCCACCAGACATTTCGTGAAAACCAGCACTGTTCTGGTAAAACCAGGACATCTGGTTAGCCTAAGTTTTAGCTTCTCTCTCTTCTCATCAACATCATCCTATACAACATGATCTGAAGTGGTTTGTAAATTGAAAACACGCTGACAGAATCTGAAGCATGAAAAATGAGCTGGCATTAGATACATGCAAATCAAGTGTAATTCTACTGAAAGGCAATTAAAAGTAAACTGATCTAAGATGAAGAGAAACAGTTCAGTGTTATCTCCTCATAAATGAATAATAAAAAAATCAATTGTAAGTAAAAGCATTTTTATTGTATATCTTGTAGAATATGGTTAAATGCAAATGGAAACAAATGATACCAAATCTTATTCCTGTCATGTTCTTCGTCTTTTTGAAGGTGGAGGTGTCGGTGTCGTTATTGGACTTGATGATTTATTCGACCCAGCATCATCTGGCTTTATAGATCCTCTCGTTGATCTTTTTGCTCCTCGTTTCGGTGAACTATCATCGTTTTTTGATTCACTTAATTCTCTTACTCTTTCTTTCCTAGCAGATAGTATCAAATTAGAAAGTGGTTCGTCCTTTTCTTCTTCTTTTCTACTTTCTTTCTTTTCTTTAATACTCCCTCTTGATTTTATGTGTTTTGCTTCTTTACTTTCTGAAGATTCTTTTTTTGTATCTTTCATAGTTTCTTTTATTTCTTTCTTATTATCCTTCTTACTCTCTTTCCCATCTTTACTCTCTCTTCTACTTTCTTTTACATCCTTTGTAACTATTCTTTTAGGATCCTTTGTTCCTTCCTTATCTTTCTTATCTTTAACAACTTCTTTGATTTCTTTGTTATCTTTTTTATGAGTATTTTCTTTTATATCCTTATTTGTTTCTTTTTTAACTACATCTTTGTTATTCTTAATGGATTCTTTCTTCTGTTCCTGCTTAATTTCAATATCGGCTTCAACAGAGTTTTCCAATACCGGCTGAACAACCTTTTCGTTCATCATATCTGCATATTCAGCTTCGGGAAGGCTGAAATCCTTTGTGTCATTTGGGAATGGTAAGTTCTCTGTATCATCCTGAAATTGCAATTACTGTAATTAGAGATGTAATTTTTTTATTATATAAAAATATTTAATATATGGCAGATTGTATGGATGGGAGGAACCTATGAATTAGTTAATAGTTGATAATTATTGAAAATTGTTGGACAGTTAAAAAAATTAAGATGTCATAAGCAAGTTGATATCTGGATAGAAGTAAGCAGGGAAAAGGAAAATGATGAGTCAAATTAGATAAAAAAAATTGAAGATATGAGAAACTCGTTTTCAAAAGTCTCTTGTGTATCAAAACTGATCACTGTCTGCATTTTTCTTTGATTATATACAAATGTCACCATTTGGCTTCAGGAAACCCTTTAATCATTACAACTTGCACCAAAAGTGGCATGTAATCAAACTGATATTTGTTCACAGCAAAATGATGACCTTATATATTTTTCACGTTATGAAAATGGACAAGAGATTTTAAAATACGCTTCTCATGTATGCAATTCTTCAGGCATCTGGGCACACAAAATTTGATGAAAGTTGAATTTCATACCCTAAAAATTTTTGTATGAAGGGTACAGGTAAAAAAGTCGCTTTTTCCTTGAAACCTAGAAAACATACTTTCAGTTGTACAATATCCATACTTCCTTACCTGTATGTCAAACTTTGAAGGTAAATAAATCCATGACTGAACTGTAACTTTTATTGTTTCACACTTCTAAATGATAGTGCTTTCCATGGAGAATCTAATGACCCTCATATTCCATTTTGACAAAAGAATTGACTTTCCTGGTTCTTTCATTGTACCCTTCATATATATATATATATATATATATATATATATGTTATAATTAAATGTTTAAAATTGAGCAATGCAAGCTTAATATGGTATGATAAAAATAAATGCCTGGACAGGATTCGAACCCGGATCTCTGAGTCTGTACCTCAGCGTGATATCCATTACACCACCAGGAGAAATAAGTATTTGAATTGGATTTGCCTGGTGGTGTAATGGATATCACGCTGAGGTACAGACTCAGAGATCCGGGTTCTAAACCTGTCCAGGCATTTATTTTTCTTATCATACCATATATATACATAAGTTTAGAGATATTTTAGTCCTAAATTTTTAAAAAATCAACAAATGTACCGTTTTTACTCGAATAATTACCCCTTTTTCATGTTTAGGAGTGAAAATTCGAGGGAGGAAATTATGCAATGACTATGAAAATATCAATATGACTTCACAACGTAGAGCACTATCAATTAGACATCTACAGTAATACCATCATGGTCATTGAACTTTACTCTCAAAGATATTTTGAGAAACTGAAAGAATGAGATGTATTTAATGTTTCTCTATTTTCAGACACTCAAACCATACAAAAGATAACGGCACAGTGGATCACAATGAAGGTGTTTCACTCCATTTTCCGATAGTTGAGTTTTAACGACACTGATGCTGTGATGGAATAACACTGTTACTAATGCTTAATGATACCTACTCTATTCAGACTGACGATACTATATGCGCGGGTGACACAGACTGCAGGTGCCATTAGGTTTTTTTGTAGAAGGGAATGGATTCGACCTTGGGTTTTACATGAATTCCTTTGTGTTGTACTTGAAATCTTCATAACAGTTTCCAAAGTTGTAACTGAAAACTTTTGGCCTAGGTAATGCACACTGTATCACAGGTGGATTTATTTTTATATATATATAGTCCACCGCTGCCGTCTCGAGGTAGCGTGCTGCCTTGTCATGCAGCAGGCCCAGGTTCGATCCCCGGTCGGGGCAGTTTTTCTGGGTGAGGATTTTTATCAGGGTTTTTCCTCACCTGTAAGACAAATGTCAGGAAAACTTTAAGGCCCAAACGGTCCCCGAAATCATATGGCCATCATTGTCATCGTCATCATCATCCTTCACCGGTGTGGAAAGCAATGGGAAGCTACCACACCTACAATTCCCTAATAAAGCTGCTGCAAGCATAGCATGAAAATGTTATGATTGCAGTGAAGGACCTGCCTTTGAGCAGTAATTACTATGGATGGATATATATATGACATAAGAAAAATAAATGCCTGGATGGAATTTGAACCCTGCCCTCTCAATTTGTACTCAAGGATGCTACAAAACGAGAGGTCCGAGTTCAAATCCTGTCCAGGCATTTATTTTTCTTATCATGTCATATTAAGCTTGCATTGCTCAATGTCAAAAATTTAATTTTTTTTTGCAAATGCCCCAGGTTGTATGTCAACATTCCTGGTGTTCTCTCCTGGCATGGCGTACTTGTAACCCACTTCTTAGGTTGGGGCACTTGGAAGGTGGGGTTATGTTGCCCCAATGATATGATGAGTGATGATGATAGTGGTGCGCCAGGAGAGTCCCCTAATCCTAAGCTTAATCTAAGATGAATATGAATGATGATGATTGCGATGGCCATATGATATCAGGGACTGTTTGGGCCTTAAAGTTTTCTTGACATTTGTCTTACAGGTGACAAAAAACCCCGATAAAAACCTCACCCAGAAAAACTGTCCCGACCGGGGATCGAACCCAGGCCCACTGCGTGACAAGGCAGCATGCTACCTCGAGACCACAGCAGTGGACTAAAAACATATATATATATATATATATATACATATATATGAAAACCTATGGGGAAATTATACGAGGGTGTCAAATATGCAAGTAAATACAAGGGCTATTGGAACTTTAATTATAATAACAGGCCTACATAATTTAAATTTGATAGCCCAGAAATATTCAATGGAAATATCTACCAATAAAACTAAAATAATGGCCTTTTGTGGAAAATCCCCAATACCAAGCAAAATTTGTTTAAATAACAAAATTTTAGAGAGAGTTAATGAGTTTACTTATTTGGGATATAAACTCTCTTTTGTTGAAAAATTTGGATTTATCAGAGAAAATTGTGAAATTCAACTAATCAATGGGAATCATTAATAGAGTTTTAAACCTTCATTAGTGCAAAAATCAACTCGTACTTGTCTTTATCAAATAATGGCTCGACCAGTCCCATGTTATGGGAGTGAAGCATGGACTATAAGGACGAGAGATAAAAGCAGACTAACAGCTTGTGAGATGAGATTTATGTGCCGAACAGCTGGCTACACCAAATGGGATCGAAAGAAAAATGTAGAAATCCTTCAAGAACTTAATGTGTTACCAATACTGGACTACATCTCCAGATATCAGCTAAACTGGAAGGAACATGTCTCAAGAATGGCTAGATCCAGGATCTACTGTCCAAATGGGAAACTGTCACTTGGTCGACCTATGAAGAGATGGCACGAAAACCACTTTCTCAAGCCATAACAGTTCTTCTAGGACTAATACCTGGCAGGATGATGATGATGATTAAATGATTTCATCTCTATAATCAAGAATTTTACCGGAATCTTCTAGCAATACATTATTGTCCCAATATTGAATTAGCATTCAATAGAGTAAATCACATTTGCCGAGATGTAAATTAAAGGGTAACTCATACTAATCTTATTTTTGTCCTGTGCTGTAGTCAAACGATTTAAGGCATGATACCTTGGTGTAGAGCTATAAGACTTCTGCTGGTTTAAGTCTCCATGGGGAAAGAAATTTTCTCATTGAATTTCGGCCGGTATGGGACCGGTGTCCACCCAGCATCAATGAGGAATTTGAGTATCCATTATACCACCAAGTTAACTTTGCACGGGCAGTAAATTTGTGGAAGGGATGCAGGAGAAGACTGTACATCCGATCACGCACTGAAATGGTTCGATTTTAAGTGTGGGCAGAGAATCCCTAAACACATGTGAAAGATCTAAACATGGTTGTCAAATTAGTCATTTAAGCATGCAACACTCAAAAGTTGGATCATTTAAAAATCACAGTATTTGTCGTCTCTCCATTACCAAACTCACAATGAATCACAAGTGGCAACGGGTAATGAGAAGGGACACCCATTCCTACACGTAACCCCAATAGTAACAGAGTTTTCAAATTAGTCATTTTGCCATAGACCGCCTAGAAGGACAGACCATTAAAATCCATAGTTTTTGTCAGCTCTCTACCTGCCAGACAAAGAACATATACAGAGGACAGTAAGTGGCAATACAATAAAGAAGAGAAAGAGAAAGACAGCATGTTAGTTAACATATTTTCTGCCTGTGCAGATTACTTGGTAGAGTAATACAGTAAGTAGCAGCTCCAGGTTGAGAAAACCAGCCACAAAGGCTGGGAGATCCAACAAATGTCATCTCTAACTGGCTAGATAATCGTGGCTGGTAGACCAAAAAGGCCTTCCATGCTTCTCATGCCATGGAATTAATCTTATTTTTGTTTTTGCCTAACATAGGTTATTAGTACATTGCAAGTTTCTTTTTTAAATTTTAAAGCTAGTTGAGTTACGAGATTTAACTTTCAGTTTTATTATGTAAAGGTACCAAATTAAAAATGTGGGAGATTCTATGGATGAGAACCACTAATTTTTTTTTTCATTTAAAAATTGAAGAGCTCCCCCGAAAAAAGATATAACTATCAATTTTTGCAAATGTGGCTTGAAGGCATTAATATGAATGCAATATTCACTGTTATTTATTTAATTTTCCTAACTTCCTCAATAAGTAAGCAAACCATTTAACATTATTTACCACCATTGAACTTGGCTATAAAATTGTTTACATTTAAAATAATAACTCAATGGCATTTTTGAACCTGTAGGTTCATGGTCACATGAACATAATCTTCCCATACATCTCTATCCTGAACTAATGTTTTCCAATCATCCCTGTACAATCTACTTCCCTCACATCAAAGTTAATGTTATTCTCTCATTTCATTCTTGGTCTGCCAATTGGGTGTTTTTCCTCTGGTTTTCTTACAAGAAGCTTTCATGTCCCTCTTTCATTCCCTATTTCTGCAATATGTCTAATGCACATCACAGTCTATGAGATTTAAGTGTTATTATATCTGGTTTCCTATAAAGATCATGTAGCTCACTGTTAGTAGTTTTCTCCATTCACCTGTCTGTTCATCTCTCTTTGGTCCATAATTTTCCTCAACAACTTTATTCTCAAATACTCGTAATCTTCTTTCCTCCCTTAAAGTAAGAGTCCATGTTTCGCATCCATATAATACAACTGGGAGAATAACAGTTTTATAAACTTTCAATTTAATGTTTTTTTTAAAGGAGTTGGGGCAACAAGAATCCCTGTAATGCACAATAGCATGCATTTCCAGAATTGAGCCACGTTTAATTTATTTACGCATCTCATTTCTATTTGTAATTATTGTTCCCAGGTAATCAAATTCAGCCACATCTTCAAAATTTCCCTCCTTATTCGCGGGGGATATGTTCCGTAAATATGGAATGGTATATAGGCAATACATTCCAAGGTTCCAAATTAAAATAAAAATTATTAAAATAAAATCAATTTAACGAGAGATTTTGAAAAATTTCTATTAATTATTATTGTCAGGCTTAGGCAAGGGCTTAAAGAACTTAGTAATTTTTCCCTGTTTTGCCGCTTTTAAAAGGTCTTTCAAATCAGGTTGTTATTCAGCAGTGAATTCATTGATAGAATTCCTCATGTTGTCATCGGATTTTTTGATGAATCTTACAGTTGATTCATGAACATTGAACCAGCATGATATAGATGCAAAGGATTCACCAATGCATAAAGAGTCAAGCATTTCTATTTTTACTATAAGCGGCAATACTACTTTTTTCCACTTCGGAACTAATTTTTCATTCCATTTTACTCAACATTATAAAATGGGAACAAAGCAGTAGAAACACATGTTATTCAATCAAAATTATTACAACGAATGACAAGTTGAAACAATAAAACACCGATCATGGGGAGGGCAGTATTTATTAACGTACATAGCAGCATGTGAAATACAGCGGCGGCTTTTAACAATGAACTTTAAGCTTAATGATGTAGCAAGAATTAATAGGCTCATAATATAATATACATAGGCCCAAAACTAAAATGTATTGAAAATGAAATCAAATATGCTATAAGATAAACATATCTTATATAATATGAATCACAAAATTAAAGGGATTAAGATAATCATTTCAAAATTTTAATTTGATTAATTATTTAATAAATAATAAGAACAGATCATATTATCAACATTGTTATAAAAGACATATGTGGCGAGTTAGTCATACTGGTCAGAAAAGAAAACCCAATATATGAATAGGATAAAATGTATTGTTATAATGCTAAAACTATCTCCCTTGATTACACAGGTAACAAGCAAATATATGAATAGAACATGTCTTAAGAATGAGTTATATGTAGGGCAAGGCATTTAATGACCTATAAATTGGTAAAAAATGCAAAATAAAAAATGCATTTATGACCTAAAAAATACAAAAAAATGACCAAAAAAATATAAAAAATGACGAATAAGAAGTTAAGAATTACCAATAAAAATACTATTTATTAGATTGAGTACTCTCTTGGTTACTGAATTACATAAAATTTAACTTCACATCAAAATATTAAAAGAAAAGTATTTAAAAATACATATTAGAGTATCTTTCATGGAAGAAAATCCATTTCAATTACATAAAGCAATTTTACAACAATTTTGAATTGCAGTTAACAATCAAAATATGGGTAGAAGCTAGCATAAGCTCTAAGAAATTGAATAAAATTCCTAGAAGTGGGCAAGTTCATTAAGCACGTACCTTGAAAAATAGGGGTAGTAGTTAGCAAAACGTCTACTTAATTCCAAGAAATTGTATTGACAAGGAAAAATACTGAATTATAATAAAAATCTCAAATCAAATACAAATAATGTCACAGCCTTCCGGAAAAGTATAAAAATGCTCAAAATTACCTAAAAATAGCCAAAAAATGACCTATCCCTAAAAGAGTTAAGAAAATGCAAAAAAATGCCCTAACGAATTGCTATTATTTAATCCGTTTTTTAATGTCATACATTTTCATATATGCAAGCAATGTTTCAACCATCATAAGAAAAAGATGCAAAATCATTAATTACCTTGCCCTAGTTATAACGGCTTCCAATATAAAACCGGACCGGCCTCACGGAGTTTCACCCGGCACGCAGTGCTGTCCTTTCCTCCCGCAATTCACCCTGCCTGCCACCCGTCCTTGAACTGTTTCTTACCTTATAGAAAATGCTGGAAATGTTGTCCTCCCGCAGTTAAACAGGCATTATACCGAGTAAACACATTTAGATTGACACACTGTAGTTCGGGCACTGTCAAGTTTCTGATTTCATTTCTTATGTTGTTCTTCAGTTCTTCCAATGTGTGCGGATTTGTTTTGTACACTTTGTCTTTCAGGCTACCCCACAAATAAAAATCACACACTGTTAGATCTGGGGAGCGAGGGGGCCATACACCAGCACTAATCACTCTATCTTCAAACACTTCCCTAATTTTATTCATGGACTCCTCTGCTGTATGAGCAGTAGCAGAATCTTGTTGAAACCACCCATATGATTTCTCTTCAAATTTAGTCACAAGATTGTGGATTGTCGATCTGGAAGGAGGTAATTGTCCCGGGAAGTTCCGAATAAATTCCTCGCGAATGCGACGAGCTGATTCGTATTTATAATAACATTTACACACATAAATGCGCTGCTCTAATGTCAGCTGACGTCTCATCTTGTCGAACGATAGTAAACTGGCTAGTTCAAGGACAAGCAGCTGGCAGAGTGAAATGCGGACGAGGAGAGAGCGCTGCCTGATGGGTGAAACCCCGTGAGGCCGGTCCGGGTTTATATTGGAAGCCCGGTATAAGATAATATTCCAATTGGCAGGAGATCCCCAGAGTGAGTAAGTGAGTGAGTGAGTGAGTGAGTGAGTGGGAAGTGTTGTATGTGGCTGTGACTCTTGAAGTTCACAAATGCGGCTATAACTTCTCCCTTTGCTGGCTGATTGATTTGAAAATCGCCAGCCGGGTCCCTGTCTTGTTGACATTTGTCCCGTCATAGTATACATGGTATAAAACTGCTCTAGTTAATATAGCAGTAATAGATATATTTAATGTAAGTGTCCATGGGCATTGGGCGTATACAGCGTTGTTTGTGCTCCTATTTTGTAATTTAACGGCTCCAGCTGTGATATATGTTTATTAATTTGCTATT
This sequence comes from Diploptera punctata, assembly GCA_030220185.1. Classification (NCBI taxonomy): domain Eukaryota; kingdom Metazoa; phylum Arthropoda; class Insecta; order Blattodea; family Blaberidae; genus Diploptera; species Diploptera punctata. The sequence continues at coordinate 1,279,966 of JASPKZ010007782.1, read as the reverse complement.
TAGTCTAATTAGACTGTATCTAGTTTGGATTCTTGTGGCTGGCCAATCCCAGCTCAGAATCGAGAGGTATGGGAGGCCGAATTTATTTTTATTATTATTATGTTTATAATCAGTAATGTGAGGTGTTTATTTTATTAATATGTATTAATTATGCGTTGTAGGAGTTATTATTATTAATTATTATAGTTTTATAATTATTTATAACGTTCGAAGTGGATTTATGCTGTGGGCTAATCAGAGTGCAGGATTGGTCCCATCGCGTTTGAATGTAAGTTTGGCGCGCTTGTGCCAGCAGTAGTATGGACTTGTAATTTTTTTAAATTTATCGGAGAATATATACCTCATAATGTTTACTTCCCAACATTAATTAAATATATTGTAATTTTTTGTTTTTATTTTATTTATGTCTTAGTTATTTTGTTTTAAGTTTTTGGCTTAGTTATTTTTAATAGCAGTGAGTTATGTTAGACCCTTTGAAGTTCGCGTTTTAGAAGTGTGAAAGCAGCATTTTAGAAGACAAAATGGCATCTGCTACAGCCCCAAATTGAAATGAAATCTTCCTCAACTCCACTTTCTCTGGCTCGATAGGAATAAATTAATTTACTGATGGAGCAAAGGGGACTACTCCGACATTTGTCTTAATGCTAAGGAAACCATCAGAAACCTTAGCAGAGTAGTTGTGAAATATAATAATTTAAAGTTATTTGTGTCAGAATAGGTTATTTAATTTTTTATATTGGGATTTTAATTTAGATAAATTGCCCTTAATTTTGAATTTGGAATATTTGTAGGGGTATGTAATTTACTGGCGGGGTCTAGGGGCCTACTCTGATATTCATCTTATTGCTAAGGAAACCACCGAAACCTTAGCAGAGTAGGTTTGAAGTTAGTGTAATTATATCGAAATATGGCCAAATCGGCAGGGCCTTCCAGCTTTTAGAGGTGAATAGCTGGTGTTTCACTATTTATTTAGTGAACGACGGTTCTTATAGGCAAATAGCTGTCAAAATCACCTATCAGGAGTTTATTGATATTCCACAATGTAGCGGTTTCTTCCTGTATTTGGGTCTGTTCGTATAGAAACTTTAAAAAAATATCGTAGATTTACGTGTTTCTGCTTGTATTTCCAGTGCTCAGAGTACATCATGAGCTGGGCTATTAGTTGTTGCGTACATTGGACAGGCATACCAGCATAGGCATTTCTGCATTGTTTGAGACGATTGATTGGTTTTTAACTCATGGCTTGTTTGAGTTATTTTGCTGAATTTTACTTCAGGTGCAGTTTGAGTTCCTTGATCAGCTACAGTTAGGTCTTTGTACTGATCGTCTTCTTCGATTTCCTTCTCTGTTTGAGAGAGATCCGATTTTTTTTCCTGAGGTTTGAACTCAGGTTTTTCACTTTCGGTTTGGGTATATTTATCTGAAGTAATGAGTTCTCTCTCTGGCTGAGGAAAATTCATGTTTTTCAGAGTGGGATTTGTCTTTTCAGGTCGAGGAGCGAGCTCAACTCTGTCTGATTTTTTGTCTTCTTTCTTGTAAGTTTTCTTTGCAGCAGGAGCAGGCTCAACTTGTACTACATTTTGGGTTTCCTCTGTTATGACTTGGGAGGACATTTGGGAGGGCTTATGTAGTCTCCGGTATTGTTCGACTTTTACTTTATAGTAGCAAAGGCGATTTATTTTAAGGATCTCTTCAACGTTGGAACCTTCTGCCAGGACTGCGATGAAGATTGGCAGCAGCTTCTTGGTCTTCCCAGAAGTCATGTTGACTACCTTCAGGACTTCGAAGCCATGACCTTTTAGGTCGTCCTGGATCTCGGTTGGATCCACGCCAGAGTCGATTCCTTTTACTACAAATTTACGCGCTGTAGCTCGCTATTTCTTGTTCCCTTCGCAGCAGGGAATTTTATGCTGCAGCAGCAGCTGTCGGTATTTATCGTAGGCCGACAATGAAGTCAGCCTAACCCTTGTTCCGAGTGGCGCTGGTTCGCAAATGAATGCATGTGGTTTGTTTTGTGCGAAAACCCTGTTTGCAGTTGCTAATTCGGTGGTGAATTCCCAACTTATCAGCAGTGGAGAGGGTTTCGATTTATTTGGGCACGAGTCCTGGTTCCCCGAACCTCTAGTGGCCCCTCCATCGATGGACGGTGAGGACTCCGGAGGTAGGGAGACTGTCAACGGGAACTCGGCTTTACTGGCAGTCGATACTGCAGGTGTTGGAGACGACCACAAAAATGACAAAAAACAGGCTGTAATCTTAGGATCAAAAGAAGAAGAAATTTTTAAGTTTGGAATATTGCTCTACCCATATTTAATCTTTGCATGTTCTATTTTATTAATGTTGTCATTCACGCTATCAATATCTCCATTGCTAATTAATTTTTCTCTATTTCTTGTATTTTCTTCAGACTAAAAAACACAATAAGATTTAAATGAATCGTGATTTCTTCTTACCTCATACTTCTATATATTTTTAAACACAGCACTGCAGTATCGGCGACCCATTGTCACCATCGTCAGCTGTTTTCACGACTGTCAATTTTTTTCTTTTGCCGGTAATTATCCATTATTCCTTCAAAAGAACACCACATGGCAGTTTAGAAAATAATTCCTTCAAAAGAACACCAGATGGCAGTTCGGATAATTACCAGCAAAAGAAAAAATTGACAGTCGTGAAAACAGCTGATGATGTTGACAATGGGTCGCCGATATTGCAGTGCTGTGTTTAAAAAAACATAGAAGTATGAGGTAAGAAGAAATCACGATTCATTTAAATCTTATGAATTGAACCTCAATAATGTTAAAAATTCCCAAATTTAATATATAAAAAACACAAATTTATATAAATAAGTGGGTCTGCATTCATCTTACCTCATATTTCGTTGTTTCTTGATTAAGGCCAACCTTCACAATAAATTCCCTAACGCTTTTAAACAATGGATGTACTCTAACTTGTAATTTCATAACTTAATAAAGCAATATTATTGAAATAATATGTAAATGTTTTACTTTATTCTTCTTCTTCCTTCCAAGTATTAGGCCAAGTAACAGGCCTTGGCCTAATACTTGGAAGGAAGAAGAATAAAGTAAAACATTTACATATTATTTCAATAAACTATAAACTAATTGGTGTACACTAATGTAGCCCTTCTTAATCTATCGAAATAAAAAAATAGTAGTCCAATTTCTTATTCTAAAGTTGACATATCGGTAGCATAGATAATCCTGCTATCTGTTGACAAAGCCTTGCACATGCATTTTATGTTTCTGTAGAACTTACAAGAAATGATTGAGAGATTTTGCACACATAGATAAATATTCAAGAATTGTAAAAAAAATCTCTTACGAATCAATACAAAATGTTAAAATAGTAATGAATGTTAGTGGAAATGAAGAAAGTAAATAGTGCAACATCGTCATGAATATTGCATGGTGTAGCATAGTAAGAATAATTATTCTATAGTTGAGCCCCCATTTTTATTTGCCACAATTACAGGGTAGAAGCTTTTGATTGCAAGAGAACTAATTGGAATGATTTTGAAATCTATGGTAAACACTAATTAAATGTTATATTTTATATCAATGTCTGAGAAAATTTAACTCAATTAGTATATCTGATTTGTTTCCTGTAGTCTTATCGAATATCTAAACATTTTACACTAATTTGGGAAAAAGTGTACTATTTGTCTCACATGAATTCTTCTAAGTTCTACAGAATTGCAGTACACATGCACGAGTTGCGGAAGTTGCTGTAATGGTTAATGTAGCTTCCAGTAGATGGCTCTGAAGTCAGCATTACCAACTTTCAGAATAAATTCCCAAATGCTAAAAAAATGGACGTAAACTAACTTCCAATTTCCTAACCTAACAAAACAAATTACATGCATATTATTTAATAAAATCTTGACTAATTTTATGTACACTAACTTGTCCCATCAGAATCTAAAGTTAATTTCTTGAAATATGGTTCGGAATTATTTGTGAACGTTCGTAACACCGATTTGAGAGCCATCTAGTGGATGTTACATTAAGCATTTGCACGTCTGTAGAACTCAATTCACAATATTCGTGTAATTATATAAATGTAACTTTTATAGGAATTAATCACTATGAGGTTTAATTTATGGTGAAATGAAATGTTTCATACCTCTCCTCATATAAATCTCCTAAGTAGATCACGATTTAGAGACCATAATGGTCTCATCTTCAGTACTTCTTTGGCGACTGATGTTATGTCGATCGGAAGAAACTATTCTTCTTCCCTCTGTTGGTGGACCGATGAACCTCTGGATCAGGTAAAAATTTGCGGGAATTTCAAAGTTCATAAGTTTTCCTTTGTTTTTCTGAATGTGGATCTTTTCCCAAACCGTGAGTTCCTTGTTTGTCTAATTAAACAAATAGACAAACAAAAATCAAAACATTGAATCAAAAGCCATTCTAATTAAATAAATAGACAAACAAAAGAAACTCACGGTTTGGGAAAAGATCCATATTCAGAAAAACAAAGGAAAACTTATCAACTTTGAAATTACTGCATATTTTGACCTGATTCAGAGGTTCATCGGTCCACCAACAGAGGGAAGATGAAGAGTTTCTTCCAATTGACATAACATCAGTCGCCAAAAGAGTACTGAAGATGAGACCATTATGGTCTCGAAATCGCAATCTACTTAGAAGATTTATATGAGGAGAGGTAAAAAACATTTAATTTCACCATAAATTATATAAATATTTAAAAATCTTAAGAAATGTTGGCAAAATGTTTATACAATGGTTCCAAAATGTTTAAAATAGTATGAAATATGTTTAAAATTGTGTAGTGCAACAGTAGCTTAAGATGGTTGTATAGAAAATCATGTGAGACAAATAGGCAACCTCAGCCCTAATTTGTAAAATAAGAGAGCAACAATCTAGAAAGTTAAAAATCTCAAAATAACTTACCAGAGCTGGCATATCGTACATGGTATCTAAATGATCCCATATTACTTTAGAAGACACTTCTTTATTAATAGAATTACAGAATTTTTCCAAGATACAAGCCATTTGAAAGTGTTTGTTCACTCCTGCAAAATAAATATATAAATAAGTAAATAAATAAAAGGTGGCTGAAGTTTCCATTAAGTGTAGAGAGAAATTTTTCAAAGTCCCAAGCAGACACCACGCATATACACCAACAGAGTTTTATTTTAAAATTATTTCCTACCATTTACAATAAATTTTAAATTTTTTCTAACGATTATTTCAATACATTTTTCTATGATGTTTAACAATATACGTAACATGAAGACGTGACAGCCATATTGATTTTAACGAATATTCTATACAACAACAGTGCAGCCAACATAGAGTATGTACTTCAGAATATCAGAACTTACAATTTATTTTTGGGCATTTGTAAAAACTGCACTTAAACTTACTTGATATATTTTTGTCCTATAGAACAACAGCATACTTGCGCCAGAGTTTATAGAGCCAGCGATAACCCACCATCAAACCACACATCGATTATCATCCTTGCCACATATCGACTATTATCGATATCGTACTAAAGTTCATACAACTTATACTAGATGGAAGCACATCGCTATGAAATTTAAATGACCAATCTTTGAAATAAAAAAACCAATTATATGTTAAAGAAGTATATTAATAATATTAAAATTACCAAACGTTTATTAAACATGGGTGTACACATACTTATCACTCCCTAACACCGTTCCAACCAGCGATAAAAAAATCATAGACTAAGTAATATACTCTGTGGACAAAATAGCAGTTAGAATCACAATATTGTGTAACGGTGTCATAATATTGTGATTTGCACATTTAAATAAATTCTTGAAAATTGTCTAATAATATTATAAAAAGTGTTTGAAAAAGTTAAATCTATTAAAAAATGTTAGGGATAAGGTTGAGAAACGGGTGCACACAAATTCTTCTAAGTTCTACAGAATCGCAGTGCACATGCACAAGTTGCAGGAGTTGCTGTAATGGTTAATGTAGCATCCAGTAGATGGCTCTGAAGTCGGCATTACCAACTTTGGGAATAAATTCCCAAATGCTAAAAAAAATGGACATAAACCAACTTCCCATTTCCTAACCTAACAAAACAATTTACATGCATATTATTTAATAAACTATAAACTAATTTTAGGTACACTAACACCAAATATAGTTTGGAATTATTTTCAAATGTTGGTAACTCCGAACTGAGAGCCACCTAGTGGATGTTACATGAAGCATTTCCTCGCCTGTAGAACTCGATGTACAATATTCGCATAATTTAGAAATGTTTAAAAATCGTAAAAAATGTTTATAAAATGGTTAAAATAGTAGAGTAAAGTGATCCCACAACAGGCCCGGAGGCCCTTGGGGTAGTAGGAGGTTAAGGCTCCCACATTTTCTAGACAATCGGCACTTTATGTCAGCCGGGTTGTCAGCCCTGCGTGACGGCCGCCTTTACCCCAGAACAAGCGTCTGGTACTCATTTCAGTTAGAGGCTGAGTCGACCCCAGGGCCATAGTGCCGCCAGAGGGTTTGGGCCAGTTTAAAAATCCTGACCCCAACGGGACTTGAACCCTCGACCCTCCGGCTTGTAGCTCAGTGCCTTAACCACTACGCTACGGCGTGCCCCCCGGTTAAAATAGTACAAAACGTTATTATAAATGGTTGAAAAGTGTTTAGTGCATCAGAGGCACAAGAATGTTAGATGGAAAATTGTGTCAATCTTAAAGTCAACCTCAGTCAATGTTAGTAAATACAGAAGAGCTATAGGTGAGGTATTATTCAAAATTTAAATATAAAATTATGGAATATTCACCTGAAAGGTCCGTCTCCTCAACTTAATTAATTAACTCCTAATTAACTTAATTAAGTTGAGGAGACGGACCTTTCAGGTGAATATTCCATAATTTTATATTTTAATTTTACAACAATAAACTGAAAAATCAAGAGTAAGTAGAAGTGCAGTTCAGCCAGGCGTTGCATTCTTTCACAGGTTAGAGTAGTTGGATAAGGTGTATAAACCGTCACACATGAATTCTTCTAAGTTCTATAGAATCGCAATGCGCAAGCGCGAGTTTGCATGAGTTGCTGTAATGGTTAATGTAACTTTCGGTAGATGGCTCTGAAATCGGTGTTACAAACTTTGGGAATAAATTCCCAAGCGCTAAAAAAAATGGACGTAAACTAACTTCCCATTTCTTCATCATCATCATCATGAACAAATTCGTTTCAGGCTATGTGGCCTGTACGGTAAACCTAGCGAAGATGGTCTTGATCTTTCCACCGATGTTTTGATCTTCCTTGGTCCCTATGTCCAGTTGGGGTATATTCCGATTGAGGGTCTTTCCACTTTTCAGCGGTTGCCCTTTTACCAGCCGGCTGCTGGCCCTTCACATCCACATGTGTCAATCACAGAGGTAGATGATCAACAGCCAGTGTAGGGGTGACATGTGGTTAGCATGTCGAGTCCCCCCGCCGTTATAGCTGGTTCCTCAACCTGGAGCCGCTACTTATTGTAGCTACTCAATTGCCTCACGATGCTGGGTGGGCACCGGTCCCATACTGGCCGAAATACCATGAGAAAATTTCTTCCCCCATGGATACTCGAACCAGCGCAAGTCCCGTAGCTCTGCGCCAAGGCTTGGGGTATATTGGAATGCCAATTTTGGAAGTCTATTTCTTGCCATTCTTCTCAGATGATTTTTCCATTCTTGTTGGTATCTTTGTATATCTTCATTTAAACTTGTTACTCCAAGTTTTCCTCTGATAATAGTGTTCCTTTGGTGATCCAGTCTATTAACTCCTAACAATGATCGTAAGAAGCGCATTTGGCTTACTTGAAGTTTATGAGAGTTTCTTTATTTAAAATCCAAATTTCACTTCCGTATTTTAGAGCAGCTTTTGATGTGATGTTATGTAATCTTAGTTTTGTCTCTGTCCTCATCTGTTTACCAAAATGTCTTCGTATTACCCCATTCATTTTATTACATTTTTGTAATTTTGAATCAATGTCACTCTTATACTCTGCAAATACACTTCCTAAGTAAGAGAAATCTGACACTTGTTCTATAATTTTCCATCAATCTCAATTTTCACCCGTTGTATGTTTTTTCCACACATTGCCATTGTTTTGGATTTTGAAGTGGAAATTTTCATATTATATTTGCTGGCAATTTTGAATAATTGATACGCTGCTATTTGTAAGCTATCTTCGGAATCTGATAATATTCCGTAAACTAACTTCCCATTTCCTAACATAGCAAAACAGTTTACATGCATATTATTTATTTCCAAATGCAAAAAAAAAATGGACATAAACTAACTTCCCATTTCCTAACCTAACAAAAAATTTGCATGCATATTATTTAACAAACTATAAACTAATTTTACGTACACTAATACTAAATATGGTTTCGAATTATTTTCAAATGTTGGTAACTGCGATGTGAGAGTCTCCTAGCGGATGTTACATGAAGCATTTCTGCGCCTGTAGAACTCAATATACAATATTCGCGTAATTTAGAAATATTGGAAAAAGTCGTGTATATACCAGACACAAATTCTTCTAAGTTGCACAGAATCGCAGTGCGCATGCGCGAGTTGCTGTAATGGTTAATATAGCGTCCGGTAGATGGCTCTGCAGTCGGCATTACCAACTTTGGAAACAGATTCCCAAATGCAAAAAAAAAAAAAATGGACATAAACTAACTTGCCATTTCCTAACTAAAGAAAACAATTTACATGCATATTATTTATTCCCAAATGCTTAAAAAATGGACGTAAACCAACTTCCACTTTCCTAACCTAACAAAACAATTTACATGCATACTATTTAATAAACTATAAACTAATTTTACGTACACTAACACTAAACATGGTTTGAAATTATTTTCAAATGGTGGCAACGTTGGAACAACATGGGAAAGTAGCAAGTAAGTAATGTATCCACGATCATGTTTTACGTAAATATATAAATATAAAATATTGTAAAGAAAGCTTGAAGATTGTTGCACAATGTTTAAAACAGTACAAAACGTGTTTACAAGTGTTTAGTGCATCAGTGACATAAGAAAGTAAGTGTAGAATTGTGACGGGCACATAACCTACCTCACCCGAAATATTTAAAAATCGTAAGAAATGTTTATAAAAAGGGTCCAAAATGTTTAAAATAGTACCAAACATTATTATAGATGGTTGAAGTGTTTAGTGCATCAGTAGCATAAGAATATTACATGGAAAATGGTGTACGACGGTTTATACACCACAGCCGAGTGCTTTTATTGCGTTAGGTTAGGTTTTAGGTAGGTCTTTCACAGGTTAGAGTATTTAAATTGCGTTAGGTTAGCTTTTAGGCTTGTTATAATGTTGGCTGCATCGCGATATTCCATGGAGAAAACAGCTTTGCGTTTGGTGGCGCATGCGCGTGGTATGTGCCTGGGACTTGGGGAACGTTTTTGTCGCTGCGTTTAATAGAAACTTTATCCATAAAAGGTAGAGCTATTCGGTCCAATATTCACATTCAAAATCTCTGTATTTACACAATAATAAATGATCTTATCCTAATATTAACATAGCCTAAAACCTTACCTACAGGTTTATGGCCGTGCATTGCATAAAAAAGCTGAACCTCTGTATCTACATTCCATTCTATTTCTTCTCTCACATATTCCGACTTTTCTTTCACCGCCATATTGGGTAGGCTTGAACGCTTGCAGGGTAGCCAATATTTCCCTGTAGACCAACATTCTCCAGGTTGACAGTAAAAAAATTAAACGTACGAAAATATTTTTATGTCATTCTCAGCCTCATGGGCTAGTGATCAGCGTTTCTCACTACTGTTCATGAGGTTCAGGGTTCGATCCCCGGTCAAAACCATAGAAAAATTTCCTTAAAGGGAATCATTCCTCTCAGGCTAATGAAACTTTAAGGGAAATTTTACATTATTTTTTGGCCGCTAGTACCACGGTGCTCTTCAGATGGCACTGTAGTCAACTCTAAGCCATAGAGGAATTACTTACTTCCTCTATGTCTAAACTATTGTCTTAATGGACTATTAAAATAAATTTGAAATTTCTCATTGAACGATTGAAATTTGAATTAAACTAACTGACTGGCACTATCGAACCCGTAGGTTCATGGCCGTGCCGACATAAGCTCTCCACACATCCCTATCCTGAGCCAATGTTTTCCAATCATCCCCTGTATAATCTACTTCCCTCAAATCATAGTTAATGTTATTCTCCCACCTCATTCTTGGTCTACGAACTGGGCGTTTTTCCTCTGGCTTTCCTACAAGAAGCTCCCGTTCACGTCTTTCATTCCCCATAAGAGCAATATGTCCTGCCCATCGCAGTCTATAAGACTTAACTGTTCTCATTATATCTGGCTTCCTATAAAGACCATGTAATTCACTGTTAAGCAGCCTTCTCCATTCACCTGTCTGTTCATCTCTCTTTGGTCCAAAAAATTTTCCTAAGAACTTTATTCTCAAATACTCGTAATCTCCTTTCCTCACTTAAAATAAGAGTCTATGTTTCGCATCCATATAACATAACTGGTAGAATAATAGTTTTATATATTTTCACTTTAACTTTTTTTAATGCATAATAGCATGCATTTCCAGAATTGAGCTTATGTTTAATCTCTTTGTGCATCTCATTCCTGTTTGTGATTATTGTTTCTAGGTATTTGAATTCAGCCATCCTCAAAATTACCCTAAATTGTCATTAGCTTCCATTTCCATTATATAATGTATTTCTATTTGTGACCACATATTTAATTTTATTGATATTTACTTCCAGTCCTAATTTCTTAGTGTTACTCAGTAGTGCATGTGTGTAAGTGTTGGCCTCGCTATCGCCCAATTGTACTACATCATCAGCATAATTAATACCATTGAGTTGTAGGCTTTCTTCGTCCTCTAAAGATTGGTGGCATACTCTATTATTATCACCTCACTATGATGCTTAACAAGCGGCTCACTTTATTTAACCGCAGCTGTTATATGTTATTAAAATACAAAGATCCCGGGTACTGCTGCTACCACGATGTTGCCACATTGTTATTCTTTCCTCAGTTTCAAATAAAACTCGGAACGTGGAGCAGTCGATCCAGTTATAAAATTGTATACCGTAATTAATTGTTATAATTATCAGTGATTTATTGCAATATGTAGCTCGAATAATAATACAACGTATCTACATATTATATTTGTTTAATATATAAGTGATTTCAACATGTGGCGGCCATGGGAAAATATTTCAGACCAAATGGATAATGTGACACAAGAGGAACCTTCAAGAAACAATAAATTATATTCACAGACTCTCAGTAAGCAGTGTCAACAGTTGGTTCATAATTGATATTTATGATATTAAAGAAAACAATATCGGAAGATAAACTTTGCTATTCTTCCCTCAGTTTCAATTAAAACTCAGAACGATGTGGAGCATTCGATTCAATTATAAAATTGTATACCATAATTAATTGTTATAATTATCAGTGATTTATTGTGATATGTAGCTTCAATAATAATACAATATCTACATATTATATTAGTTTAATATGTAAGGAATTTCAACATATGGCGGCCATGCAAAAATATTTCAGATCAAACAGTTAATAAAAACTAATAATAATAGTACATTAAAATCCCAACTCACTGGCTCTGTCGAACCCATAGGTTCATGGCCACGCAGACATAAGCTCTCCATACATCCCTATACCGAGCTAATGTTTTCCCATCATCCCCTGTATAATCTACTTCTCTCAAATCATAGATAATGTTATGATGATCTTGAAGAAGATTTTCGGGCTGTAGGCCGTGGTCGTGAGGCTTGTAGTTCCCCGACGTTTCGCCAGAGACTGCGTCTGGCATCCTCAAGGGTTGTCTTGAGACTGGCAATTCTGTTTGTTTTTTGTTTGTTTATATTCGGAGGTGACTGGCACCATCCCACTTGCTGCGTTTTGTTACCCACTGGGCGATTTTGCAGCTAAATGTCTTTATGGCTATCATTATGGGGTTCTTGACTTATGTTAAACCTAGCCATAGTAGGAAGATGTTTTCTCTCTAGAATACCATGTGGATAATATATGATTCCTCAATATTTAACCTATGGAACAGAGGTTAAATATTTTGTGCATGAAGAGGAATTTCTCCATAGTAGATAGACTAGCCACTAAGGGCTGAATATCTTGGAGAAACTCCTCGACATGTGTACTTAATAAAATTGTATCGCCGGTATAGTGCGATCTTGAACATTGTTTTTCAGATTTGTTGTGAAGAAGTACCAGGTTTGGTTACTTGGGAGAAGGTAACATGAGGATTGACTTTCACCGAAGTGAAAGTCTTGGGTTGAATGGATGGTAATTGGGTAACTTTTGGTTTTTTGGCTTGTTCATACTTTTCCAGCGCTGCCTGGAAAGCTGGACAGCCACGGTATGAAGCAGGGTGACCAGACGCCCCGCAATTTAGACACTTTAGTAAATTTGGGTTTCTCTGTGCAGAGGCCTTAATGGGGCAGTCCTTATGCCCATGGGCCTCGGCACAGGTTACGCAACGTGGCGTCCGGCTACACGCAGGAAGGTGTGTGTGAAGGACTGGCACTTGAAACATTGTTTAAGACCGGCCCTTGGTCTATATCCTTCCACGGCCACAACACAATAACATAGCCTTTTGTGATCATAAATTTTGAAAGTCTCTGCTGTTCGCTTTAGTTCCAAAATGAAAACTGGTAAGGGTTTTTCCAAATTATCTTTTTTCGCAATAATTTGCGTTACTTTTTGAAGAGGAAATCCCAAGGACCTGATTTCATCTTCAATTTCTTCAATTTTGATATTTGCTGGTAGACGTTTCAGTGCTACCTTCAATGGAGTGTCCTTTAAGATTTGATACGTTTAGTATTCCTTATGTAAGGAATTTAAATACGTTTTCATGATCTGAAAGTCTTCCATTGAAGCTGCGTAATAACGCAGACCTTCAGGAATATTGACTACTCGGAGATCTCCACTAGTGAGTGCTCTTAATTCCTTGTTCATGCGAAACAGGTCCGTGTGCCCAATAACAGTAATGGGTGGCGGTCTCTGTTTCGCGGAGTCAATATTTCTGATAGGTGTAGTTTTGTTTGTGGCCGTAGAAGGACCGGCAATAGAAATAGGTGGTGGAACCACTTGTGAGGAAGTTCCAGCAATTGGTTCTGTCATGTCAGTTAAAACTGAAAATCTGTTGGCAGTCTCAACCACTGGAACTACAGCAGGAGACCTTACCTCGACCTGTTTAGACCGACTTTCATGTTTTCTACCTGATTTGATATAATTTTATTTTACAACTTTTTTAGTTCCTTTGCTTTTGCTTTTGTTTCGTCTTTTCTTACTAGTTTTGACCTCTTCAGTTGGTTAAGTCTTTGGAAATTGAAACGGATTTGGATTCTCTCTGCCATCCAAGTTAGCAGAGCTACTCGGAGTAGCAGGAGAGAATGCCGCTTCCGTGTCAGATTCTGGAAAATTTGGTTCATCTGTGGTGAGAAGGCTCATTGATTGAAGTTCAACCAAATCAGCCTTCAACTCCTTCAATATGGCATTAAATAGGCCTTGCTCTACACTATATGTCTTGAACAATTTAGTTAAATTTTCGAAACAGGTCGATGTAAAGTCACCAACTGTCTCGGATTTGTCGCACGCTTTGAAGGTGGCAAGATAGTTTGTGATTATCAAAAAGGCTCCACGAATTTGGTGGATATCTTTAAATTTTTGGAATTTCCTCAAATTTAGTTTTAGCACTGTATTTTTCAAAATTTTGAGCTGCCTCTTCCCAGCGTGCGAAAGCCCCGGGATCCTCACTATCACAATCCATTGGATCATCTATATTCAACATATGAGCCATTGCTTGGCAAGCCAAGACTTAGTTCACTGATATATTAAATTTTCTGAAAACACTTACCACTTAGGCAGGTTTACACTACACAATTTTTGTGAATAAATCACAACACCACACTGTTAGCCACTTTACACAAAGAAATTATATTAGAAAAACACAAAAACACTATCCAATGGACCGGGCCTAAGCCCGATCAATAAAATTTAGAAAATTTAGCTGCCTCGCGTCTATTGGTCGGCTTCGATCACTTTATATATACACGACCAATCACAGTAAGCGGAACTATCAGCCTAACTCCTTTTTTGTTTTTTAACACTGCAGCACTACTATTGAGTCGAAAAGCCTCGATGGTTGACCATGATGACTTGGCGCTCAGAAGAGTACGTTGTTCTGTTGATTTCAGTAGATGTTGTCTCGATGAAAACCAAGTAGAGAATTTTCTGGCAATTCTGTCCGCTGTCTGTCTTATTTATACGTTCACCGCGATGTGTTCGTAAGTTGTATCTGCCTTCTGATTGGTCAGCGTTAGGGACTTCCATTGCTCCAATGAGATTGCTGTTTGATGGTCTAGTCGACTGTATGTTATATCTGTCTTCTGATTGGTCAGCGGTAGGGACTTTCATTGTTCCACTGAGATTGCTGTTTGATAGTCTAGTATATATCTGTCTTCTGATTGGTCAGCGGTAGGGACTTTCATTGTTCCACTGAGATTGCTGTTTGATAGTCTAGTGAAGTATCTGAAAATGAGACAAACGCAAGGAACAAGCAAACCATCTACCACGAGAAAGCCTGAAATCACTTCAAAAACCACTCCAAGAACACCTCAAAAGACCGAAGAAAACTTCCCTCCCTTACCTTCTCAGAACCCGCCGGATTATACTCCAATCCCTCCTTATTCTCCTCACCACCATCCTTCAAAACCCTCAAGTCCTTCAAACCACACTATCCTTTGTGAATACTCAAGTCTCATCTAGAACTTAGACTGCAAGATCCAGACACTACAAGAAAAAGCCGTTTTTTAAGACCGACAAGCTCACCTGAAGAAGACAACTGTTTAGAGGAGCACTCTACACAGCATAACACACAATTTCGCCACCACCTTCCTACAAGCACATGAAGATATCGGGTCAAGACCTTCGTAAGGTCGGTACCAAATCCACACCTTAAATAATTGCTCTAGGATAGTCTAGTCGACTGTGCTTGTAGAGGTTTACATTTTGCGTTTTTTAGAACCGGTATCCATACTTTGTTGACTTTTAATGATTCTTCTTTTCTGTTGAAACCTCCTCGCTTCCTGACGACGTGAAGAAAGAACTTCAGAAGAACGAAGCCCAGCCACCAAGACTATACGGATTGCCTAAAATTCATAAGGAAAATACACCTTTAAGACCGATCGTCAGCCAAATAGGCTCACCTACTTACAACCTGGCTAGATATCTCTCTACTTTATTGAAACCACATACTAACACCAGTGACACTTATGTCAAGGACTCAATGCACTTCTTAGAAAAACTAAAAGAGATAACATTGCAACCGGAAGATATAATGGTGAGTTTCGACGTGATCTCACTATTCACCAAAGTTCCAATAAATGAGACTATTCACCTCATTGCTGCCAAGTTTCCTCAATCTCCGATCATACTCCTATTATAATAACAATAAGCACAATGATCATCAGAAAATCACAATCTCCTGCACTATATAATAATAGAACAGACTGGGATTCATTTAGGAGGTGGTTAGACAACAATATCAATCTAAAAATTCCCCTAAAATCCGAAGACGATATTGATGCAGCAACAGAGTATTTTACGAAATTACTCCAAGAATCTACATGGAAATCGACGCCTAGTTTAAGCGCAAAGGAAGAAAATTGTATTAACTATCCAAAAGAAATAAGGAAAAAGATTTTATAAAAAAGAAAACTTCGAAGGATTTGGCAAACATATAGACGCCCTGAAGATAAAACTAAACTTAATAAAAGTGCAAAAGAACTGAAAAAAACTTCTTTCTGATTTAAAGAACGACACATTTTATGAATATATAACTAATCTTAGTCCTAACAATAAAGATGAATATTCACTATGGAAACTTGCCAAGTCATTAAAGCGTCCAAAAAAATTGATTCCACCTATTAAAAAAGATGCTAGAAATAATTTAGAAAAAGCAGAAAGTTTTGCAAATCACCTTTCTGAGGTCTTCAAGCCTAACACAGATATTGCCAATGATGAAAAAGATGAAGAAATAAAAAATTTCCTCAATATTCCACTTCCAATGTCTTTACCGATAAAAGCGTTCACACCCAGTGAAGTGAAGAATGGAATTGAAAAGAATTTAAATCTAAAGAAATGTCCTGGTTATGACTTAATAACAGCTAAAATACTTAGAGAAATATCAAGAAAAGCTGTAGTCTTTATCACCATACTCTTTAACAGCATTATTAGAACATCCTGCTTTCCTTCACAATGGAAGGTTTCTCAAATAATTATGATTCTAAAACCAGGTAAACCTCCAAACGAAGTGACCTCATATCGCCCAATAAGCCTGTTACCAATATTATCGAAGTTATTTGAAAAACTTCTTTTAAAGAGACTAAAACCAATTCTACTTGAGAGTAATATTTTGCCTGATCATCAGTTTGGTTTTCGTAAGAATCATTGTACAATAGAACAAGTTCATAGAGTTGTAAATGAAATTGAGAACGCTATAGAAAGTAAGAAATATTGTTCTGCTGTTTTCTTGGATATTCAACAGGCTTTTGATAAAGTGTGGCCATGTAGGACTACAGTATAAACTGAAGTTATATATTCCACAACCATATTACTTGTTACTTTGTTCTTACCTTAGTAATAGAATTTTTCAAGTCAAATATGAAGTTGAATTATCTGGTTTTTACAGTATATTTTCTGGAGTTCCACAAGGCTCTGTATTGGGGCCTGTGTTATATACTCTATATACAGCTGATTTTCCACAAATAAATGGAGTACTTGTAGCTACATTTGCTGATGATACTGCCATGCTCTATTCACATGAAGATGCTAGGCAAGCATCTGAACACCTCCAGCAACAACTTAATAAGACAGAAGAATGGTTAACTACATGGCGTATACGAACTAGTGAAAATAAATCTATTCATATTACATTTGGAACAAGAACTGGTAACTGTCCTACTGTAACATTAAATAATAAAACTCTTCCAACAGGTGATTCCGTCAAGTATTGGGAATACATCTTGATCGTCGTTTAACATGGAAGAAACACATTCAACAAAAACGTACAGAATTAAAACTAAAAACATCAAAATTTAATTGGCTCATAGGTCACAAATCAAAACTGAGTCTAGAAAATAAACTTCTAATATATAAAACTATACTCAAGCCTATTTGGACTTACGGTATTCAATTATGGGGAACTGCCAGCAATTCCAATATTGAAATTTTACAGAGATTTCAGTCTAAGACCCTTCGTTTTATTGTTGCTGCTCCATGGTATGTAAACAACGCCACCATTCATCATGATTTAAAAATAGCTACTGTAAAAGAAGAAATAGAAAAGTACAGCACTCGATATCTAAGGCGACTAGAAGTTCATCCTAATCATCTTGCAATCAATCTTCTAGACAACAGTGAAGAAATAAGAAGACTAAAAAGAAATAAAATATTAGAACTTCCTTTCATTTTCGCATAAAATGTTGTATAATGGAGTGCTGTCAATGGGCAGTATTCTCCTAACAAGTTATGTATTTTAACAAATTTACTTATTGTCTTTTCAAGATAGATTGTAAATTAGCAATAAAGTTATTAAAAAAAAGTTTCCTCAAGACATCACAAAACTTTTCGAACACTGCTTAACCACCAGCTATTTTCTATTCAACAACGACTTCTACGAGCAAATAGATGGAGTAGCTATGGGCAGTCCCTTGAGCCCAGTAGTTGCCAATTTCTTCCTGGAAAACTTTGAGCAAACATGCTTGGATACGACACCTATCAAACCCAAGATATGGCTTCGCTATGTGGACGACACCTTTGTAATCTGGAACCACTGGGAAGAGAGATTAGACGAATTTCTGACACACATCAACAACATAAACTCCAGTATACAATTCACCATAGAAAAAGAAACAGACAACAACATAGCATTCCTAGACATCCTGATCAAAAGGGAAGAAGACAGCAACATTTACCACACTATCTACAGAAAACCTACCCACACGGACAGGTATCTTCATAAAACCTCTAATCATCACCCTAAGCAAAAATTTCGAATTATCAAATCATTGACAGATCGAGCCAAAAAACTTTGTCATCCGGATTTATTAAAAACGGAACTTCAACACCTCCAGGCGGTATTCACAGCCAATGGATACACCAGGAAAGAAATCAACCGAGCCAATCATCCCAGACGGTACAACAGCAAGAGCAGCAAGGAATCAGAGGAAAAAACTTCAACCAGGGCATTTTTACCGTTCATCAAGAATGTAACGGACCGCATTGGAAAACTACTAAAGAAAGAAGGCATAAAGACAGAATACAGGCCTACCAAGAAAATCAAGAACCTTCTCAGACCTATAAAGGATCAACTCCATTCTCATCAGACAGCAGGCATATGCAGGATTCCATGTAGTTGTGGAAAAGTGTATATAGGCACCACTAAACACAGCATCACAACCAGACTTAAGAAGCATGAAAGATACAGTCGTCTTAAATAAATGGATAAGTCGGCAGTAGCAGAACACTCTTTACTTGACGGCCACAGAGTACAATACCAGAATACAGACATATTATCTAACTGCACACACTATTTTACCCGTCTACAACGAGAAGCCATCGAAATATTCAAACATAATAATAGTTTCAACAGAAAAGAAGAATCATTAAAAGTCAACAAAGTATGGATACCGGTTCTAAAAAACGCAAAATGAAAACCTCTACAAGCACAGTCGACTAGACTATCCGAGCAGTAATCTGATGTGAGATGATTGGTACCGGCCTTACTAGAGGAATGACCCAATCTTTGATGTGCTTATCTTGAAGTCTTTTGCACTTGAAATTTTAGCTAAAGAAAATGTTCTTCTCCCAGCTGTTTCTTGGAGTATTCTTGAAGATGTTGTTGTTATCTTCGTTCGCTTAAGCTTCTTGGTCTTAAAGATTTTCTTAAGGTAGTTTTACTGGATTTATTTAAGGACTTGAAGTTAGGTTTGTAAGTAGCATTACAGTGGTTTTTAGGAGTTCTGGATTCAAGAGGATTTTAGATATAAGGGATAGAAGTTAATGAGCTAGGTTTTCAGGATTTGTAGTAGTGGGAGTAGGAGTAGGAGTTGTCGGAATGTCCAATTTTGGTGCTGAAGTGTTGATTTTTGGTTTCTCTGGCTCTGGTTGATGATGTGAAGTCTCTGTAATATGTAGTGAAGTCCTTGGTGCATATTTCAGTCTTGAGTTGGAGTATTTCTTGTAGATAGGGCATTGTCTGTAGCTTGCAGCATGAGTTTCATTGCAGTTAGTGCATTTTAGTTCAGTTTCTTTGCAGTCTTTTACTCCGTGATTGCCTGCACATTTAACACATTTCTGTGTTCATGTACAGCAGTCTGCCAGATGTCCGAAGCCTTGACAGTTATAGCATTGAATTCCTCCTGCTGGTGTTCTGTAGGTTTCAAGCTTGATTTTTACATTCAAGATGTCTGTAAGTTCGACGATTTTTGTCGTGAAGTGTGCTTGTTGTAAGAAAGTTAGAATCCAAACAGGAATGGCAGTCTTGATTCTGGATCCGTTATGGAAGCTGGTTTTATATAGTTGTCTGACGTTGAGGATTGGATAATCTTTGTCGTTTAGTTCTTGATAGATTTCGCCTGATGTTATTTTCGTTGGAAGTCCTTTGAGTGTAATTCTTTGAGTCATGAGTCCTCCTCTTCTGTATATATGAGTATGAAACTGTGTTTCATGGTCTTGAAGTACTTTTTGAACGTGGTCGAATGCAAGTTTGTTTTTGGTAAAGATTTTTAGTTGGTCTTTGGTGTATTTCATTGTGATGTCTTTTTCTTTTCCTGCAGCAATGTGTGTGAGTTTATAAGCATTTATGTTGCTAGCGTCTACGACGATAGGCGGAGGTATGTCTGGAAGGTTCTGTAGAGATATAAATCTGCAGTTGATCTCAATCCCATAAGTTTTGTCTATGGTAGCGTTTTTGGCCGTGTGTTTTCGGTTTGGATGAATGTAGTTGTCATCCTTCTTTGAGACTTTGTTGTTCGGTGTCTTCATTTCTTCTCCGGTCAGTCCTTTCTGGTCAGCTGGTTCCTGCCGCACTCTACGCTGTTGATGTCCAGCATTTACGCCTTCAGCTCCTTTCTGGTCTTGCTCTGCTCTCGGTCTTAAGATCATTCTTCTTGAATGAGAATGCTAGACTATCAAACAGCAATCTCAGTGGAACAATGGAAGTCCCTACCGCTGACCAATCAGAAGACAGATATAACATACAGTCGACTAGACCATCAAACAGCAATCTCATTGGAGCAATGGAAGTCACTAACGCTGACCAATCAGAAGGCAGATACAACTTACGAACACATCGCGGTGAACGTATAAATAAGACAGACACCTGACAGAATTGCCAGTCTCAAGACAACCCTTGAGGATGCCAGACGCAGTCTCTGGCGAAACGTCGGGGAACTACAAGCCTCACGACCACGGCCTACAGCCCGAAAATCTTCTTCAAGATCATCATAGCAACTCCGGCCGTGAAAGTCTAAGTGAATACATAGATAATGTTATTCTCTCACCTCATTCTTGGTCTACAACTGGGCGTTTTCCCTCTGATTTTTCCTACTAGAAGTTTCCATGCACCTCTTTCATCACCCATATTTGCAACATGCCCTGCCCATCACAGCCTACGAGACTTAACTGTTCTTATTATATTTGGCTTCTTATACATATCATGTAGTTTTCTCCATTCGGCTGTCTGTTCATCTCTTTTTTATCCAAAAACCTTCCTAAAAACTTTATTCTCAAATACTCGTAATCTTCTTTCCCCCCCTTAAAGTAAGAGTTCATGATTTGCATCCATATAATATAAAAGGTATTAAAACTTAAAATAATATAAAAGGTAAAGATATCCCATTACAGGCCTAGGAGGCCCTTGGGGTAGTAGGAGGTTAAGGCTCCCACTTTTCTGGACAATTGGCACATGTCAGTTGGGTTGTCAGCCCTGCATGACGACCGTCTTTACCCCAGAACAAGAGTCTAGTACTCATTTCAGTTAGAGGCTGAGTCGACCCCAGGGCCATAGTGCTGCCATTGGGTCAATTTAAAAATCCTCACCCCACCGGGTTTCGAACCCTCAACCTTCCGGCTTCTAGTGTAGTGCCTTAATCAAAAACCTTCCTAAGAACTTTATTCTCAAATATTCATAATCTTCTTTTCCCCCTTAAAGTAAGAGTCCATGTTTCGCATCCATATAATATAACGGGGAGAATAATAGTTTTATATATTTTCAGTTTAATGTTTTTTGAAAGGAGTTGGGACGTCAAGAGTCCCTGTATAACAGCATGCATTTTCAGAATTGAGCCTATGTTTAATTACTTTGTGCATCTCATTCCTATTTGTAATTATTTTTCCTAGATAGTTGAAATCAGCCACTTCTTCTAAATATCCTTCATTTATCATTAGATGTCCATTTCCATTTTACCATTTCATAATGCATTTCTGTGTGTGAATATATATATATATATATATATATATATATATATATATATATAAATGTTTAACTACATAAGAACAACCTTGGATGGGTGTACGTCTTCGGATACGGACCACAGCGAAAACTCTATTTGTTTAATTATATAAGACCTAAACCTGTGACTCGAACTTATCATTCCTTGATAATGGCATGTGGGATCATGCCAAAACGTCGGAGTCAGTGGCCAGGGGCCGAACTTGAATCCAAGATGCGGAAAACCCAAGAAAACTTTCTTATTCATATATATATATATATATATATATATATATATATACACATGTATAAGAAAATTGTATGTTTGTCTTGGAATTCTTGGGTAGCTCAGTTGGTTAGAGCGCTAAAGGTACAGACTTTAGAGACTCGAGTTCAAATCCCGACTCAAGCATTCTTTTTTCTTTTCATATCATATATATATATATATATAGTTTTATTGATGTTTACTTCCAGTCCCAATTTCTTAATGTTTAATAGAGTGTGTGTGTTAGCCCTTAGTATCTCCTCGTTATCGCTCAATAATACTACATCATTAGCATAAAAATAAATACATATATAATTTTAATTTTAAAAGTTTTCTGGAGACATCCAGGTGTATTTATGAATATCCTTATGCTGAAATGTTGTGCTCTTAACAATGAGATTCTTTAATGTGGCAAAGATGAAATTTGAATTAATAAAGTTAATTAACGTAAATCTCTTAGGATGCACAGAAAATTGAGATTGAATAAAGTTATATTTTTACTACATCAAAGTTATTTCCTAAATTATAATTTACTATAATTTGATGCAGAAAGTGAAGCTGAAGAATATACCTAATGCAAGGTAAGTCAATGATTGTATATCCATCCATCCATAGTAATTCTGCCCAAAGGCAGGTCCTTCACTGCAATCATAGCATTTTCATGCTATGCTTGCAGCTTTACTAGGGAATTGTAGGTGTGGTAGCTTTCCGTTGGTTTCCACACTGGTTAAGGATGATGATGATGATGATGATGACCATAAAGATTTCGGGGACCGTTTGGGCCTTAAAATTTTCCTGACATTTGTCTTACAGGTAAGGAAAAACCCCGATAAAAACCTCACCCAGAAAAACTGTTCCAACTGGGGATCAAACCCGGGCCCGTTGCGTGACAAGGCAGCACGCTACCTCAAGACCACAGCAGTGGACTGATTGCATATATGGTTTCTACTTCTGAAATAGGTTATGTGGTTTATAATTTTTAAAAAAGTGTTTTGAAATAAAAACTATGATACGTTAATTATGTAAAATGGTATGTCTTAGTGCATTGGTTTACATCATGACATTATCATGTTTATGTTTAAATTAGAATACCATACTTTAAAAAAACTAATAAATCAATACTAATAAAATTCATTGTTAACCGTTGAGGTGGAGAGTCATATAATAAAATAAGTTAAAATATACCTTCATAGGTAAAATCCATCATCCTCAACTTATCAAAAACGTATAATTGTTATGCCTGTAGGTCTTTCAGGACATCGTCCCATCTTCAGCAATACATTCTTCTCTACAGCATCCAGTATGGTGTATGATGCTGCTGGTCCTAATGTGGCTATGTCGTGACTAAAGCTTCTTCCTGACGATATCGTATAGTGGGTTGTTTAGTCTGGGAGTGCTTTCATTTATCAAAAGCTTGTTGTCTATTTTCTTGATAATTTCCAGGTCTTACAATAGGTTGATTCTGGTTGGACTTCCCTCTTTGTGTACTATTGTAAGGGTGTCTTCTATTGAGTTCATTCTATGGCTGGCATTTATTATGTGCTTAGCGTAATTAGACTTTCCATATGCGTATACGAAATCGTTACGATGTTCTTTAAATCTTATGTTGAAGCTTCTTTTTGTTCTATCTATATAGAACTTGTCACAGTCATTGCATGTTGATTTATATACATCCTTGCCATTAAATTTATTATGTTTTTCTATCTTGTTACTTATTACCTTATTTAGTTTATTATTAGTTTTGTAGGCTATGTTTAAGTTTTTATTTATTTTTCTCAATGTTTTTGCCAATTTTATGGTTTCGTGGCCTGTGTAAGTTAATGCAATCCATGTATTATTAATATCCGTTTCTCTTTCCAGTTTTGTTATTTTATTTATATCGGTTCTCTGCTTTTGGTTTCTTACAAGTTTCTCTATAATACTGCTGTTGTATCCATTGTTTCTAGCCATTTTTTGATGTACCGCAATTCCTTATTGTAACTAATTTTGTTTAATGGCAGTTTTAGCATTCTATTAATTAGGCTCTTGAATACGCTGATTTTTTGTTGGTACGGATGTCTTGGTTTATTGTTAATTGCAAGCATATTAGTTGTTGGTTTTCTGTATATATCTATTTCAATTTTTTTTTGTTTGGCTAGAAACAATGGATACAACAGCAGTATTATAGAGAAACTTGTAAGAAACCAAAAGCAGAGAACCGATATAAATAAAATAACAAAACTGGAAAGGGAAACGGATATTAATAATACATGGATTATACTAACTTACACAGGCCACGAAACCATAAAATTGGCAAAAACATTGAGAAAAATAAATAAAAACTTAAACATAGCCTACAAAACTAATAATAAACTAAATAAGATAATAAGTAACAAGATAGAAAAACATAATAAATTTAATGGCAAGGATGTATATAAATTAACATGCAATGACTGTGACAAGTTCTATATAGGTAGAACAAAAAGAAGCTTCAATATAAGATTTAAAGAACATCGTAACGATTTCGTGTACGCATATGGAAAGTCTAATTACGCTAAGCACATAATAAATGCCGGCCATAGAATGAACTCAATAGAAGACACCCTTACAATAGTACACAAAGAGGGAACTCCAACCAGAATCAACCTATTGGAAGACCTGGAAATTATCAAGGAAATAGACAACAAGCTTTTGATAAATGAAAGCACTCCCAGACTAAACAACCCACTATACGATATCGTCAGGAAGAAGCTTTAGTCACGACATAGCCACATTAGGACCAGCAGCATCAAACACCATACTGGATGCTATAGAGAAGAATGTACTGCTGAAGATGGGACGGATGTCCTGAAAGGCCTACAGGCATAACGATTATACGTTTTTATAAGTTGAGGACGATGGATTTTACCTATGAAGGTATATTTTAACTTATTTTATTTTATAAAACTAATAAATTCCTCACATTTATCTCTAACCTATAATTTTAATGTGTACTGATTATTCGATATTTCTTTCACAGAATAAATCAGGCTGTCAGGATCAAACCCTATAGGTGTATTTTCTCATGGCAGTGATTGGAAAGTAGCATGCAGTTTACTTGTCTACATTTTTAAATACTGGAGATGTATAAAATCCCAGGTAAGTATATAAAGTGTATTGTGATTAATGCTGCTACCTCCACTTTACTAGCTTAGCATAATATCTTCTTCTTCTTCTTCCTTCCAAGTATTAGGCCAAGGCCTGTTACGATCCTATAGAAAATTTTCCCTCCCGCGTTTGAGGGAAATTCTCGTATAAGACTTGAAAGCATAATAATAGTCCCTTCGATTGGTTGCTGGCCAAAGGAAGGCAAGACCAGTTATGGGGCTTATAGCCATCTTATAGCCTCTGGTCAGGCTTTTCTGGAGAAGAAAAGAAAATAAAGGAAAGAAGAAATGGAAGAAAGGAAAGACTCCCTAGCCCTCGGATGCCCTAATAGCATCGGGGTTGAAAAAACAAGAGTTAACCAAGAGAGGTTAGATAGTAAAGTTAAAAGAGTGCAAAACACAAGTGGAAAAAATGTTTTGCTCAGCTTGGGCACCTTGTGGTCGCCATCCACATATCCCCTAGATGAGGACCCCTGAGGGGCTTAGCATAATATAATCTAAGAAAAACTTTAGTTTGATTTCCACCGTAAGTTGACCTACAAAATAATCGTGCACATGGGAAAGCTGTGCACATGTGTATACGTTTATAAAGTTGTCGCTAGATGGCACCACACAGCTGTGAAATTGATATGACCAACCTTTGCAATAAATTCCCAAATGGTTATTAGAAATGGACGCATACTAACTTCTCCCTTCGTAACCTAACAAAAATAAATTACATGCATATTATTTAATAAGTGTATACTATTCTGATGTACACTAACTAACTCTAACCTAACAAAATGAAGTTAAATTCTTGAAATATGATGTGGAATTAATTACAAATGCTGGTAACACTGATTTCACAAATCTTGTGGACGTTACATTAAGCATTTGCACATTTCGCACATGCACACTGTGGTTCTGTAGAACTTTGAAGAAATCATTGCATACATAAATAAATATTTAATAATTGTAAAAAAATTATAAGTATCATTGTAAAAAGTTTAAAATAGTACAAAATGTTAGTAAAGACAGAAGAAGTATGCAGAGCAACCGAATTACAAGAATATAGTGTAGAACTTTAGTATGTGCAGTATGCGCAAATGTTTAATGTAACTTCACCAGGTGGTAGGATATATATGTGAAATTGGTATGACCAACATTTGCAGTTAATTCCAAAACATTCTAAGAAATTGATGTTCACCCATTTTATTTTGTAAGGTTCCAATTTGACAAGTTAATGTATATCAAAGTAGATCAGGGTTTATTTAACTTTCACAAGGAAAAAAACACTATGAGGTTTAATTTAAGAATTAAATTAATATTTTTGTTACCTCACCTCATATCCTTTATTCTTCTATACTGCAGTTTTGGAGCTATATCTCCATCCTCAGTAGCCTCTCATCGACTGGTGTTATGTCATTTCTTGGCAGTTTTCTTCTTCCTTCTATCAATGGACCGATGAACCTCTGAATCAAATTAAAATTTGCGGGAGTTTCGAAAATCATGAGTTTTTCTTTCTTGTTTTTTTGAATGTGGATTTTTCCCAAACCGTGAGTTCTTTCTGTTTATCTGAGTGTTTAATGAAAGTTATAAGAAAGAAAAACTCATGAATGTTTAATCAAACACTCAGATAAACAGAAAGAACTCATGGTTTGGGAAAAAATCCATATAAAAAAAACTCATGAATTTCGAAACTCCCACAAATTTTGATTTGATCCAGAGGTGCATCGGTCCATTGATAGAAGGAAGAAGAAAACTGCCAAGAAATGACATAACACTGATTGATGAGAGGCTACTGAGGATGGAGATACAGCTCCGAAACTGCAGTCTAGAAGAATAAAGAATATGAGGTGAGGTAATAAAAAATATTAATATAATTCTTAGATCAGAGTTTATTAATTAATATATGTGCAATTTATTTGGTTAGGTATTGGAGCAAGCTAGTGTGCATCCATTTTTAATAAAATGTATGGAAAGTAATTGCGAAGGTGATTATTAATATTTCACAGATATGTGGTTCCATAAGCATATGTGCATGCACACTACTATTGCGTAGAACTTGGAAAAAACTGCATTGGTTAAGTTAATCTACAGTTTTTTTCCAAATTTAAGGATAACGTTTTCATTATGTAACAAAGAAAATTTTCTAAGCTCAAAGTAGACTACATGCACATGCACCACTAAATAAAAGTGGATACAATTTAGAAATACATGAAGCAGTCAACATACATAGCTCATTACCAACCAGAGAAGAAATGTCCCAATATTGAAGTCTTAAACATAAAAACTAGCTAAAATACAAATAATCACTCTAAGCTTAGTTTTGTAATAGGTAGGAGTTTGATCATATATAGTACTAGCTAATATCCGGCGTGCACTGCTACTCCTAAATAAATGTTAACGTGTTTTTACCACCAGCTTTTTGCTGTTATACTCTACTTTTTTTTTGTATAGTTTTTTTAGATGTTGAATTCTGTGTACATCAATTTGTGTATTTGTTTTGGTTTAGGCAGCATAAGCCATTTATACGTCAAACTAGGGGCTTTATTTCATGTTTTTCACTACAAAGGGGTGATTTTTAGGGGTGAAGTGGTTAGTATTGTAACACTCTTATAGCCTATGTTCATTCCTGGAATCTCCTAAACATTTTTCAAAAAGCCCCATCTCAATTGGATGAACGGTATGGCAGAGCACGCTTGCTCGGGAATCTACTTATCCCGATCTTCTTGGTATAAAAAAAACTCAAAGCGCGACATGCTTAGAAGACTTTCGGCTGACCAGCTGGCTGTTGGCCTCACATCCACATGTGTTAGTCACAGAGGTAGATGACTGTTTAGGGTGACATGTCAGATCCTCCAGCCATTATAGGTGGTATTCTCAACCTGGAGTTGCTACTTATTGTTGCTACCCAAATGCCTCACAATGCTGGGTGGGCACCGCACAGTGGGCCAGATATGAAATCTAGCTGGAAAAAAGTATTTTACTAACTCTCGCCAATTCATCTTTTTTCACTCTAAAATTATTGCCACATGACTGTTCTTCACTTATCTGCAAAGGAGGGTGGAATTCTAAAATTTATGTAGCCAATATAAACATCGGAAGTTGCCGATAGTTAAGAACTCATCTGGTCCACATCCCAGTTGTGTACCGTGCTGTAGAAATAAATACGTTTTGCATTATAGTTCAGTGAGTTATTCTTCTTATTCTATATGGATACTTTATCTCAAGGTTTGTACTTTTCATTGATATGTTTAACATGTTTCTATACAACCAGATATTGTGTTAAATACACATGGAATCATACCTTTGAAACACTAAAAAATTTACAAAATCGTTTTATTTTAAATTGAGCTAGAAAAAAAAAAAAGAGTTCTGAAGAGTAGTACAAATTTTACTTAGAATATAGAGTAATTTATGGACTTCAATTCCCGCACAATAACATGTGTTCAAATTATTGGGTTTTTTTTTGTAATTGGCTTTTTTATTAGAGGAGGCGGCCGGCTGCTGAGGCCTATCTTCGCGCACAGAGAATTGTTTGATTTAATATATAAAGAAAAGTGATCGATAGAGGCAATAACTGATCCTCTATTAATAAATTACAGTTAGGGGATGTTTGGAGAATGTTTTAAAAACATTTTTTAAAAGCGATTTTCAAAAACATAGGAAGTTGTGCGAGAGAAAAAAAGTTAGATTTCTACTAAAATATTCTGATTGGCTAAATGTAAATGTAAACTTTCCTGTTATTAAGAATTTAGAACACTGATAGTCATTGGAAAATCCTGTTCCATCTGCTTATGGAATTGTAAGACCCAAAATATCTTTCAAAGAGGCTGGAATAAAAAAAAAAGTCTTATTTCTTCTGAAATGTCTGTCTTGGGAATGGTACCATAACAAATTTGCTTCCCTAGAAGCATTATAGGGTGGATAAAATATCATAACCTCTCTTTTTGACACCTAGTCTCATGTTAATATATCGACATATTGACATTTTATTGACAAAAAAAAGACAATGTGTCGTCCGACATAGAAGATAGGGGTGATTTGTAATGTTTATTATTATTTTAAAGCTATTTTTTGTGGTTTTTTGAGTAATGTCTTTAAAACATCAGCAGTATGCCGTTTACCATATGACCAAAGTGATATTTCTGTTGCAAGAGCAAGTTCATCGCGAGAGAATTCCTGCTTAAGTGAACATTTCTTTAAATCCAGCCTCTTTGAAAGTTATTTTGGGTCTTACAATTCCATGAGCAGATAGAACAGAATTTTCCAACGACTGTTATTGTTCTAAATTAATTCTTCATAACAGGAAAATTAACATCCACTCCTAACCAATCGGAATATTTCATTATATTTTTTTTTTCTCGCACACAACTTCGTATGTTTGAGAAAATCGCTTTTCAAAAAAAATATTGATTTTTAATATCATTTAAAACATTCTGCTAACATCCCCCTACCCCTAATTTGTTTACTAAATGATAACTTAGTGCCTCAATCTAACATTTTTTTCCATATTAAATCAAACAATTATTCTCTGTGCGCAATGGTAGGCCTCAGTTGCTGGCTACCTCCTGTAATGAGAAAGCTAATTAAAAACACACAATATTTGCACACATGTTATTGTGCAGGAATTAAACTCCATAAATCACTCTATATTATAACTAAAATTTGTAGTACTGTTCAGAACTGTTTTCTTTGTAGCTCAATTTAAAATAAGATGATTGTGTAAATTTTTTAGTGCATGGAAGGTATGATTCCACATGTATTTAACATAAAATCTGGTTATGTAGAAAAACATTAAATATATCAATAACATTACAAACCTTGAGGTGAAGTATCCATACAGAATAAGAAGAAAAGCTCACTGAACTTGAACACAACGCTAATAACACAACTGGGATATAGACCAGATGAGTTCTTAACCATCGACAACTTCCGATGTTTATATTGACTTCATAAGCATTAGAATTGTACCCTCCTTTGCAGATAAGTTAAGAACCGTCATATAACAATTATATTAAAGTGAAAAGAAAAGATAAATTGATGAGGGTAAGTGAAAATAGTTTTTTTCCAGCTAGATTTCATTTCTAGCCCAATGTGCACCAGTCCTATATTGACCGAAATTCCAGGAGAAAAATTTCTTCCTCCACGGAGACTCGAACCAGTGTAAGTCCCGTAGTTCTGTGCCAAGACTTCTTGCCTTAACCACTCTGCTACGACGCGGGACTCTTGGTATCAATGCAAGATAAAAATGGTTATTGTGAGTTATCCGGTAACTCTGTCTTCTAGGCGTCTCAACTTCAGAAGTGGGTTACAATTAAGCCAATGCCAGGAGAGAACACCAGAAATGTCGAAATGACAACCTGGGGCATTGAATAAAAATTATTTTTATTATAGACACTTTAACATATAAGGTAATATTGCATCTATTTATTTTAATGATGCTATGAAACGGATACTGATAATAAAACCTGACATTTACATTGACAATTGAAGAGAACCAGGAAAAAAAAGCTGTCATGCTGGTCAGCACTGGGATTGAACCCAGGACTTTTAAAAACAAGTCCCAAATCCTACTTCTTAAACCACGTAGATCAGTTTAACTTTCATTATCAATGTGATATATGACCAGAAATATATATTTCCTTCTTTTTCTACTTAGGAATTCCTGCATGTTCTAGCCCCAAAAATAGTTTTTTTTATTTATAATCCATCAGAGCATCATCGATGCATTAGGACTTGTCCAGATTACAATTTATACATAAATAATAATATAACATAGAAATTAATTCACATTGTAATTTGAACCTAATAGATATAAATGTTAACCTGAATACAATGTAACTACAATTATTAAAATAAAATGTAATTTTAAATTGCAACTAAAATACACAACTAAAAAGTAATTTTATAATAATCTCTATATAGTCATCCTGAGATCGTTGTCCACTTGTGGAATTGGAATTGCTGGCAGATGCATAGTTGTCTCTCCTCAGCCTCCTCCGAATCACAAGTAGAATGAAACACGTCTCGTTCCTCCTTACAAGTACCAAGGGGCAGTATTTTCACAAGAAAAGACAGTGATGCAATCTTAATCAAATTATATTTATAATTAAGTTATGTAGATAGGAAATAACACTATGAAGTTTTTTAATATTGTTTATTTTTTATTATTTCACTTACCTTATACTTCATACTTCATAGCAGACCCTGGGTTTCTTCACATCTTTTGTGACATTCTCAATGCTGTGTCACATTCACAACTGAAGTCCAACGGCTTTCTATCCTGCAGACTGACCTCTGCGCCATCTGGTGGCCGACCGAAGAATTTCCAAATCAGTCCTCTCTCCTTATAACCGGGTATTTCAAAATTCATAGTTGTATTTTCATTCTTGCATATGTAAATTTTTTCCCAAATTGTGAGTTCCTTCGGTTTTTCCAATTGTTTAAGTAATTTTGTTTTGGTTTCTATTCTATGTTTTTCTGACCAGGCATGTGCAGCTATTGCAGATTTTTCAGTTTCTCCATTTTTAACATTTCTGAGGTGTTCTTTTAATCTTGTATTTAGATTCCTTTTTGTTTTTCTTATGTATATCTTTTCACAATCTTTACAATTAATTTGATAAATTCCCGATTTTTTGCAGTCTTCAATCTTTTCATTTTTGTTGGTTTTTATTAAATTACCTAAGCTGTAATCATTTTCGGTGCTAATTTAATGTTGAATTTGTTGAAAATTTTTTGAAACTTGTCAAATACTAAAGGATGGTATGTGAACTTCTTGAATTTTTTGCCTATATTTTTATCTGTCTGAAGAGTACTTTCATTAATGATTTTTTGTTTTTTGAATTTATTTATTTTCTTGTGTATCATCTTCTCTTGAAAACCATTATCCTTCGCAATTTTTATGATGTGTCCTTTCTCTTTATTGTAATTTTCTTTGCTCATGGGGACATTCACAAGTCTGTGTGTTAAACTATTAAATACTGCCTGTTTGTGTGAAAAATGGTTAAATCCAGTAGCTTTTATATAATTGTCGATGTGAGTTTCTTTTCTGTAGATTCCAAATTCTATTTTCTTTTTTTCTTCATTCCTAATCAATTTAAGGTCTAAAAATGGTATTTCATGATTATTTTCTATTTCCATTGTAAATTTGATTGTTTTATTTTTGAATATTTAACAGTTTAATGGCATCTTCTAATGTTGGATGTAGAACCCATTCTTCTCCATATACAAAACTACCAGAACAACTGGAAAGCCCATCTTCAACGAATGGCGTCTCATAGAATTCCAAAAGCCATACTTCGCTACTGCCTCCAAGGCAAAAGATTGCTGGAACATCCAAAAAAGCGCTGGATGGAAAATTCCTCTTTGAGACCATAACAGGCCACACGGCCTAATACTTGCATGGATGATGATGATCAACTTGAATAATATAAATTCTGATGGTTTATCCACTTGTTTCAGCAACTTTGACTTCTAATAATGAATTTTTTTAATACTCTTTGAAATTTGCTGTGCATATTTCCCAAAGATGTCATGAATGGTATGCGGTCAACATACCGACCCAATGAGGCATCTAGTAGCAACTAAGATATTATTAGGATGAGAAAGGTCAGTAAATTTTGCTTAGAAGCCTCTTTATTCAGGCTTAAGGATGTTTTATAAGCCTGGAATTCTTCAAGCTTGGGACCCACAGCCTAAAGTCCCTCCTGGAAGATATGCTCCTTGAATGTTTCCATCCTAAAAAATTATCAACCCCAACCAGGTTTTAACCGACGACCCTCGGGACCAGAGGCAAGAAACATAACTACTAGTCCACTGTAGCCTACTTAAGTGGGAAATTCAAGAGAGAAAATAAGACAAAAGTAAGGAAAAAATGGAAATAACAAGAATGTGCAGTAGTAGAAGCCAATATAGAAATTGGAAGTATATTGGTATTGTTAAGAGAAAATGCTTTCAGTAAAAGACATTTTAGCCCAAGCTAACAATAAGAAATGGTTAGATACTTAACCTCCACGTCTGGGTCCTGAGTTCACATACTGATCACTCCATATGGAGTTGAGATGAACAAATCTGAGATAAAGTAGACTTGTCTCAAGGATTCGTCCATTTTCTCCCATTTCACCATTCTCATGTCATCCATTTTGTTATGTTTCATTTCGTCACCCCTAAGATGGTGTGCTGGTTCAGTCACATTCTTATATATCACAGACCTTCAATAATAGATATTTCATCCCTCCTGGCATTATACCAGACACAAGTAGAGGATTTACTTTTTACCAAGAAAATAATAATTTTAATAATAAAAACTATTATATCATATAACTGTTACAGTACTTTTATGCAACTAACATCATAATTTTCTAAATTAACATTATATTGGATCCAATATAATAAGATATTAACATAAAAGACATGTTTTGAAGCTGGAACAGGCACTATTGCCTAATCTTTGGTGTGTAGAATAAGAAGAAGAAGACATAAAAATTGGAAAGGAAAAATACACTAATATGGAGAGTGACACGCTCTGTATATCACCACATTAAATAAGATTTGTGAGATTAAAGAACAATACCTACTTTTTAAAATCATACCTGGTTTAGGGAGCTAATGGTCCCTCGTTTGGAAATATTAGCAATTCTTTGTAACTTACTTTCCTTAGAGACTTATTAAAGAACTATACTGCAGCCACTGATTCTCCGGCCTTGATGTTTTCACGACAGTGTTGCCGATATGGATATTCAGTGGCAGTGGCCGCTTTATGTATGCAGTTATACAGCTGACATCTCAGCAATTTCAAACCTTACTAGCGTGCTATAGCTGCATCAAGAGCAGTGATTGGTTGTGGCAGACATCTACTCCCACTACAACCATATTCTTAATGGCAGTGGAGGGCGAATTCTCCCTTTAACCCCTAGTATAACCTAAACTTCAGAGCCGGAGATATGACGGCTCGGGTATATGTACTATGTTATCGAGTAGCTCATGTGGATAATGCTGGACTGTCACGTAGGTATTCCAGGATCAAATCCTGATCAGTTCTATTTTTTTAATAATGCTTGGTATTATTATCATTATGCCTTGGCGCAGAGCTATAGGACTTGCTCTGGTTTGAGTCTCCATGGGGAAAGAAATTTTCTCATGGAATTTCAGCCAGTATTGGCCCGGTGCCCACCCAGCATTATGAGGTATTTGGGTAGCTACAATAAGCAGCGGCTCCAGGTTGAGGAAAGTAGTTATAATGGCTGGGGGACCCGACAAACTGACCACGTGTCATCCCTATACTGGCTGGATGATCGTACCTTTGTGATTAACACATGTGGATGTGAGGTCAGCAGTTGGTTGTAGGCCAAGGGTCTTCTAGGTCTATCGCAGCATGGAGTTTTGTTTTTTACTTCCTTTAGGGGCTTCTTAAATGAAATACATACTGTGTAACGGCATAGCTCGTGTGCATAGACACTGGACTGTCACGTAGGTATTCCAGAATCGAATCCTGATCAGTTCTATTTTTTTAATAATGCTTGGTATTAATTATTATTACTTCCACAGGGGTCCCTACCTAGGGGATATGTGGTTGGTGACCACAAGGTGCCCAAGCTGAGCAAAATCATTACTCCCACTTACTTGTGTTTTGCTCCTTCTTTCGTTTCTTATATCTAAATTGATATTTATTCCTTTCCATATACCAATTCCCTCTTTCAACTTTCCTATCCAGTCTCCTTTGACTGAACTCTTGCTTTCTTTGAACCCGATGGTATTAGAGTACTTGAGGCCTAGGGGATCTCTTCATTTCTTTTCTCCTAAATATTTATAAAAAACGAGTGTAATGTAGTTCGCCTCCGCTGGTAATACTAGTAGGTGCATTCTGGGTCATGCAAAATGAACTACAAAAGATGTTCAATATGCTTTCCAAAGCAAATATTATTGGGAAGCCTGCAAGCGACTGATGACAAATCAAGAACTTCAGAACATTTGAATACTACTACTACTACTACTACTCATTCATGTTGCAATATTTCTATTTTTATTTGTATATGATAAATTAATACTTAAGTTACTCATCCTTCACTAGTCACATTGGTCTTTATATATACACAAATGTTAACTTGCAAAAGTGTAATTTTAGAAAGAAAAATTAATGTTTGAACCGGGATTTGAACTCTGGACCTCTAGTTCTACATACTAGTGTGCTATCTATTACACCATTCAAACGACGATACAAACATTAACATTTCTTTCGACTTATACAATTCTCGTTCGTCCAAAGGCTAATAGCTTTCACTACCATCAAGCCCACTGACGACTTCCATTCAGAAGTATTTTTATTGAGAATTTATACATTACTTTTTAAAGGTAAAGCTTCATATTTTCGATGTTTTTATTTAAATTAATATTTTCCAATCCTGGATAGAATCTAATGTTAATTCAAATAAAAACATTGAAAATTGTAAAAGTGTGTTCACGATTTTTATCTCTGGAGTCATAGAGTAATTTGTTTAAAATATGAAATGCTTAATACATTGCGATATACTGTACGTAAATACAGTGCGATCAGTATAGTATTCAACAGCAGATGCGGGGTTTGTGCTGTGCGGTGATGAAGGCTTACACATGCAGGCACGGGATTTGAAATGTGCGCTGACTCAGCCATTTACAAGTACATCCCATGCATTCAAGTCACAGTTGTATGGTTCGAATGGATCAGACACTCGCTTGCTTTTCCTTGTGAACTGAATGACTTGTGCATAAGTATAAACTGAATGGCATGTGATGAGTGTAAACTGTATAATGACTAATAATTTTTCTACTGAACAACATGTATTTATTTATGATCAATATTTGTTAACTCAGTCTACCAGCCAAGTATGAAGACTCTTTAAAACACAATTCCCGGGCGTAAAAATTCATCACGTTCAACACTCCATAATCTGTACAACAAAATTTCATGCAATGGGAATTCTCAAGACTAGGAAGCCACACAAGCCGCATAGTGTTCACACAAAAGAAACAATAGACATCTGTTATCGATTGGAACAGTCTCCTAGAAATCAATTAGGCGCCTTTCGCAACAAGTAGTAATTTATTAAGGCTACGTACAAAAAAGATACTAAATTGTTAAAGTTGCATCTATATAAAATAATCAAGACACATGCTCTTCAACCGGGTGACCCTGTTCCAGCACCTGCGTCAATAAAAATTGGTAAGTATGATAATTTGTAAAATAGTTACAAAAATGTGTGTGGTTGTATCACCGCGATCCTACGTTGTCCATTCCCTGCCGCGAGTGCATCAGCAGTGTATAGTGAAATCCCCACATCTGCTGTTCAATGCTATACTGATCACACTGTAGATAACTGTGATTACAATATTAATCATTATTAAAAGAAACAAAAACTGACCAGGATTAAAACCCAGATGTATATATGACAGTCCAGCATCTATCCACATGAGCTATGCAGTCGCATACAGTATCTAATTCCTTTAATAGGCAGTTAAAGGAAATATGTTACAAATAACTGCTAAGATT
This sequence comes from Diploptera punctata, assembly GCA_030220185.1. Lineage (NCBI taxonomy): Eukaryota > Metazoa > Arthropoda > Insecta > Blattodea > Blaberidae > Diploptera > Diploptera punctata. Next base: position 1,243,488 of record JASPKZ010007782.1, on the reverse strand, counting down.
TAAGAAAAAAACAAAGGCCCATTAGCCCCTAAACTAGGTCATCATCATCATCATCATCCTGCCAGGTATTAGTCCTAGAAGAACTGTTACGATCTGAGAAAGCGGTTTTCGTGCCATCTTTTCATAGGTCGCCCAAGTGACCGTTTCCCATTTGGACAGTAGTTCATTATTGCCTTGGGGATCCTGGATCTAGCCATTCTTGAGACATGTTCCTTCCAGTTTAGCTGATATCTAGAGATGTAGTCCAGTATTGGCGACACATTAAGTTCTTGAAGGATTTCTACATTTTTCTTTCGATCCCATTTGGTGTTCGGCTAAATCTCATCTCACAAGCTGTTAGTCTGCTTTCATCTCTCGTCCTTATAGTCCATGCTTCACTCCCATAACATAGGACTGGTTGAGCCATTATTTGATAAAGACGAGTACAAGTTGATTTTTGCACTAATGAAGGTTTTAAAACTCTATTAATGATTCCCATTGATTTGTCGAATTTCACAATTTTCTCTGATAAATCCAAATTTTCAACAAAAGAGAGTTTATATCCTAAATAAGTAAACTCATTAACTCTCTCTAAAATTTTGTTATTTAAACAAATTTTGCTTGGTATTGGGGATTTTCCACAAAAGGCCATTATTTTAGTTTTATTGGTAGATATTTCCATTGAATATTTCTGGGCTATCAAATTTAAATTATGTATTGACCATTGTAAATCATCTTCAGATGTTGCTGGTAAAACAAGATCATCTGCAAACATTATTATATCTAATTTTAAATTTCTATTGATAGTGATACTTCCGTGTTTTGTTTCTCTAAAGTCTTTTACAATGGCATTCATCTAGGTATGATTTTAAACAGTAGGTCTTGTTCTTTAATCTCATATGATTTTATTTCATTTCATGATATATAGAGTGTGTCCTCTTCTTGTAAGTGCAATTTGAAAATTAACTTCAATTAAGACCAAAATTATGTTTCCTCGGAAGTTGGCAACCCTAGGAGAGGTTGATTTGTACAACTGTCATTTAATAAGTGCAGTTTTATTACTGGAATGAGTTGTACAATTTCTTTTCAGTGAAAATAGCTGAAACAACAGTATAAATATATGGCTAATATAGCAGTTTTAGCAAATTGCATACTTTGGTGGGAATGCCATGCATTCAATCACAGTTATACAAAAAGCAAGTTTACAAGCATTTCACTTTTTTTATAAAATTAGCAACAATATAAAACATACTTCTGGTTCCAATTGGATATTAATAGTATGATTTCAATTCAGAAATTATTAATATATTATACACTCATACTATTCTACAGTATTGCACATTTCAATGTTACTTCTTCAAGATTTAGACCTCAGATTTGTAAGTTATATACTTGTTGCTTTATATAACTTCAAGCAGGCCCCTTGTTGGTGAGATTTTAGATGCCTGAAACTTTTTTTTATTTAAACTTAATAGGAAGTTATGTTAAAGTGGCAGATTAATTTAAATAAACATTTTAAAATAAATAATAAACTGTTGGATACAATATTATTTGCTGATGATCAAGTAGTGATTTCCAGTTCAGAAGATGATCTACAAAGAGCTATTTTTAATTTGGAAAAAATAAGTGCCAATTATAATTTTAAAATTTCAAATTATTCAAACTAAAATTTTAGCATTTAAAGGACATGATACTTTAAGAGCAAAAATAGTAATCTATAATAAAATTTTTAGAGAAGGTGAACAGTTTTAAATATCTATGTTTCAATTTATCATATGTTTTAATCTAATGTGTGGCACTATTAAAAGAACACACAAGAAAAGAAACACAAATTAAATTTTATAAAGTAATGGCTGTTCCTGTATTGATGTATGGATCAGAATGTTGGACGATCACTAAAAGACAAGAACAAAGATTGGAAGTAGCTGAGATGCGATTTTTAAGAAATATAGCAGGATATACTCTGCTGGATAAGAAAAGAAATGAAGATATAAGAAAGGAACTAAATATTTTCAAGCTTACAGACCGAATAATTAAATATAGGAACAACTGGAAAGAACATATTGATAGAATGCCAGAAGGAAGATTTCCAAAATTATTGCTAAAATATAAACCGTGCAGAAGGAGAAATGTTGGTTGCCCACACAGAAGATGGTCTGAACAATTTTAACAATTCTAGCTTTCATGAAACCGGAACGAGCCAACAGGCTTAATCCCTGGATGATGATGATGATGATGACTTAATAGGATTATTAATTAGTTGCATTTGTTGTTTAGTGTTACGTTTGTCTGATTTTCTTACGAGGATATTAATTAACAAGATAAATGAACTCCCGTTGTTGGAAACGTTACTAGAGTTTTGCTATTTTTATGTGATACAAAAAGTGAAACCATTCTCTATGTGAGGAGTGTCAAACCTCTGTCCATGGACCAGTAATGGCTCACAAAGACATTTGCATCGACCTGCCAAAAAACACAAGATCCAATGCAAGCATATTAAATGTAAACCAAATTTTAGAAAAATCACGTTAACACTACAGGTTATCAAAAATACCTTGGAATGTTCTTATTATGTATTGAAAAAAATATTTCTATGATTTAGCATTTTTTTTCATGATAATTTAAAATATGTACAATTTGGGCTACTGCTGAGCTTACATTAAAAAAATCACCAATCAACTCTTCAAGAATTATAACTATGTAATGGAGTCATGTTATCAACACTGCTACATTCAGATTCAATCCAGGAAGTTACTGTGTGTTTGGAATAGGGAACTGGGTTGCCATTTGAACAATATTTTCTCGAGAGAAATCCTTATATAAAACTGAAGATTGCAACACAGCAGGTACATAGTTTTAAGTTGCAGCCGTCCAAGCTACCCCCTCTTAAGAAAAAAACAGTTACCACTTGTCACTGAGCTCTTGTGGATCTGTACTATCCTGTGTGAAAGTGTTGACTCCCATATTTACTATTAAACTTGTTTGCATGCCGTAAAAGAAAAATTATGTTTTTTTAAATGTACAGTACATAGATTTGGAAAAAGTACTGCTAACCTTGCCGCTCCACCCCTCCTTAACAAACAAATACTGTTAGAGTTTGGCTACATCTACCCTCTGTAAGTAGGGGAACACTGGCATAGCCCATAAGGTCTGTAGTAACTTCCTGGGCTGAATTAAGAGTGTAAGACGCGCATATTGAAAAATTAATAAAAAGTGAATAATAATAATAATAATATTATTATAGTACTAATTATAGAATTGAATGACTTAATTTTTTTTAATTGACATACATGTAATGGAATGTTATTAACCCTTAAAAGTTCAGATCGGATCCCCAAAGCTGTTTATAATTATATACCAAGAGGACAAAGATCTCTGGGCCGTCCTATGAAACGCTGGAGGGAAAATTTTCTATAGGATCATAACAGGCCTTGGCCTAATACTTGGAAGGAAGAAGAAGAAGAATTAACCCTTAAATTGGCAATATAACCTATAGGATACATCAATTAGTTTATTTTATTTAATGAAACAAAAGAAAATGAATGAGTAGAAATTACTTAAATGTATGTATAATTACGTAATATACCCAAAAATAATAGTTATGTATGATAACATTTTCAGTGTGGTCCACAACATCCAAATAACTGGCACAAGAAATTAGAGCTTTACCAATTTAAGGGTTATAAAATACCTTACTTTAGATTCAAAATTGTCGTTAATGTAAGTTTAGTTAGGTCACACTTCAAATAGCTACTTTCTATCAATTTATTAACCAAAGTTCAAAATAGGCTAGCAATCCTTTGTATATATTTCAATAGAAGATTTCTGAATAGTGCTACATTATGTTCAAAATTTCACATCATCAGTTAAAAAAAAGGTAACTACTGGATCAATTTTTAACTTTTCTAGGATTTCATAGATGGTCACCTTATAAAAGGGGAAGACCCAAAACCTTCTGGAATTAGGGAATATATTTATACATGAAGGAGAAACATCTACAACCAGGAGATTGGATGGACTGACAAAATTGGATATTAGGAATCAGACGATGTCAAAAAATTAATCAATTGATGATCTATCTATCACCTTATAAATACATTCCATATGTTCAATTTATGAAATAAAAAATAGTTATGTATCTTTAAAGAAATATTCAATATATTGTAATTTTTCAAGTGGTTGATTGAAATTTTTACATTGATTTTTAAAAGCTTTTTGGGTTATTAGTTTTAAATTTCTTGGATCGAATTCATCAACATCTGAATTTGGAAAATCTATGTAGGCCCTAAATACTTCTTTTCTATACAACAAATTATTTAATGGTTTATTTTAGGAAGTTAACCTTAAGCAAAGAAGATTTCAAAATGGAGAAAAAACACAATCAAAGTAGCAAAAGAAAACAGGTTTGATGAAAAAATGGTACACAAAAGGATAGAAAAGTATAAGAAACAAAAAATGATCAATATAAGCACTCTTGAAAAGAAAAACTACCTATAAAAATACAGGAAATTCACTTATCACCCATGGGCACACACTAAATTCCAAAAGATATTTGACAAATTCAATATTAAATTAACATCGAAAAATGACCACAGTTTAAATAAACTAATAAAAATCAACAAAAATGAAGAAACTGATCAAAGTAAAAAATCAGGAATATATCAAATTGAATGTACTGGCTGTGAAAAGATATATATATATATATATATATATATATATGATATGAAAAGAAAAATGAATGCTTGAGTCGGGATTTGAACTAGTCTCTAAAGTCTGTACCTTTAGCGCTCTAACCAACTGAGCTACCCAAGAATTCCAACACAAACATACAATTTTCTTATACATGTAGTATTCTCAATTCACACAAATATATATAGGGAAAATAAAAAGGAACCTGAAAATTAGAACCAAGGAACACATAAGAAATATTAAAAATGGGGAAATAGAAAAATCTGCAGTTGCTGCTCATGTTTGAGCTGAAAAACATAATGTAAATTCGAATACCAAATTATTAAAGAAAATACAAAGGAACTCACCATTTGGGAAAAAATGTATATTCAGAACAAATATAGAATTGTGAATTTTGAAATTCCTGCTGAACGTGACCTTGTATGAGGTTCTTCGGCCAGCCGGAAGAGGGAGCTGATATCGACATCCAGGGTTCACAACATAAAACTCATCAGTCTGGCCAAAAGCTGATGATGATATAGAAGATATATCAAAACATGTTCGAGAACAAATCAACATTAAATTGAGGTAAGATGATACCAGATTCAAAAAAAACTTGAACAAAATATTTACTTTAGATGTTTGAAACACCTTATGAAAACTCTCTTTATTTTCCTAGAATATACCATATTCATTCACATAATTCACACATCAAGATCTTTTTTATATTAAACTAGCAAATACCTGGCATTCGCTGCTACACCTAAATAAATTATGTGTTTTTGCATTTAGTTGAATAAGTAGAAGGAAAAATAAATATAAATAAATTTAATATAAATTTATATTGTTATTATTTTTAGATACCCTGTGCTGATTACCCAGCATTGTCCAGGAATCTAAGCATCCCGATGTACTTGGCATAAATGAGATGAAAGACAAGATTAATTATTTTGAGTTATCCATAAAAGAATACCCGCCGTGTGCTGCTATGCTTGCCCGGGAATCTACTTATCTCGATCTTCTTGGTATCAATGAAAGACAAAAATGGTTATTGTGAGTTATCCTTAAAAGATAAACATATGCTGTTGTGGACTTTTCTGTAGAGTTTTTTGAGATATTCAATTCTGTGTACAGTGATTTTGTGTATTTGTTATGGTTTAGGTAGCGTAAGCCATTTAAGCTTACAAAAAATGACATTTTTTCACTACAGAAGGTGATTTTTAAGGGTGAAGGGCTTGAGCACTAAAACTCTCTTATAACCTATAACCTTCCCGGGAAAATTCTGAACATTTTGCAAAAGGCCCCATGACAATTGGATGAATGGCATGGCAGCACATGCTTGCCCAGGAATCTACTTATCCCTATCTCCTTGGAGTCAATGAAAGACAAAAATGGCTATTGTGTGTCATCTGTAAAAGATAAACATATGCTGTCACGGACTTTTTTGTAGTTTTTTTAAGATATTCAGATAAGATGTACATTAATTTTGTGTATTTGTTAAGGTTTCGGCAGCATAAGCCATAAGCCATTTAAGGGTAAAAAAAGGGACTTTTTCATGTTTATCACTATAAAGGGTGTTTTTTAAGGGTGTAGGAGTTGAGTATCTCAACTCTCTTATAGCCTATGTTCATCCCAGGAATCTCCTGAACATTTTGCAAAAATCTCCATCACAATCGGATCAACGGTATGGCCACGCATAAAGTACAAACAAACAAACAAACCAACATTCATTTTTATATATTAAATTAAAAAATATTTTATTTTTTAGTTTTTAACTTCCCTTTTATAACTTTTAATATCTTATAGCAAGCACTGCTAGTTTGTTGAGATGTAGGGGATCGTTAACCTGGCCTCCATGTGAAGGTTGTCGATTATCTTTTGTGCTAATAGCCAGCATTCTTGCAATATAATTTTTTTTTTGCCTGAATAGCAGTTTTCAAAAGACTGGCATAATGGATAAGGGTATTAGAAATATTCTATGACTGAAGGTATAAGGACAAACCTGGTCTAGGATACACATGTGTGAACGAGGCGACTGAATTTGGTGGGATAAATTCAAATGACTGCTCATACTACTGATGAACAAGCAAACCAATTTATCCTTCAGTGAGAAGTGTTAAATCAATAATAAAAACATCAAAAGAAGCCCTGGCTTTATAAAGCAATGTTTAAATTCCCAATTAAACGTCTTCTTAAAATAGAAGTCGCCATTTGCATAATCAAAGCAAAGGCTTGTAGCATTTGGCGATCGGGAATTAACAATGTATAAGAGAAAAATTTACATTTAGATTGGAGTGCCCAGATAGCTCAGTGGTAGAGCATTGGCCTAGAAAGCCAAAGGTCCTGGGTTCAAACCCCAGTCTGAGCATATAATTTTTCTCTTCAAATATAATTTATCCTTCAGTGAGAAGTGTTAGATCAATAATAAAAACAAAGAAAACCAATACCCCTTCAAAAGCAAAAGGGATTTTTCCCAGCCAATTTGCATTGTTCAGTTTAAAGTCAGGTATGTTAAGGGAAATGTTATTTTCTAATATTTATGCTGTGATATTCCAGTTTTACCCTGAAAACCTTTTACCTGTAAAGCATATCCAGTACACCACTGGTCTCTGAAACTTTCCTCACATAAATCATGCACCACCATTTAGATCACAAAAATATGGTAAAAGAATATATACAGTATTCAAGGTTAGTTTGCAAAATCTTACTTAAGAACCTAAAGCGAATTATATATTTTATTCATAACTATATCATGCATTTTAAAACACAACAGAAGAGAGAAATGTATAATCAGATTAGAATAGCAGACATATACGTTAAGATTCTAAAAGTAATAACAGACATTTTAGGTAATATGGAATAATCAGTTTTAATGTAGTAATAGGCCCGGTAACATGGATGAATTTTGAAATACCCGGTTATAAGGAGAGAGGACTGATTTGGAAGTTTGTCGGTCAGCCATCAGATGGCACGGAGGTCAGTCTGCAGGATAGAAGGCAGCCGGACGTCAGTTGTGAACGTGACACAGCATTGAGAATGTCACAAAGGATGTGACGAAACCCTGGGTATGCTAGGAGTTATGAAGTATGAGGTGAGTGAAATCAAAAATAAACAATATTAAAAAACCTCATAGTGTTATTTCCTATCTACATAACTTAACATGGATGAACTCTATTCATCTTTCAATTTTTTATATGTAATTTGAAAAAAGTATACTCTTATATAACTTAAGTATATTTATTTTGAGAAAAAAAAAGCCTATAATCTGAGGTCTATTTATGAAGGTAATTATTTTCCAATTAATCTGGAACATAAAATGAAGTGAGATGGTATTGCAGAAAATTATATATATAAAAAATAACAATACCCCTCATTTCATAAAACAACAACTTTATTCTTTATTGATTTAGATCATAACTTATAAATATATTTCTTGCAATAATATTATAAACTATTATGCATTTTAAGCACTAAATTGTCAAATTTATTGTATATATGTTTTTTTAATGTAATTATTGTATTAAAATATTGTTTTAAATATTATCTGCAAGGTTTAAATTGACAGTTTTTTGTTTTAATTTGTTTACTGAGTTTAATATTGTTTTAAGGTTACTCACAATGCCAGGGGATCAGCTGATACTTGATAATATGCTTAACATCCTATAATTAACACATTCAATGTGTTAGCTTTTAGCTTTCCCCTTAAGAAAATACATCTTTTGACTTTTGTTGGGTTAAAACTGTAAATCTGTATATTGCTGTGGCATAGTCGGTAGAGTCCCTACCTTCCTCCGGCAACCTGGGTTCAATTTCCGGCGGGATAAGGGATTTTTAAAATCTCCAGCTTGGGACTGGGTGTGTGTTGTGTCCTAGTTGTGCCCATTGGGTTTAATTTCTCTAAAAAAACTGTAAATCTTGGATTAAGAGACAGACATACTATCCCCCCAGATCACCCAAATTGATGGATTTTTGAGATTATAGAGGTCTGATTTTTTTCCCCTTCCTACATTGCCTTTTGTTTAGCTGGAATAAGGGTTGTTTTTACAGTTAGGCCCTATTAATTTTTAAGATGTTCTGCATGAAAATTGTTTTGTTTATGGAGATCACTCTTTGACATAGATTCATATACTCAATAAAGCATAAAAAATCAAATTTATATGCATGCTTTAGTGTCCTGCTCTGTAGCTGAGCAATTTAAGGCAGAGATACAGATTGTGGGCTGGTTAGACCCTGTGCGAAAGAAATTTTCTCATGGAATTTCATTAAATGTATTGGACCAGCATCATGAAAAATTTGGGTGGCTACAATAACTAGTGTGGAAGACCTTGTAACCCCTATTGGGAGCATCCCCTGAGTGGCGGATCCCACCAGTTATGGTGGGGTGGTCCAAATAGCTATGATAAAAAGGACCTGTGGATCAACAAGGAGCCAAGTTTCTGGGGGCTTAAAAATGCTGGGACACCCTCTCTCCAGGGGTCGATGCCCAGGATAAAAAGGATGAAGATTCCAACGGTCAAGACAGAGTGGAAGGAGCATCCCTTCATGTAGGGCTAATATACATGATGGCTAAATAGTTTAAGCCATAAAACAGCAGTCCTGTCAATTACACAAGAGGCTGGTAACCTCTTTGGTGTAATAATTACTCAATTCAAAGTATTCACAATAACTAGTGATTCCAGATTGAGACAACCAGATGTAACAGCTGGGGTCTCAACATGCTGATCCATGTTGCTTCTATAATGGATGGATAATAATTCACTTCTACAATTAATGCATATGGATATAATGCCAATAGCAGGCCAGCTAGCCCTGTTGCATCATATAGTGGAGCATGCTTTTAATAATAGGAAAACATTTTTAGAAATTAAAATATCATATCAGTTTCTCGTTCTGCACAGGTTATAAACTCCACCCTCTCTATCTGATTCTTTGGCTTCCATGCTAGGTGGATAGGAGGCATTAAATTAGGGAATTTTCAATTTATGCACCACTTCACCAGACCACTTTACATAGATGAAGTGTACTTGTATCGTGTACAGAGAGTAGTGCAGGATGAGTATATAATAAAGTTCAAAATAAATAAATTTTACAGAGCTGAGTTATTATAATTAATGATAAAGAGAAACATTTACGCCTGAACCAGGAATCGAACCCCAGATGTTAACTTGATGTGCTAAGCTCAGTACATAAATGGTGAAATTAAATGTTTCTTACCTCTCCTCATATAAATTTTCTAAGTAGATCGCGATTTCGAGACCACAACGTCTTCAGCACTTTCTTGGTGACTGATGTTATGTCGATCGGAAGAGTTAGAGTTTCTTCCGATCGACATAACATCAGTCGCCAAGAAAGTGCTGAAGATGAGACCATTGTGGTCTCGAAATTGCGATCTACTTAGAAAATTTATATGAGGAGAGATAAGAAACATTTAATTTCACCATAAATTAAACCTCATAGTGATTAATTCCTATAAAAGTTAAATATCAGCACATCAAGTTGAAGATCCAGGGTTTGATACCCAATTCAGCTGATTTTTTTCTGTTTACCATTACGTGTAATAAAGTGTTTGTGGGTGTATGAGGGATGATGATGAAGAGAAGGGAGAAAGTGAAACCAGTTTTTTGATATGTAGCCTACTCAGATCCCCATCTGATGGATGAATTGCTATCAACAGTACTCATACACCTTCTCAGAGAACACACACTGCACTTTTCATGTTTTGAGTTCTGGGATGGGCATATAGATGGCATTAATATAGTCTATTTTCATATTATACACCAATTCAGTAGACCATATTGATGTAATAAAAATATAAAATTTGGATATATGGCCTTTCCAAACAAAATATTCCATTTATTTGGCTGTACCTATACAACCTCCATTAGGAAAGCCCTCATGTTTTCATGAGGGACATATGGGTATATACATACATAGGCCTACTTAACCCATTCGCATCAGGGTTAAATGATCAATGCATTTCCTTGGAAACCGGATTTAAGTTACAGTAAATTATATTGTCTATTTTCAGATATTCAAAACAAACAAAATATAACGGTAATTGACATCACAATAAGGGCAAAGGCCAAAATACATTCCTCTACTGTTCATAAAGGTTAACGAAAGATTACCCTGCCAAGGGATGTACAAAATATAGCAAAATATATAACAGCAGAGTTAAACGAATGTACCTCGTCTTCTGAGTTGAAAGCCATTTAACTGCCTGCAAGTCTACCTCGTCTTTTGAGGCGAATGGATTAAAGTAACAAAGTGAGGGATGAGTATTTTTCCTAAAAAACCTACAACTTAAACTTAACATAATAAAAACAGATTTGATATTTTGAATGATAAAACAAATACACAATAAATTTGACATTAAAAACACACTCAAAAAAATTTAAAATAAAACAAAAGCAATTGAAATAGGACAAAAAAAATCACAATTATGCTAACTAATGGAAACAAAAAAAAATTCTTCTTGAAATGTATAATTTAACATAATTCTACAACATGTTTTAAGACTAAAATTTGACTACATTTTATAGCATATAAATAGCAGGGATATGTATAGTATATATATTTCTATGTTTTGGAAACAACATTTAACTAGATAATTGTTACACTTCATAACAATCAAAGGATGGGTATAATATATTTAAAATATGCAACATTGCATATTAGTCAATCCTGCAATCTGAAATACAATAGTACACTAAATACCTCAATCTTTAAGCACCAACTTAACAACCATTTAATCATCAGATTCCTGGATTTTAAAAAGAAATCAATGTTTTTTCAATGATTATAATTTATAAACCAATACACATCCAAAGCTCTTAAGACCATGGAAACTCATTTCCATAATACTGGATAGCACAATGGATTTATCAAGTTGCAGCGCTCAGGGCAGTCTTCCCTAAATAAAGAACTAAGGAGTGAATCCTCATATCACATTAGACAACAGGCTGCAAAATGTATCACTGCAACTGGATAATGGAACAGAGATTAAGGAAAAACTTCTGGCTACTGAAATGGACTTCTTAAGAAGATGTAGAGAAATCATATTGACAGAATGGTTAATATTAATAATAATTATTATACTGTTAATGATAACGTTGGTATCACTGATTAAACATTTCCTTTTAAAATCCAGTTTCTTATCATTTTTCATTGCACTTTAACATACACTGTGAGTAAGCAGACTTCTTGCAGATAATTCGTTGTTTTTTATATAATTATATATCTCATAATCAGAGTATTTTTTTCTTCACAAGTAACAAGCAGTCTTAAAAATATTTATTGGATAAAATAGCCATGATTCTGACTTCAGGCAATGTGTAGAAAACTCATCTACAAAAAAATAAGTGTTTATGTGCTGTGTACCATTTCAATGCAGTTTTTCTTAGAATATTACAAGAGAAATGAAAATTAAATGTACAATCCTTTGAACCAAGATCGAACTCATATTTGACAGGAGTTAGATTCATATCTTGTCCAATTTGATTAAGAGAACTGCTATTGTTTAATTTAATATGAATATTTGTTAGTTATTTCTTTCACAATCTATTTTTAGCTTTCATTTATTTTAGTTTCTAAAAACCACAAACTAAATAGTCAATAATGGGAGTAAGAGTTTGGAGAAATAGGATACAAATGACATAGTCAAGCATGCTATGCATATATAGTAATATATCTGGGAGAGTGTGCAAGAAGAAATATGTAATTCATAATTTAAACCAATTTTGAATTGGAATTGTGGCCAATGACAAAAGAAAGAACAATTAATTCTAATAAATTTGAGATATTTAGATATCTTATAAGCTTTAGATAAATTTTATATTGCAAAAATACTTTAAATTTTAAAATAAGATACAATGGGCATCTTAAAGATTTTATATGTGTTAATTTATAAAAATAAATTTGTATCATATATTTAATGTAGGAATATCAATGGAGATCTGAATGATTTGTAAAATGTTTAGATATCTGAGGAGTATTTGTGTCAAATTAATTTTTTTTTTCTTCAGAAAATGCTCTGTATAATGTTTCTTATTAAAACATGTTTTTCCTAATCTATGTAAACAAAAATAACTAGTGATTAAGAAAAAACATTTTTAAGAGTAATTAAACATTAGGAAGCATGACCAGCATCATAGTCTTATGGTTAGAGCTACGGTTCTGACTATGGTTAGATTCCTAATTAGACCTAAGAAAATTTTTCTTAAAGAGAATTACTTATTTCTGTGTTCACCCTGTGGTCTGGAATTTAGTTAAGTTCACGTTTAAGATGCTTCATTATCATTTATAAATTATCACCCATCATATCATTGGGATAACATAATTCCAACTTTTGGCATCCCCATCACAGAAATGAGTTACTGTAATAAATTTAACGACTTAAATATGGATATTGGAAGCTAGAATAGCTTGAATCCATGTAACATCCTAGTTGTCTACTAGATGTCTCATTGGGTCAGTGTGCTGACCACATGTTACTATGACATTTGTAGGGAAATTAGTTTAATTCAATTAGCTTGGTCTACAAACTGCTAACAAAGGAAAGGCTATTGCTAGACTCAAAGAGCCATAAAGCCAAAAAGTAAGTAAGAATGGGTTTATTGTCAAATCTTGAGCATTAAATACATACATTATTTCCCAAAATTTTTTAATTTGGCACTTACACTATTTTCCTCATTTATTTAACAGTTCTTTAAAGTTTTTTTTTTTTAATTTAACATTTCTCACTGAATGACAAATTATATATGAAAATTTTCTCTTCAAATATAATTTAGCTCTGTAAGTCTGGAAAGCTGAAGATAGAACAGGGATGTTCTGAAATGCATCCTAAAAGAAATCAATGAATATGAGGTGGGGGTGACAACAGACTCAACTTAATTGTTAGCTCATTTTTCTCTTCAAATATAATTTATCCTTCAATGTGAAGTGTTAAATTAATAATAAAAAGTCAATAGAAGCCCAACTGGCTTTATAAAGTAGTGTTAATTTCCTAATAAATGTCTTCTTAACCAAGAAGCCGCCATTTGCAAAGATAGAAGCAAAGGTTTCAAAGCATTTGGCACAAAGGAATTACAACGTATATAAGAGAGAAATTTGCACCTAGATCCCAACTTGCCTTGGTGGCTCAGTTGGTAGAGCATTTGGCCCAGAAAGCCAAAGGTCCCGGGTTTGAGTCTCGGTCTAGGCAAACATTTTTCTCTTCAAATATAAGCTCTTTAAATGTTTAAATATTTTTAAGATCATATACCATTGATGATTCAGGAAATTACATCAACACGAGAAGACAAACTTAATAAAGGAGAAATAAGAAAGGTTTTGGGAATGACTGAATTAAAAAGTATATTAAAAGCAAACAGAATCCATTGTTTTGGACACATTATAAGGATGGGTGAAGACATATGGGAAAATATCTGTAGGAAGACCTAACAAGTTGAGAAGATCAAGTAAAGAGAAGTATGAGAGAAAGAAGTAAAAATTGCTGGAATATTTATAAATTGTGCCCTCCATATAGTTAGCAATAGCAATCTTTTAATGCAATTTAATCAAAATTGCAACTCAGATATATTCCAATTCAAATTCTACCTTCCTTAAAAATAGAACTATAAATACAGTGAAAGTCTATGGATTCATAATAAATTTTATAAACTTACCAACTATGTCAAGGGAAAATCAATACACATGTAGAATATTATTTCAAACTCTACCCCACAACTGGACACAATACTTGACAACCAACTGCACAAAATACATAAAAATTACCTTCTTTACTTTTTAAGAAATTTTGCATAGAAATGGTACATTGTATAAATGTTAAAAGTTGACATTTGGTTGGTCAACAAAATGACAATGACTTTATAATGAACATAGGAACAGCAGAAAACTGCACAGGATGCACACAAATATTATGTTTAATTTGGTTATTTTATGTTATGTACTTAAAATGAAAACATTAACACATACAATAAAAATAATAGTATCTAGATCATTATTTATATAACAAGAATTTAAAGAAACTTTATGTTCTTGTTATATAGACTCATCAGACATCCTGGCTTTATTCAGGACAACCTCAATTTTCACATAAATGTCAAACTGACCCGAGAAAATTATTTGGGTTGCATAATTATTCTAGTTTTTGATCAATCAAATTAGCTGTATCTATTGCTTCAAACAACCAGCCAACATCCAAAACTATAAGAGAATCAACAGAATTGCTAAAACTCAATAGACAAGGAAAATTAATAGTTCAATGAATGAATGAGTCATTTCTTATTTTATCTCAACCTCATAGTTTATGTTTTCTTAAACATGGGAACTGCAGTTTTCAAGAGGAACATCCCTCCCATTTTCAACTGATATTTTTTCCCATATGATGAGTTTGTTAGTGTTTTCTAACTGTTTTAATGGATAAAAAATCTACATACAGAAGAACAAGGAGAGAATCATGAATTTTGAAATTCTCAGGGAGAGAAACTGAATAAGCAAGTTCTTTGGACCACAAAAAGAGAGAACAGGAGTTGAGATCCAGGGCTAACAACTTAAGGTTATCAGAATGTACTAATTGAAGATGAAGCAAAGAAGCTTTGAAACATATCTTATAAGAAACAGTAAAATATGAGGTAAGATGAAGGCAGACCAAACTTATTAAGTAGAACCTCATAATGTTACTTCCTATTGTATTTTCATAATATTATTAGTTGGCCTAATAGAACTTTATTGTCGTAGAACATTTGACAAATTGTTACCCCTCTCCACTCTTCAATTTCTTCCACTGTAATTCTCTATTAAAATAACTAGTAAGTATGACATCTAACAGCAGTCCCTCATCTGCTCCATGCTAATTCAAGTCTCCATCCAATAAAATAATTAAACTAATTATTTCAAATGGGCCCAGATATTACAGGGTTTTGAAAGTACCTAATCCATCTTCTGACAGTGCCGCTGCCATCAACTTTCATTCTTGTATTGCAGAAAAAGTCAATTTTGCAGTTGCAGTTGGGATGATACAGATCAATATAATTTGAAAAACTTGGAGTAGTTTCTGGAAAGTCAAACCTATGTTCACTTTTGTGGGTGGCATGGGCTCACATGCTAGCTACGCCACAGCTAATTCCCAGCTGAGAGTAATATTAACAATATGGGATAATTTTGTAATATTTTAAGGTCCTGGTGCACACATTTCCACCATCTATTCTTAGATCTTCCTCTTAATCTGGTTCCTTGAGGTTGCAAATAGAATTTTTGTATCATCTTTCTATTATTTGGCATTCTATTAATATATCCAATCTATCTCAAATGGTGAAGTGTTACATTTGATACAATACATAATCTTTAATATGAATTTTAAAAGTGTTGAATATCAAGATCTCGTAATAATTGTATTAATTCTTTATTATATCTTCTTCTCCAGATATTATCTACACAAACTGCTCCCAATAACCTTCTCAGTATCTTCCTTTCAAAAATATTTAAATGATGAGAGAGATATAAGAATCAACTACCCAAGTTTCAGGTTGTATCACATTATCAGATTAAAAGCATCTAGAGGATAAAAAAATACCTCAAGTTAAGTATAAACACAAGTGTCCTGCTTCCCCCCGCCCCCGAGATATCTGATCAGCCTATTGTTGTATACATGATTTTTTTTCTACTGCCTTGTATATTTAATAATACTATAAACAAACAAATTTTGGTTGCATATTATGAGAAATGTCTTCAAAAGACAATAGAAAGAATGTAATTACAAAAATAAAGTTATTATGATTAATGTGCAAAAATTACTTTTACAATGTTCGTATACTATATTTTTTTGTGATAAAAAATATGAAATTCTGTCATATAGTGGATTCTTGATAATGACTGAAAAAATGACATTTTTGACAAAGGCAGAAGTAAAAATTAATGTAATTAAAACTATAAAAAAATACAAAGGAAGAAAGTTTGTGATAAAAGCAAACTTGTGATAAATTAATTTCTACATCTGGAAGACAGTTGTGATATTTGTCATTACAAAAAGACACAAAATTATAAACTAGATAAAATTTAACTAAACAACTTAAAACATTCTACATATTTATAATGAACATACTACTTATTTCTAACATTCACTCATTACGTTTCTTATTTAATTCTCAGGGACCACACTGCATGTGTCTTCTGGCCTCAACAACTCCAGGTATTGTTATCAAATGGTAAAGAGAAAAATCTATGCCTGAACCGGGAATCGAACCCCGAACTTTCAGCTTTCCAGAAAGCTGAAGGTTCAGGGTTCAATTTCCAGTTCAGGCATAAATTTTTCTCTTTACCATTTGATAACAATAATTTAGTAGTGTACTTTAATATACTTATTTCAATCATAGTAACAGCTTTAGCTTCTCAATATTAATTTAATAAACTCTAGGTATACAAGTTAGAATTTTTTTATAATTTATTCAGGGGCATAATTACTATGGAATGAAACCCTGCAATGCGGGAGGGCCCTGAAATTTCCAAGGGGCTTCCATTTTGTCTCACAAGCAAACTACCTTGAAATTTCTCTCAGAGAAGTGTTGAGATGTACCAAGGCCATATCCAAAAAAAAATCTGCTATAGAATTTTTTATAATTTATTCAGGAGCATAATTACTATGGAATGAAACACTGCAATGCGGGAGGGCCCTGAAATTTCCAAGGAGCTTCCATTTTGTCTCACAAGGAAACTACCTTGAAAATTCTCTCAGGGAAGCGTTGTGATGTACCAAGGCCGTGTACAAAAAATTACCTGCTATTTTTAACTGCAAGGGACGTAAATTGAAGCCAGAAATCAGTAATGGCAATCCACTGGGTAAAGAAAGTGGACTCCATGCAAGAGTAAAGTGCGACGTAGAGACAGGTTGTCAGGGTTAGAATGTGGTAGGAATGCAATAGGCAGGCAGGTTGTCAGGGTTATCCATTTCGCCAATTCAGGGGTTGTAATACTTCCCTGTAGTTTAAATTAGAGATTTGGCATTGGATTTTAGTACCTTGCAGTTAAAAACAGCACATAATTTTTTTGGACATGCCCTTGGTATGTCACAACACTTCTCTGGGAGAAATTTCAAGGCAGGTTTAAGTATGCAATGGTTGACAGTTCCTTTGCTAGTTAGTATGATAGTTCTGAATGTGGAAAAAAATAAATTACTTACTTAGCCCAGTTCTCTTACACCTCAGCAGGCGACAAGATAAAAACAAAGTTGTATTATTTTAGGAAGCTTTAAAGCTAAAGCTAGTTGGTGAGTCTAACAAAATTTTTATTGTTTTTATAATCATATTGTGTGAATAATTATGTAACAAATTTGCATATTTTTTGTGGTTTTAAACTTCATTGATAGACTGGCTATAGTTTAATTTATTTATAATTATGTTAGCTTCAGAAAAAACTGATAAGGGAGGGAAGGATATCAGGTGTTTGCTTGAATGGAGGGAGGGAACATAAAATGTACACTGAGTTTCACTCGACTTCCAGCCACTAGCATGGACACTGTGTGGGCGGTGCAAGTTGATGACTCAATGCTTGCAGTCACTTTTTCCGCTATCGGCCGCAGGTCGAGTGAAACTCACTGTAGTTATGCCACTGAATTAATCCAATTTCTCAAAGAAAGTAGTACTTTGTTCAAGTAGAACTATTCTTTTACTTAATAAAATCTTTTATTCTGAAGAAGAATATTAATTTATTTTTCATTCAGATTGCCTATTTATTTAGGGAACTATGATGTTTTGCTTTGAAACATTAACCTGGAAGATGAAATTCTTAAAGTATAGCATCTGACTTTGTCATTGAATAATTATTAGTTTCAGACATATGGTTATTTAGGGCATGCAGTAGCATAGTTGGTTAAGGCGATAAGATTGCACGTTCAGTTCCCAATAGGTAAGGATTTCTAAACTGGCTTGGACCTTCTGGCATCACCACACTCCTGGGGTTGACTCACTCTCTAATTGAATTGAGTACTAGACATATGTTATGCAGGTGAAGCAGCCGTCAACTATGGCTGACATTTCTTGTGAATTGCCTAGAAAGCTTTTAGCTTTAAATTCTTCCTACTACCCCAAGAGTCTCTTAAGGCCTGTGGGAGAATAACTTTACCTTTATCTATAGGGTTATTTAACAAAATATATTTGTCTCTTCTATTATCCTCAGAAGCTTGAGTACTGAAGTTTGTTACATTCTGTATAATTACAAACTGGTCATAAGAGAATAAATCTAATTTGGAAAGCTGAAATTGTTGAATTTCAATAAAATAATATTTTGAAAGAGTAAAAAAGTAAGTGTATCAACTTTTATGGGATAAGAAACAATCACACACATACACACATATATGCTACATTTACTTATTACAACCAGAAGATCTGCTTAAATCTATGTTTCAATAATGACCTCTTTTTTCATGATAACTACAAAAAAAATTGAATTATTATTTATTTTATTTCAAAATCTACATTACTACACATAAAAAGTGCCTTCTTAACCATCTTATTAAACAAGTGATGAAGTAATAAATAAAATTTAAAAATAATTTAATTAAAAGAACCTCAAAATATTACTTCCTAAAATAAAACATTAATTATATTATATATTCATAAAGAAATAAATTACTTCTGAGCATAAAAGTTCAGAAGAAAAATGTTTTTAAAAATTAATAGGAAGTGAGACTAAGAATTGAACATCAATAAAATATTAATCAAAAACTTTATACCTAACTTCATAAAACACAATTCTCTCACCTGGAAATGTGTCATCCTCAACTCCAAAATGTGTCCAAATGAGAGGATTAGATTTTATGAGGTGAAGTATTAAGTTTCCAATTCATATTTTTATTTAACTTTTATAGGAGAAATCAATATGTGGTTTAATTTAAGATTTACATTAAAATTATTTATACTTCATCTCAATCCAGTGCTAATCATACCAGTTTCAAAACCACATAGGTGACACCTCATAGGTTTTGAAACTGGTATAATTAAAAGACTGGATATGAGGTGAGGTATAAAGAATTTTTATTTAAATCATATTTTTATTTTATTTAATGAAAAATTCAACCTAAGGTGGAATGATCTGCCATTAGACAACAACAAATATTAAACATTTTGAAACACAGATTTAACAGACAAGAAACTTTCATTAAAAAAATTAATTAAAGCTAATTACATTTAATAGTAAATAACATTTAATTTTAAAAATACCATGCTGAATACTCTAAAAAGAGTAGAAATATAATTCTATGAAGTTTTTAAGTAATATATTGCATTCAGCATAAATATAACTATTATCTTAAAATATTAGAAAACATTTCTAATACTTTTAAGTCCGTATTAATGACTTAAAGAAGTACATATATAGATAATACATAACATAATATTGTAGAACAAGTATTGCTTAATGTGCATTTAGGATGGGGTATTTTCAAGATGAAAATTGTACCAAATGCAGACTCATTTTCTTCTAGTACGTTATGAGTACAGTATCATTAATATGGTATAATTGTATTTTTTAATATATTTAAAAATTGCAGTCAAGCCTGGAACATAAATATGGTACTGTAATTCTAAACCAATTTATCATCCTAACAGTATTAAATTGTGATAAAAATTAGATTTATTGGTTTCTAGATTCAGGTAAGAATACCAGACAAACATACATCATCAATTAAATTATTTAGAGTCTGTGAAATCTTACCTCAATATTAATGTTAATTTGTTGAACATTAATATTGAGGTAAGATTTCACAGACTCAAAATAATTTAATTAAAAGAACCTCAAAATATTACTTCCTAAATAAAACATTAAATACATCAAGTTTTTTTTTAGTCTAGATATATCTTACCTCAATTTAATGTTGATTTGTTCTCGAATATGTTTTGATATATTCTTCTATATATCATCGTTAGCTTACTAGTCAGTCTAGTAAAGCTGATGATGATATAGAAGAATATATTGAAGATGTTTGAGAACAAATCAACATTAAATTGAGGTAAGATATATCTACACTAAAAAAAACTTGATAAAAAGAACCTCAAAATATTACTTCCTAAAATAAATAATTAGAATAAACATGCATCATTTTTATTTTAATCAAATTAAAGTGGGAGGAAACACTATGAGGTATTTACATTAATTAATGAGTTGGAAAAAATGCTTTAACATCTATAAGGTGAGATGTTAAAGCATTTTCTCCAACTCATTCATTAAAATAAACAAACGTACATCATGTTAAACAAATTGTTGTTGTTATCAAATGTTGGGCATTGGCAATGAAGCCATTAGCGTTCTTGCTCTCCAATTATTTCTCTATGATGGATCCAACAGTTTAACAAATTCATTCTACATAAACTAATATAACAATTAACGTCTTTTTTAACAAATTATCATAACTATAAATTAATGTACTAAGGCTAATCATCTGAATCATAAGACAGTTTTGTTTAGTTGTTTCTTGACTCACCTCATACTTCTTAACTCCCTTGAGAATGTCAGCATTGAGAATGTCACAAATACAGTGACGAAATCTAGATATGCAAGGGAGTTAAGAAGTATGAGGTGAGTCAAGAAACAACTAAACAAAATTAAAATAAACCTCATAGTGTTATTTCCTACCTACATAACACAAGACAGTTGCTACTTATTCTTGTGACACTTGGACATTAAAAGAAAAATGACAAACAAATATTTTCCATTTAATAAATTTATTACGGGAAATAACATTATGAGGCTTTCAAGTTAATAAATAAAATGAGTTGTGAATATCTCTCCTCATATAGCACAGGACCGGTTTCAGGAAATATTTTTCCTATCTTTACGACTGTTGAATGAAGGTGAAGACAAACATTCAACATTGCAAAGATGGCTGAAGATAGGAAAAATGTTTCCTGAAACCAATCCTGTTCTATGAAGAACATGGAGTATATGAGGTGAGATATTCAAGGCTCATTTTATTTATTAAACATTTTTCACGTTCAAGAGGAAGGTATTAGGGAGGAGGATATTTGGACCAATAAAAGCCACAAATGATGTATGGAGAATAAAAATAAACACAATTAACTAAATTGTTTAATTAAAAGTAGAACTGTAGTAAATTATATAAAAACACAGAGATTAAGTTGGTTTGGGGATATTAACGGAATGAGAGACTTGTAAAGAAGTTATGTACATGGAAGCCAATTGCTACAAGATCAAGGAAGACTGAAGAACAGATGGGAGGATGAATAATAAAAAAATATGAAAATTAAAAACTGATTGGGAGTTAGCAAGAATAGGAAATTATGGGAAGACACTATTGAGACATTCATCAATAATTGAAGTTATAGCACTTATAGAAGTTGAAGAATCATCTTAATAAATTTTCTAAAGAAAAATTTAAGAAAATTTTCTCTTCAGAATTGATTCAGAAATTTTAATATTCAGAATTGATCTATATAATTAGCTTCTGTATGTTAATTTACACTTTAACATCATAATAAAAGCTTATAGCTTAAATTGTTGTGTGTCAGAACAGGAGTTGTCTGAGCAGCTCAAGTGGTTAGAGCAACAGTGCATAAAGCTGGAGATCTTGGGTTCAAAACTAAGTTCAGGCAGAATTTTTTCTCTTCAGAATAAAATTTAATAATAATTATTGCACTTTCAACAATTACCTGATAATTATAAATCAAATTATTTTTTGTTCCCATCTTTTCATTTGGCATAACAGCCCTTAGAGTTAGACCATAGCCTCCTTAAGAATCTATGTCCACAGAGCCTTGTTATTATGTAATTGTAATTATAACAGTAATTCTAACTGGAGATTATTTAGTTAAATCAAGGAATGAGAGATGAACAGATAGGTGAATGGAGAAGACTAAATAACAGTGAACTACATAGGAAGCCAGATATAATAAGAACAGTTAAGTCTCATAGACTGCGATGGGCAGGACATGTTGCGCGTATGGGGAATGAAAGACGTGCATGGAAGCTTCTTGTAGGAAAGCCAGAGGGAAAACACCCAGTTGGTAGACGAAGAATGAGGTGGGAGATTAACATTAACTATGATTTGGGGGAAGTAGATTATACAAGAAATGATTGGAAAGCATTAGCTCAGGATAGGGATGTATGGAGAGCTTATGTCCGTGTGTGGCCATGAAGCTACAGGTTCGATAGTGCCAGTGAGTAAGTAATCAAAAAATTGATTGAGCAACATGAACATAAGATTAAATTAAAATGCTTCATACCTCACCTCATATCCAGTCTTCTAAGTAGACTGCAGTTTCAAAGCCTTGGCAGCTTCATCTTCAGTACTTTCTCGTTGACTGATGTTATGTCGATCAGAAGAACTACTACTTCTTCCCTGATCTGGAGGTTTATTGGTCCACCAACAGAGGGAAGAAGAAGTAGTTCATCTGATTGACATAACATCAGTCGACGAGAAAGTACTGAAGATGAAGCTGCCCAGATTACAACCGCAGTATACTTAGAAGACTGGATACGAGGTGAGGTATGAAGCATTTTAATTTAATCTTAAGAGATTTCCAACATATTAAAATTATAAAATTCGTACCTGTTGTACCAGTCATCCTCAACTAAAACAAACTTTTGTTTATAAAACATCGTCAAACTTTAAAAATATAGGCCTTTCAGAAGATAGTCTTCTATCAACATTTACTATGGTACTCCAACAGTCAATTCAGAAAACTGTTTTTAACTGAAAATGATGGAAATGTTCAATGAAACACATTTCTGGAGAGAAATTAACATATGAGGTGAGGTTATATTTAACAATCAGTAAGTGAATCAGATTTTACACCTCACCTTAAATTTTGTATCCTTTCCAGCACTAGTTTCAAAAACTTTCCTCAAATATATATATTGGTGTATATCACCAATTTAAAACTCTTGATAAATTACCTCCTTGTCACTTCCTATCAATTTTGAGAATAATATATTTAGTTATATTGAAACCCAACTATCTCTGTACTATTAATGAATTCTCCAGAGATTTCTTGGAGTAGATATATTGATGTGAAATGGCTTAAGTTATAGCATGAGGTACAATTTTCATCTTGTGGCAGTTTACTGCTGCATAATCCTGAGTTACATAACTTCATGCCATAAACAGCTCTACATTGTGACGATTATTGTCATGTATCGCTCTTACTGCTTCTGCACGAGTTGGCAATGTTACTCAAGTCTCGCTGGTAGCACTACGCTGCAGCTGAATGCATTCCTGGATGACCTGCCAACAAAATAAAAATACACTATAATCTCTATTCCTCAAGTATAACTAACTAACTCATTCCCACTATCAAACTTGGAGGTTCATGGCTGCATGGACATAAGGTCTCCACACATCCATATCCAGAGCTAATATTTTCAAATTATTCTCTATATAATTGTAGTTTTCAAATGGCTGGAGCTTAGTTTACATCATTAGTCCTCATTCTCTATATAATTCATTCCCTCATAATCATGGTTAATGTTTATCTCATTTTGGTCTATATACTGGGTTCTTTCCCCTCTAGATTTCATACATTCTTGTTAAGGCAACTGGGCGCTTTCCTTCTGGATTTCCTACAAGAATAAGAATTAAATGAATCGTGATTTCTTCTTACCTCATATTTCTATGTTTTTTTAAACACAGCACTGCAGTATCAGCGACCATTGTCACCATCCTCAGCTGTTTTCACGACTGTCAATTTTTTCTTTTGCCGGTAATTATCCAAACTGCCATCTGGTGTTCTTTTGAAAGAATTATTTTCTAAACTGCCATTTTCTTTTGCCGGTAATTATCCAAACTGCCATTTGGTGTTCTTTTGAAGGAATTATTTTCTAAACTGCCACCAGAATAATTCCTTCAAAAGAACATCAGATGGCAGTTTGGATAATTACCGGCAAAAGAAAAAATTGACAGTCGTGAAAACAGCTGAGGATGGTGACAATGGTCGCTGATACTGCAGTGCTGTGTTTAAAAAAACATAGAAGTATGAGGTAAGAAGAAATCACGATTCATGTAGTTCTTATGAATTGAACCTCATAATGTTAAAAATTCCCAAATTTATTATATAAATTCCTACAAGAAGTTTCCATGCCCCTCTATCATTCCCTATTCATGTCACATGTCTTGTCCATCACATTCTATGAGACTTACTATTTCTTAAGTTTAAAAATATTTATATAATTTGATAGAATATATTATGAAAATATCAAAAATAGGATATTGGCTATGGCACTTCGCAGTAAGCAAGTTAAGCATCAGCATTTGTTGCTTCCAGTGAATGGGGTCCGCTGCAGTCATATGTTACAGCCAGTTTATTCAGAAATAACTCCATTTCTCTAAAATTTTATAAAATTCAAAATAGTTATCCTATGTATAACAAGAACACCAAGAAATTGTGTTGGAAAAGTCATTGTACTGATCCACAATTCTTCTGTATCAAGTACTACTAATTAGAAAAATCCTTTGTTGTAAAATAAACTCTTCTGGTTTAGATATTACACCACAAATTTCATTCTTCAACCAAAAAGTACATCAATACAAATGCCAACAAAGTTCACAGAGAATTGCACAGAAGACATACGTAGTAAGTTATGTAGATAGGAAATAACACTATGAGGTTCTTTAATATTGTTTATTTTTTATTATTTCACTCACCTCATACTTCATAAATCATAGCAGACCCTGGGTTTCTTCACGTAATTTGTGACATTGTCAATGCTGCGTCACGTTCACAACTGACGTCCAACGGCCTTCTAACCTGCAGACTGACCTCCGCGCCATCTGGTGGCCGACCGAAGAATTTCCAAATCAGTCCTCTTTCTTTATAACCGGGTATTTCAAAATTCATAGTTGTATTTTCATTCTTGCATATGTAAATTTTTTCCCAAATTTGGGAAAAAAATTTACATATGCAAGAATGAAAATACAACTATGAATTTTGAAATACCCGGTTATAAAGAAAGAGGACTGATTTGGAAATTCTTCGGTCGGCCACCAGATGGCGCGGAGGTCAGTCTGCAGGTTAGAAGGCCGTTGGACGTCAGTTGTGAACGTGACGCAGCATTGACAATGTCACAAATTACGTGAGAAACCCAGGGTCTGCTATGATTTATGAAGTATGAGGTGAGTGAAATAATAAAAAATAAACAACATACGTAGTAATTTGACCATGTGCTGCCTTGTTGAAGACAGGGAAGAGAGAGAAGGCATGGCAAAGACTGGTTGCAGCATATGAATGCAGAAGAATCCATTAACTGGAACAACTACTGAAACTGCTCCCTTGCTTCAGTGCTATAGAGAATATATGTAGACCATCTGTATATACTGTACATTTATAAGATAATGATAAATTAATGAAAGTGACAGTACAACACTTTTTTTTTTGCAGATGATCAAGTTGCAATAACTCAGGATGTAGAGGATGCTTCATATATTACAAGGAAATTGGTTGAAGAATGTAAAAATGGCGGTTATTAATTTTAAGAAAACTGAATATTTAACATCAAAGATGATGTAAAGTGGATATTGAACAAGAAGAAATTCACAGTCAATACTTTTAAATATTTGGAGTCCATTTTAGAAGCCGATGGAAGAAGCTCAGCAAAATTAAAACAAGAATAAGTACATGTAGAAAAATAATTGGTATGCTGAATTCAGTTCTTTGGTGGAAGAATAGGGTAAATAATGCAAAAAGAATAATTTATAATTCATCAGTTCAAAGTATAATGTTACATGGAGCTGAAACTTGGACATTAGACAAGCCACATGCAAGTAAATTTATTGGATATAGAAATGGACTATTGGTGTAGAATGGCAAGAAAATCAAGAATGGATAAAATTAGAAACCAAATAATCAAGGATATGATGAAAAAGGATAAGAATATTCTTTAAGTAATTGAACGAAAATTGAGACGGTTTCGACACGATAAATGAATGGGAAAAGACAGATATCTAAAAATTCTTTTGGAATGGAATCCTGAAGGCAGAAGGAGAAGATGAAAACCACAGAAACAATGGATGGATGGGATCAGGAGTAGTATGAACAGAATGGAATTGACAGAAGAAAATGCACAAGATAGAAATTTCTGGAAGAATAAAATTAACAGCGTATATAAGAGAAAATTTGCATTTACATTGGAGCTCAATCAGTAGAATATTCGCCTAGAGTGTGAAAAGTCCTGGGTTCAAGCCCCAGTCTGAGCATATAATTTTTCTCTTCAAATATATATATATATTTTTTGCAAATGCCCCAGGTTGTCTTTCGACATTCCTGGTGTTCTCTTCATGGCATGGCATATACTTGTAACCCACTTCTGAGGTTGGGGTACCTGGAAGGCAGGGTTACGTTACCCTAATGATATGATGGGTGATGATGATGATAGTGGTGTGCCAGGAGAGTCCCTAACGCTAAGCTTAATCTAAGATAAATATGAATGATGATGATTGCGATGGCCATATGATTTCGGGACTGTTTGGGCCATAAGATTTTCCTGACATTTGTCTTACAGGTGAGGAAAGAAAAAAAAACCCGATAAAAACCTCAACCAGAAAAACTATCCTGACCGGAGATCAAACCCGGGCCTGCTGTGTGACAAGGCAGCATGCTACCTCGAGACCACAGCGGTGGACCTCTTCAAATATATAATAAATAAAATTATTTTAGGTTAAAGGAAAATCTACTGTAGTGTAGAAAAAATCCCTAATAGAAAATAACTTAGTGAATTAAACAATTTATAAGATGAATTATTGCTTATGTATTTTTATAAACAGTAATTTTCAACTTACTGATGTTATGAGAGTTTGGGTGGCTCGGATTCAGATAATCGATGCTCCACTGTAAAAATGTAAAAACAACATAAATTTGTTAATACTTCCCATAAAATAATAGTACTTAAATCTAAACTAAATGTAGTTTGAAAATACATTTTTCCAGATAAGCCATCTGTAGGCCATGGTAAACATAACTAGAGAGAAATATTTGCACCTGAGCCAATATTTGAACCCAACATCTCCAACTTTCTCCAGATGTGCCTAAGTAGCTCAATGAGTACCTGCACATAAAGCTGGTGACCTTGGTTCAGGTGCAAATATTTTTCTCAAGTTATTTTACATACAGCTTGTTTCAAAATAATGTTCATAACATTTGAGAGAGGATAATAGAAAAGTCAAGAAAGTAAAATTATTTATGTCCCAAAAATATTATAATTATATCATTTTACTATTACAGATGCTGATAAAATGGATTATTTAGGAGTCTAATATCATTTACTCTCAGATTACGGTTTTTTTTTTCAGAGCATAAAAATCCTCTAATGGAAGGGAATTAAAATCATGGATACTTTATTTTCTGGAAGTAAAAGTCTAAAAATGAAATAAAGTTTTCTGAGTGGAGCTGAAACATAGACAAAGAAGGATTTAAGTGGAATTCAAGGGAAATAAATAATATGTCTAAGAAGAGATAGAATACAGAACACTAAAGTATGAGAAACTTTGAAGTTAGATCAAATACAAGATGAAATGAAGACAGTAGAACAATATGGTATGCCCATTTTTAAAAGAATGAATACTAGAAGG
Source organism: Diploptera punctata (assembly GCA_030220185.1). Classification (NCBI taxonomy): domain Eukaryota; kingdom Metazoa; phylum Arthropoda; class Insecta; order Blattodea; family Blaberidae; genus Diploptera; species Diploptera punctata. Next base: position 1,215,272 of record JASPKZ010007782.1, on the reverse strand, counting down.
ATACCAATACAATCACTGAAATTTAGACTAGAAGGGAAAAGACCAAGAGGTTGGTCAAGATATAAATGGGAGGAGAAGTTAAGAAGAATATCGAGAAAAGAGGAGTTAAATGGAAGGAAAAGATGGATGAGGAGATATGGAATGACTGAGATAGACAGAGGCTTTTTCCAAAACTGGACCCCTGGAACGGGAACATGAGACGAGATGAAGAAGATGAGAAATCAATTGTAGGCAAGTCTGTTATTAGTTATACGAGGTACTATCCAAATGTTCACCGAATATCTGTGTAGCTTGTGAAGTCTAGCAAGTATGATGAAATGCCACCAGATGATACCCCATACATCCTTTGTGAATCAGTGCCTCATGCTTTGTGCTAGGTGGTCACATTTAGTTTCCATGGGTACTTTCCCACTGTCATTTGTTGCGTGACTTGCAAAATTGATGATTGTAGATTTCCAAGATCAACATGTCTAGATAAAGTTTTGTTTCAAACTCAGGAAATCCGCTGCAGAAACACATCAAAAGTTGAAGCAAGTATTTGGAAAAGATACTTTAGGGCACACCGGTTTAAACATTTTAAAGATGGCAGAACATTGGTTTATGATCCCTGTACAGGACAGCACAATGCCTCAAAATGTTGCTGCTCTTTGGAATATGGTCCTGGAAGATTGTAGGCAGACCATCCAAGACATGTTCAACAATGTGAGAAAAAAAGTCTGGAAAAATGGCATACGGGCAATTGGTTCTGCCATCATAACAATATGAGACCACACATTGCATTTGTCATCTAGCAGTTTCTGGGAAAAAAAACAAAATGACAGTTGTTCCTCATCTGTTGTATTCAGCTGACCTGGCACTGTACAACTTTTTCTTATTCTTCAGAATGAAAATCAATTTAAGGGGCTGAAAATTTGATAGAGTTGAGGACATTAAAAATAATCGCAATTGGTATTAAACTAGCTCACGAAAAAGAAATTCCAAGAAGCTTTCAGTGGCCAAAAAACCACTGGGAGCAATTGCATATCCTCCCAAGAATACTACTTTGAAGGTGATGGTGGTGATTACAATCTTATTCAAGTTGGGTTCCTAAGGCATTATAGTTGGTTTTCTCAACCTGAAGTCGCTATTTACTGTACCTACCCAAATTCTTCATGATTCTGGGTGGTACCAGTTCCATACTGACTGAAATTCCATGAGAAAATATCTTCCCTCACGGGGTCTTGAATCAGCACAAGTCCTGTAGTTCTGCATAAGGCATATTGTATTAAGTGCTACAGCGAGGGATGGGAAAGAAATATGGAGAGAGAATTATGGAATGATCAAGATAGATCCAGTCTTTATCTAAGAATTGACCTCTTAAATGAAGAGTTACAATAAAAGAAGAAGAAGAAGAAGAAGAAGAAAGAACAAGATGGAAAAAAAAAAGAAAGAAAATGAAAAAGAAGGATGAAGATGATGGAGGAGAAGACAATGAAGAAGAAGAAACAATTCAAAGTTAAAATTGGGAAACACATTATGAGGTTCTTAATTAATAAATTAATGAGTAATTTTAACATCTTACCTCATATTTCATGTTTTTCAAACACGGTAACTATAGTTTTCAAATGATCTTGTCATTCATTTTCAACCGCCATTATGACTACCGGATATTCATTGGAATCTCCCTCTATAACGTTGCCATCTGGTGTTGATTTAACGAACTTTGAGATATCGTTGCCATCTGGTGTTGATTCGATGAACTTCGAGATGAGGTCACGTTCATCCGGAATGTCGAAATTCATAGATTTAAATTTGTTCTTCTGTATAAATATTTTCTCCCAAACTGTCAAATCCAAAGGTTTTTCCAAATGTTTTAGAAGTTTAGCTTCTTTTTCAATTCTATGACCTTCCAACAAACTATGTGCTGCAATAGCTGATTTTTCAATTTCACCATTTTTAATATTTCTAAAGTGTTCCTTTGTGCGAGTGTCCAAATTTCTTTTTGTTTTTCCTATGTATACTTTATTGCCGAATATCCGGTAGTCATAATGGCGGTTGAAAATGAATGACAAGATCATTTGAAAACTATAGTTACCGTGTTTGAAAAACATGAAATATGAGGTAAGATGTTAAAATGACTCATTAATTTATTAAAGAAGAAACAATTTACAATTCCACTGGAAATCAAACTCAGGGTCGCTAGCCAGGAAGCAGGCACTCTACCATCTGAGCTAGTGTGGCATAAAATAGAAGAGTTATAAGGAATGCAGGTAAAGTCTAAAACTGATAAATAATTTAAGTTAAAGTAGCAGTCTAAATTGTATGAGATAAAATTTAAGTCTTATTATGGATCCTGTGAAGTATTTATATATTAAATTTGGGAATTTTTAACATTATGAGGTTCAATTAATAATAATTAAATGAATCGTGATGTTTTCTTACCTCATACATCTATGTTTCTTTTAACACAGCACTGCAGTATCGGCGACACTTTGTCGTCATCGTCAGCTGTTTTCACGACTCAGTCCACTGAGTCGTGAAAACAGCTGACGATGACAACAAAGTGTCGCCGATACTGCAGTGCTGTGTTAAAAGAAACATAGATGTATGAGGTAAGAAAACATCACGATTCATTTAATTATTATCCTGTGAAGTATGTTAATTATTTATATATTAAATTTGGGAATTTTTAACATTATGAGGTTCAATTAATAATAATTAAATGAATCGTGATGTTTTCTTACCTCATACATCTATGTTTCTTTTAACACAGCACTGCAGTGTCGCCGATACTGCAGTGCTGTGTTAAAAGAAACATAGATGTATGAGGTAAGAAAACATCACAATTCATTTAATTAATGTTAATAATTGATTAACAATTACTTCAAAATTTTATGAATTTAATAACCTTAAAATAAAAAAAATCACATTGATATCATGGATACCAATTAATTTATTTCAAAACTAAAAACATTTTTAATTGTGTCCTTGTATTCCTAAGGCAATGAATAATGAAAGTAAAATGATAAATTTTACCACATAAAGCATGCCCAAGCCAAAATTAAACCAAAGACCATAAAAAAATAACTAGTTTTACATGCAATAAGATTAAAAAGCATATCCTAGAAGATGTCGCTGAATTATATTTTTATTTTATTTCATTTTAGTGAACAAATATTTTGGAGAATAGAAAATTAACATTTTTTGAGAGAAGTTGGGACAAGTGTCCTTGTAATGCACAATAGCATGAATTTCCAGAATTGAACCTATTCAAAGTTAAAATTGGGAAACACATTATGAGGTTCTTAATTAATAAATTAATGAGTCATTTTAACATCTTACCTCATATTTCATGTTTTATCAAACACGGTAACTATAGTTTTCAAATGATCTTGTCATTCATTTTCAAGTCATAATGGCGGTTGAAAATGAATGACAAGATCATTTGAAAACTATAGTTACCGTGTTTGATAAAACATGAAATATGAGGTAAGATGTTAAAATGACTCATTAATTTATTAATTGAACCTATGTTTAATTTCTTTGCACATCTCGTTCCTATTTGTGATTATTGTTCCTAGATATTGTAGTATTGCAAATTGGTATAATACTGAAATAGTGAATAATATTGAAGAGTAGAATGTTGTTGTTTACCTTCTCATAACATCGGCCAGTCAGTATTGTGGACAGGTGGTTGAGTATAATTGGTTAAGTTCTTCTGAACCTATTCCTAAATATGTTGAATATCATTCACCCATATATTAAATTTGGGAATTTTTAACATTATGAGGTTCAATTAATAATAATTAAATGAATCGTGATTTCTTCTTACCTCATACTTCATGTTTTTTTAAACACAGCACTGCAGTATCGGTGACATATTGTTGTCATCATCAGCTGTTTTCAAGACTGTCGTAAAAACAGCTGATGATGACGACAATGTGTCGCTGATACTGGAGTGCTGTGTTTAAAAAAACATAGAAGTATGAGGTAAGAAGAAATCACGATTCATTTAATTATTATCATTCACCCACTTTATTTTCTTTTTTTTCCCAGAAGCAACAGATATTGAAGATCTTAGTTTACCTCTTTGAGGATTAGTTGAAGGACAGTTTATAAGGAAATGTTCCAAACGATCTTCATGATTGTTACAATAGCTACAAATAGTAAATAAATGAGGTTGAAACGATTTACGTATAGCAAGATGACAATCTGACGTGTTCACCTTGTTAAGAATGTTTGTATATATAATGTTCAACATTTGTAAATCATTAGATTTCTTTTGTACATTTTTACAGAAAAAAGCCATGTTTTGACCCATACATGTTTATAGTTAAATATGGTAAATAACATTATGAGGTTCTTATTAATGAAGAATGGGTCATTTTTTATAACTTACCTCATAGTTTATGTTTTCTTAAACATGGGAACTGCAGTTTCCTCTTGAATACTGCAGTTCCCGTGTTTAAGAAAATATAAACTATGATGTAAGATATTAAAAATGACTCATTCTTCAACCATACATGTTTATTAAGTCATATACAGGAGAATATGTATTAGAAAAATATATTATTCTTTCAAATTATGTTAATCTTATAACCTATTTGAAATCTAACTTAATCTTGATTTATTACTGAAATTAACTATGAAGTAAAATAATTGTTTAATTGTTCACTAATAGATTCTGTTACATTTCCTTGGAATGAAGTTGTGATGCAAGAGAATATATAATGTTAGTAACATCCATTTTGAATCTATATAGTATTTAGATAACCATATTTGAAGAGAAAAATTATACGCTCAGACCGGGACTTGAACCCGGGACCCTTGGTTTTCTAGTCCAAGTGCTCTACCATTTGAGCTACCTGAGCAAGTACCAATCTAAACGCAAATTTTTCTCTATATATGTTGTAATTCCCGCCCACCAAATGCTTTGAAGCCTTTGCTTCTATCTATGCAAATCCATTCAACTAAATTGAACTGGTAACAAAGAAACAATTCAGCGACATCTTTTCAGAAATAACTAATTAAAGATTCAATATAAATAGTTTTTCAGAGACAGAAAAATATATTCTTTAAATGTGTCTAATTTTAAAATTAAATCTGCAATTATTGTTCTTAAATAGACAATTTCAAATATAATATTCTATAATCTTGTTATCCTAGCTTTGCTCTCTATAAAGTAATCAATTAAACCAGTTGTACCAACATCACACTATAATAAAATGATATTGGAAATAAAAAGTAAATAACTATACATGCTACTAAATATTAATCACAAAATTGATATGAAGTAACACTATGAAGTATTCTATCACAGAAATTATTATCATATTCCATAAGTATAAGGTCTTATGAAGTTATGTAGATAGGAAATAACACTATGAGGTTTTTTAATATTGTTTATTTTTTATTTCACTCACCTCATACTTCATAACTCCTCGCAAACCCAGGGTTTCATCACATCTATATGAAGGCAGTAGGACGTCAGTTGTGAACGTGACACAGCATTGAGAATGTCACAAATGATGTGATGAAACCCTGGGTTTGTGAGGAGTTATGAAGTATGAGGTGAGTGAAATAAAAAATAAACAATATAAGGTCTTATGGCCTGTTACAATCTCAAAACTGAATTTTGAATTCATATTTTCTTCGCACAGTCCAAATATGTCTTTCCAAGTGAATGGTAGTAAAAGCATAGATTTTGAGATCCATGTTCTACATGAGTTTTAAAATTGTATTGGTAACTGTTTATCATCGTCATCCCTGCAAGTATTAGGCCATGTGGCCTGTTACTTGCTGAAGAATACGTTCAGTTTATGCAGTTCCTCACGATGGACCTTTCTATCCACACATGAGCAGATATGGCCAATTTTTCTATTTCTCTATATTTCATATTCTAAGGTGCTCATTCATTCTGATGTTCAGATTTATTTTAGTTTTTTTTTTCTACATGAATTTATTTCACATTCCTCACATTTTATCTGGTAAATTCCTGATATTTTATCTTCATCTCTTTTTGTTCCATTTTGAAACAATTATGAGAGAGCAAATATGAGATGAGGTGTAAAGAACTGATTCAATTTCTCTGACTTTTTAATTCATGCCCCAAATGGGAGTCAATGACCAATCACATCTCAATAAATTTTGATTTACAACCAATTACAGTCTTTTTTCACCTCAATTTTATCATATTAAAATCAAGCTCCTCCTTTTTAACATTCTGAATAGGTCAGAGCATTATTTTGCAGTGACTGACTCTCTAAGAAATACATTGAATATAACAATTTATATATATTAAGATGTAAGAATCCTGGAATGCAAGTGGCTGCCAGATTGTACATATAGTGCACGAATGTAACCAGATAGTGCTTGCAAGATATAATAAAAAAAACATTTATAGCAATTATACCACCAAAAAAAAAAAAAGAAACCACTGTTTGCACTTTCTTAAACGTATTATTTCCCAGGAATTTACATTCCATACAAATATAATTGACATATTTACATCATAGGACATCAGAAATTAATTAATAACCTATAATGTTGGCTATAAATAGTTTGATTTGTTTAATTTTTTTCTCCACCAGGGTGCATTAAATTTGATCCTTTGGCAATAAATAATATGATCTGGTTGCAGTAATGAACAAATTAAGTATAACAAATGTTTCTCATTTGTTTTCAAACATCGCCATTTACATTAAATATATACATATTTTAAAATAACTATATTTAAATAATGATTTGTGAGTAAACAGCTTAATTTTATTCGTTAAATAGTCCTAAGAAATGACACTCTTGATTTCCAAATTATCTAGATAAATTCACTCTTCACTTCATGAGTCGTGTATTTATCGATAATTTGGAAATCATTCATGACATTACTTATGATAAAATACCTTACAGTGTTACCTCATATTAATTTTGTGATTAAATCATGTAACTTATGTTACATGAAACTGAGATGCACTGTCTATCTAATCATTGATAAGCTAAACTACATTAAGCCATATATAGATTTGGGAAAAACAATGGCATGATTTCAAGTACAAATACTACTTAATAGATTAGAAAATTATTAAATATAACAAACAAATTACATAAACTTGAAGAAATGTCAATGTTGCTTCTTAGAAATCAAAGTTATATTATTGATAATTGGATTATAGTACAAAGCATTACTAGACACTCAGTGCAATAAAAACTCATGAACTAACAAACAATTGAAACTTTTATAGGAAAAGTCACTATGATGTTAATTTAAGACATAAGTTAAAATTCTTTATACCTCCCCTCATATCCAGTCTTCTAATTATACCGGTTTCAAAGCTTTAGGCAGCTTCATCTTCAGTAATTTCTTGTCAACTGATGTTATGTCGAACAGGAGAACTGTTTAATAGTGGGTGGAGAACATATTTTTATCGACTCACCTCATATAATTTCAAATTTTTTTGATACCGACGGATTCAGACAATATCATGTCCCTCTTAGTGGAAGCCATGACTGAAGAGGGACATGATATTATCTGAAACCGTCGGTATCAAAGAAATTTGAAATTATATGAGGTGAGTCGATAAAAATATGTTCTCCACTCACTATTAATGATATAACCTCATAATGTTTACTTCCCAATATTAATTTAAATATAGGAGAACTGCTTCTTCCTTCATCTGTTGGTGGATCGATGAAACCTCCAGATCAAATCAAAATCCCCGGGAATTTCAAAATTCATAAGTTTTTCTTTCTTGTTCTCAAAAAGAATTCAGGGTTTGGGGGGAAAAAAATCCACATTCAACAAAACAAGAAAGAAAAATTTATGAATTTTGAAATTCCCAGAGATTTTGATTTGATCTGGAGGTTCATCGGTCCACCAACAGAGAGAGGAAGAAGCAGTTCCCCTGATCGACATAACAACAGTCGACAAGAAATTACTTACGATGAAGCTGCCTAACCTTTGAAACCGGTATAATTAGAAGACTGAATATAAGATGAGGTGTAAAGAATTTTAATTTAAATCATAACAAACAATTTTTTAATCCAAAGCTGTATACGTTTTACTATAGTCCATTTGATGAGTTACTAGAATCTTTCCATGAAAATATTTAATGGGATTACCTTTGTGCACTTGTGACTTACACTAATGATTTTGGAGAATAAATCAGCAAAAGAATTCAAAATGCATATAAATGCTATTTTTTACTTTTCTCGACAAAAAAGACTACAGTAGATATTGTGAGATTATAGATTAAATCTAATACAATTACTAAATACTTTTATTTCTTACAACATATATTTCTGTCTCTGAAAACAGTTATATGATGGGCTTCAAGGCAATTCTCTGTCAGTGTTGAAAAATTGTAAAACACTTTTATACATTACAACTGAAATACAATTACACAATTTGTCAAGATAAATTGATTGCATCTATATTGTAATGCCCGATCAAGGGATGAGATGAGGTCCTTATTATTGAAGCTCTATGATGTACAAGGATGCCAGCTGACTGGGCATGTCATACTATCACAAGGACAGATAAAATTAAATGGAACAAAATGAATTATATAAGTATTGAGAGGCAGTGAAATGAAGTTTCCGGGAGAAGAAAACAGGAGTAACCCATAGAAAAACCTACTCTGCCTCCTATTTGTCCGATACAAATCACACATAGAGTGACAGATATGAATTCAGAACCCTTAGAAGTGTATCTTTTGCACCTTCAAATTACTTCATAACAACATCAATTTATAATAATGACTATCCAATAAGTAATAAAAGAGATTTAATCAATAATATAAAATTAATATTTCAATAGAAGTAACACTACGAGGTTCATTTTAATAAATTTAATTGAGTAACACTATGAGGTTCATTTTAATAAATTTAATTGAGTAGTTGATATGTTAATTTTTATGATTATTTGTGACTCACCTCATGCAGACCATGGTTTTAATACTCTACTTATTATCAATACTTTTGATAATGGCACGTAGAGTGCTGAAACCATGGTCTGTAATAAAACTACAAATATGAGGTGAGTCACAAATAATCTAAATCATAATAATTAAAATAAACATAGTGCCACTTCCTTTAAATATTAAGTTGATATCTTACCTATAATTTGGTAGAATTTTTGAGAACATGTTTCAATAAGCCTGCATACTATCAACAGCTCATTCTGACTCATAGTTCAGAGTCAGAAATATGCCTGCACATTATCATCAGCTCATTCTAACTCATAGTTCAGAGTCAGAAAGAGCTGATGATAGTATGCAAGCATACTGGAACATATTCTCAAGAATTCTACCAAATTATGAGGTAAGATAATGTTGAGTGATTCCGGGTTATGTGGCCGTGGTCCATAGTTGGTGTTGATACCAGACGTTTCGCCCTCAACTGCGGAGGGCATCTTCAGTGGCGAGTGCTTCTATGCGTGTTTCCTGGTCGGAAGATCTACTTAGAATGAGCGCTGTGGACGTAGAGGACGTTGTATTAGTGGGGGGTGCAGGGTGAGTGGGCGTGGCTCTTGCTGATTGGCTAATAGTCGTCTCCTTGTTGTCACTGGTGTTAATGCATTTATTTTCTAGTGTTAAATGCATTAACACCAGTGACAACAAGGAGACGACTATTAGCCAATCAGCAAGAGCCACGCCCACTCACCCTGCACCCCCCACTAATACAACGTCCTCTACGTCCACAGCGCTCATTCTAAGTAGATCTTCCGACCAGGAAACACGCATAGAAGCACTCGCCACTGAAGATGCCCTCCGCAGTTGAGGGCGAAACGTCTGGTATCAACACCAACTATGGACCACGGCCACATAACCCGGAATCACTCAACATTACGATTACCGGCCGTGAAAGCCTGCATTCAACTATGAGGTAAGATGTCAACTACTCAATTAAATTTATCAATATACACTTCACCTCATATTTTTCCCTCTCATCTGAAACTGCTTCTCATGTGCAGATAGAGAAATCATAGAACTGAAGAGAAGTCAAAAATTGAATGAGAAACTACTGGAAAAACCAACAGAATTCACAGTAATGTTTAAATTTCCAATAAAAAGTCTTCTAACAAAGAAGCCGCCATTTGCAAAATCGTAGCAACGGCTCGTAGCATTTGGGGTTAGGGAATTAACTATGTGTAAGAGAAAAATACGCGTTTAGATTGGAGGCCTAGGTGGCTCAGATGGAAGAGCATTGACATAGAAAGTCAAAGGTCCTGGGTTCAAACCCCAGTCTAGGCATATATTTTTCTTTTTCAAATATAAATAACTAACTGTTGAACTTTTATAGGAATTAATCACTATGAGGTTTAATTTATAAGATCAAACGTTCCTACCTCTCCCCACATAAATCTTCTAAGTACATCACGATCTACTTAGAAGATTTATATGAGGAGAGGTAGGAAATATTTGATTTTATCATAAATAACTAACTCACTGGCACTATCAAATTGTAGGTTCATGGCCATGCAAACATTAGATCTCCATACATCCCTATCCTGAGCTAATGTTTTCTAATCATCCCCTGTATAATCTTCTTCTTCGTCAGGCTCTACGACTTCCAGTGGAATGTCTTGGCCTTCTCAACCAGTTTATGCCACTTCTTCCTATCTTGTGCAGTAGATTTCAAATAAAAAATCCCCATCTCTCTCAAATCTTCAATTACGTCATCTTCCCATTGATCCTTGGGTCTTCCCCTTGGTCTTGTTCCCTGTGGCTTCCAATTCAAAATATCATTCGGCAGTCTTCCCTTTGGCATTCTTAGTGTATGTCAAAACCATTGTAATCTTTTGGTGCCAGTGAGTGAGTTAATTTTCTTTATTATTCTTGAGGTATAATTCGTCATTCCTTCTCAACCTCCAATTTCCATTTTCCTTTACTGGACCTAGCACTCTTCTAAATAATTTCCTCTCAAACGTTAATAGTCTTAATTTACCTGCTTCTTTTAGTACCCAGGTTTCAGCTCCATAACATATGATTGGTCTTATTATTGCTGTATATAATTTGAGTTTAACATTTTTTGAAATTAATTTGCTTTTGAATATATCGAAATTAGCAAAATATGCTTTATTCCCTTGCAATATTCTTGTTTTGATCTCTTCTTCAACAGTATTATTATCGTTTAGTATTGTACACTTCCCTCAAATCATGGTTAATGTTATCCTCCCATCTCATTCTCGGGTACCAACTGGGCATTTTCCCTCTGGTTTTCCTACAAGAAGTCTCTATGCCTTCTTTCATTCCCATTTGTGCCATATATCCTGCAAATTGCAGTCTATGAGACTTAACTGTACCAATGCCTCAGACTGTGATGGCCAGGATATGTGGCATGAATAGGGAATTAAGAAGGGCATGGAGGCTGTTTGGGAAAAAATCTATGTCCAGAAAAATAGAGACAAAATAATAAATTTTGAAGTTTCCAAGAAAAAGGTTTTAATTGTGAGCATCATTTACCCAACATTAAAATAAAAAAAAAACTGCACGATTGTCACAGGTCTAGAAGATCCTTGGCCTACCAGCCAGCTGCTGGTCTCATATCCACATATGTTAATCATAGAGTTAGACAATCATCCAGCCAGTGTAGGGGTGACGTATGGTCAGCATGTAGGATCTCCCAGCCATTATAGCTGGTTTTCTCAGCCTGGAGCCGCTAATTATTGTAGCTACCCAAATGCCTCACAATGCTGGGTGGACACCGATCCCATACCGACTGAAATTTCATGAAAGTATTCTTCCCCCATGGAGACTCGAACCAGCCTAAGTCCTATAGCTCTGCGCCAAGGCATCTTGCCTTAACCACTCGGCTATGGAGCAGGACCTGTCCAATATTAGAAGGAGAAAATACACAAGACTTCCAATGCTCTATTCAGAAGTTGGTTTCTGGCTGAAAAATAGAGGTGTTCTCCAAAAACATGTTGCACGTCAGAGAATAAAATATGAGGTGCATATTATTGATTCAATCTCTTGATAAATTATCTCATAGTGTTCTTCATATTAATTTTGAAAATACAATGGAATTAATGGATCTTTGGATTTCTGACAGTTCAATATTTGAGAATTGTGGGTCTGTTTTGTCATAGCAATAACTGTAACAAACTCGCACTCTCTGAAAATATGTTGAAATGTTACAAGTTCTCCAAAACACAATTATATGGTTTTAACTTGATTTGTTCATTTTCAGTGGAATATAAATATGAACTTCACACCTCACTTCATTAATTATGCTTTTCTCAATTGAACTATTATAAGAAAAAATCACTGAGGTTTAATTTGAGATTAAATAAAAAAAATAAAAAGTTTAATATAAGATTGGCACCAAAAAATGAATGCAGCCGAAATAGGATAATTAAAAGAATAAAAATGAAAAAAAACTGAAGAAGAAAACAAATCAGGAATTTATCAGAACAAATGCAGGGATTGTGACAACAATTACATTGGGAAAACAAAAAGAAATTTTGAAAACAAGGATGAAAGAACATCTTAGGAATGTTAAAAATGGTGGAAGTGGAAAAGTCAGCAGTAGCTGCTCATGCTTGGTCTGAAAAACATTTAATTGATATAAAAGCCAGTCTAATTAAACAAATAGAAAAACAAAGAAAACTCACGGTTTGGGAAAAAAATCAACATTAAAAAAAAACAAGAAAGAAAAATTTATGAAATTCAAAATTCCCACGGATTCTAAGTTGATCCGGAGGTTTATCGGTCCAACAGAGGGAGGAAGAAGCAATTCTTCTGATTGACATAACATCAGTCGACGAGAAATTACTGAAGATGAAGCTGCCCAGGCTTTGAAACTGGTCTAGTTAGAAGACTGGATATGACGTGAGGTATGAAACATTTTAATTTAATCTTATGCTTTTCTCACCTGACATATTTCAAAATATTTTGCTTTCATCATTGGTTACGCTTCAACTGTTTGAATTGAGATAAAGTATATTTTATGTGGTGAAGAGTGAATTTTTCACTTTTCACCAAAGACAAGTTTTATTGAAGAAAAAATTTATTGCCTGAATCGAGATTTGAACCCAATATCTCTGGTTCTGCATACCAGCGATCTAAACCACTTAGCTACCAGGGTGCATAATACACAGCTCAAGAAATGATTGCCGACACAACAATGGACAAATAACATGTGGCTGAAATTAGATATAACATGATAGCCAATAGGAAAGCCAGAAAAAATGTTCTGATAAAAAAAGAATCTCAACAAAAACATTAAGAAATTGTAATAGTAGCAGTAAAGTTGAGGGATAACTTTCCTACAAGCATTAAAATGAGTAAAATTTAAAAATTCAGATTAAGTAAAAAATTGCAATGAGGTTATTCAAATTCACAGATTCTGACGTATTAACTGAGTTGTTATGAAGCTAATTTTAAGTTGCTGGCAATTAGGGGAAGTAGAAGTAGAAGATGTTAACAACTGTGCAACGGGGAAAAAATTTGGTGCCTCCAAGGTAACATTTGTAAGTGGTAACGAATTAAAGAAACACTGAGAAATGCTAATTCATCCTGAAAATCATTTAATGGACTAAAGAAGGAGAAATATCACAAGTTAATATTTAATTTTAGGAAGTTATATTTTGAGGTTATTTTAATTATATTATTTTTAGTCTGATCATCTTATCTCAATATTAATGTTGATTTGTTCTTGAACAATGTTTCAAATAAAACCAGTCTGGACAAGCTGACGATATAAAACAGAATTATTTTGAAACATGTTCAAGAACAAATCAACATTAATATTGAGGTAAGATGATCAGACTAAAAATAATATAATCACAAGTTAAAATGAAAATTCTTAGAAATTCTCTTCAAAATTGGGGGGGCCATCTTAAATTTGAGGTTGACTTAAATTCAGGTAAATATGGTATAATAAGGTTAATAAATAATGAATGAGCACTCAATATCTTACCTCATAAACTCCATGTTCTTCAAAGCAGTTTCAGGAAAAATTTTTCCTATTTTCAGTCATCTTCACATAAAGATGGCTGAAGATAGGAAAGATTTTTTTCTGAAACTGGTCCTGTGCTTTGAAGAACATGGAGTTTATGAGGTGAGATATTCACGACTCGTTAATTATTTATTAACTTGTAAGCCTCAAATTGTTATCTCTCATAAATTTATTAAAAAAAAGACTGGTATAAGGTACTTAATTTTAATATAATAAATTTGGGAATTTTTACATTATAAAGTTTTCTTAATAAGAATCAAATGAATCGTGAATTCTTCTTACCTCATACATCTATGTTTTCTTAATACAGAACTGCAGTATTGGAAAAAAACATCTTTTCCATCTTTACCTGTTTTCATGACTGTCAATTTTTTTCTTTTGCCAGTATTTTCTACACTGCCATCTGGTGTACTTTTGAAGAAATAATTTTCTAAACTGCCATCTGGTGTACTTTGGGAGAACTTTGTAATCAAATTGGTTCGTCTGGAACCTCAAAGTTCATGGTTCTAGTATGATCTTTTTGAATGTATATATTTTCCTAAACTGTTAATTCCAAAGTTTTAGATAGATGTTTCAAAATAGAAGCAAACAGTCGTGAAAACTGCTGAAGATGGAAAAGATGTTTTTTTCCAATACTGCAGTTCTGTATTAAAAAAACATAGATGTATGAGGTAAGAAGAAATCACGATTTATTTGATCCTTATACTTAATTTTATTTAACATTTATAATTTTTATACAGTGCTCCATCACTGCTATTACTCCATGTATAAACAGCAATATTGTACCCGACCTCTAGATTCCAGTTGCAGCTGTCAGAAGAACAAAGATACATTAATTTCACTACAGTTTAAAATAATTATTACTGTATATCTTGTTACCTCTATGTTGTTATCATAATTGAAAATACTGGAATATTGATCAAGATTTTGTATTGTGTAATATTTCAATTGCAACAGAGCGTCAACACAGGTGAGAGAATTCTTGAAGCCTGGCCTACGATAGAGAAATCAAGACCACCTAACCTCCGGTAAGCCATGAGAGAAGTCTGTAGTGTTTGCCGGATGCATCATTACCAAGGTGGCAGTTGCTGAATGGTGTGGTGGTGGAGCGGCAGTATATGTTGATGTGGAGGCGGTTGTATTGCAGCAGCAGCTGCTCCAGGCGGTGCTAGAGGCGGTAATGGACCGCCATAATATGATGTTGGCTCACGGGTGGTGAAGGATAAGGCCAGTAGAATATCGGTGGAAATGCAGCTGCAAATGTATGCCTTGGCTGTGTTAATGTAGCAGTTGGAATCAGTTGTGCTGGCCCGGCAGGACCGAAGGGTGAGAATGCTGCGGCTGGACCAAAGTGAGCTGGCGGTAACATGGTACCACCTATATGTAAAAAAAATTATTATATTATTTTTTTTAAATGGCATGCTTGTTTTGTATTTTCAATAATTTTAACATGCACAAAACTACTTTATGCTGGAAACTTGGAGTAGTCCCAACATGTAAACTTAACTTTTTTAGATAAACTTTTATGAGAAAAAGAGATAAATATATGGTGAGAGAATTAATATTTAAAGTCAAACTTTTAAATTCATGGAAATGACTATTGAGGTTATTAAGTAAAAGATTAAAATCTTAAAATTTATATCCAATAATCAGTCGTCCTCAGCTAAAACAAATGCAAGTTTAAAAACTTTGTCAAACATTATACAATATAGGCCTTTCACAAACATGTTCTATCATCAGCATGTAAAATGGTACCGAAGGACTTAGTTGATTTTATACAGAGGTTTCAGGTCATTGGGTCACTTCTTGTTTAAAATGTTTGTATTCTTTGCTTCTTTTAAAATTTTGATATCTTAAAGGATGTTGTTGATCTTGTAGTTATTATTCTCTTGTGTAAGATCAAACATTGTGTTATTGATTATGTTGAACTGATGACCTGTTTCTATAATATGCTTAGCAAAATTTGATTTTCCTTCATTGTTTTTAAAGTCTCTAAAATATAAGAATCAATTAACATTATAGAGATTTTAAAAAACAATGAGGGAAAATCAAGTTTTGTTAAGGATATAATAGCAAAGAGGTCATCAGTTCAAGACAATCAATAACACGATGTTGATCTAACAAAAGACTGTAATATCTATAAAAACAACATCCTTGAAGATAGCAAAATTTTAAAAGAAGCAATGAATGCAAACACGTTGAACAAGAACACACATAATGACTTGAACCCTCTGTATAAATGAAGATTTTTCAGTACCATTTTACATGCTGATGATGGAATATGTTTCAGAAAGGTCTATATTATATCACGTTTGATAAAGATTTAAACTCAAATTTATTTCAGTTGAGGATGGCTGACATATCAGGTAAAAACTTTAAGATTTTAACCTTTTATAGAATTAATATTATATTTATCATTGAATTGGAAATGTTTTAACCTCATTTTTTAAATGTGTGAATAGTCAGGTAAGTTATACAAATTTCCATTTCAATTATAAAATATTGATAATTTGCCTCATAGTGTTACTTCCCATTAGAATTTTTATGAAAAATGCTAACAGAATGCTAAAAATTTGAAAGAAACAAATATAAGGAAATAAAAATTATAGACTATCAGAAAATTCACACATATAACGTTCTGTAAAAATATAAAAAAAATACAACATTGTCAATTTTATATATGCAAATAACAGAAAACTTGCAAGAAAATAGAGAAAATTAATTCTGAGACTCTCTTGCCTGATGTGTGAATTGTTTTGATACAGTAGGCCTATGTATTCACTTTATTAAAATTATAATTGAATGTGAACAATAATGTTGAAGATTACCATTAAAAAATATTGTATTTAATTAAAAATCACAATATGTAATTACATTACCTACATAACTTAATAAAGTTACTACTGAAATTAATAATGGATGTACTGGTACTGTATCTATCTTTTAATAGTTGTTTTCAGAGATTGTCTACAAAATCTAAGAAGTAAAAATGTTCTACCATTTTTATAATCTAGGGATCGACAGTAGATTGAGCAGTCTTTATTGGAGTAATTAAAAATGGACACTTAAAAAATATATAAATTGCTTTAGTAAGAAATTGAAAATTTCTCAAGTGGCAGTTTTAATAATTTTTTTGTACATTATGTTTGTAAACTGTGTTTTTAAGTAGTTCAATTTAATTTGAAGAGAAAAATTTTCGCCTAGACCGGGACTCGAACCCGGGACCCTTGGCTTTCCGGGCCAAGTGCTCTACCAACTGAGCTACTGAGGCGAGTTCAATTTAATTGCTGATAATCATATTGTGATATTTAATAACTAGGTCAGGGATTTTTATGTGCCAATACTAAAATTAAGATTATAACTCAGAAAGTATATATTATGAAAGTGCTTGTGTGTGAAACCAAGATAAATTTACAGCTGTCTTACTTCTCATTTCACCAATCTTATCTTTTAGCACATAAAAAATAAATAATAATATTAATAACATACAATATTTTTTTAAAGAAACACTACTAATTTTTTTTAAAACAGTGGAATTACTACAAAGTTTCCAACAATTACTGGCCAAAGTTCTTTGCAATATTACAGAAAATAGAGGCCAGATACTTAAATTTTTACTTATTTGCTAATATTAAGTCACAGAGGAATGGTTAAGTATAGGGAATATACAAGAATTCAGACAATCACAGTACTAGGCTTAAAACAACAGCACATAAAATCTATCTTCAGCAATCAAAAACAAACATTCATAAAAACTTAACACTGCAAATAAATACGTAATGATTATAGACAAGATCACTATTACACAATCAAAATTAGTAAAAATTATTTCCAGTTTACATCTTAAATGAAGTGAAACTGTGGAAGCTTGTGACACAAAAAAAAAAAAAAAGGCATAGATTATGAGGTGAGGTGATAAAAAAGCGTTCTTAACATTTGATGAAATGTGTAATTAATATAATGTGATAATAGTTATAATTATGGTTAGCTAATGAACATAAATGCTAATTATCTAGGTGCCAAATTGTAATATTTGTAATTTATACCATTAGAATGGTCTATTGTACTTTTCATTGCCAATATGGCAAAAGTCAAGAAGCTGGGATTCAAGAATATAATGTCTTTGCACAATTCCAGTTCCACCTCTGGCAACAAAACCAACCTGCATATGAAAACAATACTGCAATCTGCAATAAGTCAGTGAATTATGAAGAAATTTTGTTTGAACAATGTAATAATAAGGGAATGATAAATGAACTACTACATTTTTCTTGTTCATTTGAACTTATTTCCTTTAAAAAAAAGAAAGAAATTCAATTTTTGCTACTAGATGCCTCTCTCTTTATTCTATTTTATATTCCCCTTCCATGTCAGTTCTACTTATGCATACAATTCTACACAATTCAAACTATATTACTGCATATTATAAGTGCAACTCTCATTTACCATAGATTACAGCGAGATTAAAACCTTGGACCTTCTCACTATAACACCACGCTTTAATGATCTTGGCTAATTAGTCATGTTGGAAAACTAATATTTACATGTTATGGCTCGGATTTTTGAAAATTAAAAATGTTTTTCACGACATGTAAATTATTCCTAATATTGAAAAATAATAAAATTACTTTTTCTAGCAAAGAAAATCTAGAAACAAAGACTCAAAATATAAAATAACATTCTGATAGGTATCAGCAGATAACAGCTGTTGCTTGGATTATTTTTATTAAACTAGAACAGTTTTGTATGGGTGATCTGAGGTGAATAGCTGCATTTTGGCTTTTGGATCACTATTGCTAAACAATGTCCATATAATCCAAGTTCCAATTTCAGTGCCATTAATTAATGTGTTAACTAAATGAACCGGCTGAATATTGACTAACTTTTTTTTTTCTTCTATGTAAAACTATTTTTTTTGCCACTTAGATCAATTAGTATTTCTACAACTATACCAGAGCGAACCATAATTTCTGTGTATGGTTCCTGGATGAAAATTGTGATAAAAATATCAGGAATTGTTTGTGAAGAGAGGTGAAAAGTAACTCCTAATGAAAAAAATTATGACTCAGATTCTAATTATCTGATATTATTACAGATTTTTGTTTAATCAAAGATAAACTTTGCTTTAAAATATATTTTTTTAGATATCTTAAACTATTAATACTCAATTAATTCCTAAAAATTAACCTATTGGTACACTTTTCTCAATAATTACTCAAGCTAGGACTATAAAGTTTTCAGGAATCTTTAGTTGTTATATTATGAAGCTCCTGCAGTAGATTCAGATTATATGAAAAAAATATATAATTTTTCAAAGTAAATGTTCAATTATAATGCCCTACCAAGCCAAAAAGATGTATGTCAAGATATTTAAACATTTTGTAAATGAGCAAATTGTTAAATCGCATACTGCACCAATTTGTTCATTACAACATTTTGTATGGTATATAGTATTATAAATAAAAGTTTTTGTTAATAGTGTTAAATAGCTTAGGAAAGAGTGATATTGTTATTTTCTTAGGATTTTAATAAAATTTTGTTTATATAATTCACTAACTTTCTCATGAATGTTTGTACAGATACAACTATTTGCCTTAGTAAATAGGTAGAGAAACCACTAAGCATTACTATGGGAAGAAAAATTGAAAAATAAAAAAAATAAGAAACATCCTTTTGGCTAAGGATGGCAGCATATCCAGTATTTAAAATATTACAGGCACAATAATAAAAGTACTAGACACATTTTTATAATGATATTTGTACTTAAACACTCACTTTCTTATGTATTATAGGAGATTAGAAAATTGTACCTCATTATAGGTATGTGATGGCTAAACTTCAATTATTTAAAAATGTATTTAGACTAAATGGTTTAAGATCCTAAAAAAATACATGTATATATTTAAAGCAAAATGTATGATTGACTGATACAAACATTTTTAAAAATGTCAGGTAATTAGGTAATGATAGGTTAAGGCTCCCTTCTTTCAGGACAGTTGGCAGGGATGTCAGCCCTGCATGACAGCTGTCTTTACCCTCAGAATATATGTCTGGTACTCTTTTCCATCAGAGGCACAGTTGAGCCCAGGCAATGGTGCTGCCAGGAGGTTCAGACCACATTAAAAATCTGAAAACTATCAAGACTCGAATCCATGACCTTCTGGCTTGTAACATATTGCCTTAACCAATTATACTACAGTGTGCCCCCTCAGGTAATTAGAACAAGAGATATGAGTTATTTTTTACCCCTGTTTACAACAAATTCCCCTTATGGTATAATTTCATCCAATCAAGCAAACTGACTGAGATGATAGTTTTCAAACTCTTTTTCAAGAAATCCCAAGGTCAACCAATCTAACTGAGGTTTTCTTCAGTTGTCAAAGCAAATGATTGGTCAATATTTCATTATCGTGGTTAATTTCATCAATCATATCATTAAAATATTAAATCAATAAACTTCTACAAGAAAAAGAATATGACAAACAATAGAAATACATAACTTAATAGATAGAACAATCACCATGGTATCAAAATTGTTTACAGTTTCTAATAACATCTGTAATAAATCAGTTGAAACTGACCATGATTTACTATTGCCATAAATTTTAAGTTTTTTATAGTTGTTATGGAAACAATAAAATATTCTGAAACTATTAACATAGTTTAGACTTTACTTCTGAAATAAACTAAATACTTCAAAACAAATGATTGTAGATGTTAAAGGATTTATAATTATAATAAATAAGATTAACTTAAATAAATTACCATATGAAGTAACATTACGAGGTTTTTCTCAATAATTAAATTTTAAGTCTTGACATCTTACCTCATATATTGTTGTGTACTCAAGAATACAGCAATTTATGAGCTAAGATGTTAAGAGTCAAATTTAATTATTGAGATTAACTTCTATTACAAAAAAAATCTTTCTTCAATAATTGTTAAAATCATTTTTTTTTGCATCTATCAGTATAATAACATTAAGAGTCAGATAAGCACCTCACCTTATAAAAATGAGGCGAGATATCTAATCTGACTCTTAATATTATTAAAATAAACCTCATAGTGTTATGATTATCTTGAAGAAGATTTTAGGGCTGTAGGCTGTGGTCTTGAGGCTTGAAGTTCCCCAACATTTCGCCCGAGACTGCATCTGGGCATCCTCAAGGGTTGTCTTGAGACTGGCAATTTCGTCCACTGTCTGTCCTGTTTATACGTTCGCCACGATGTGTTTGTAAGTTATATCTGCCTTCAGATTGGTCAGCGGTGGGGACTTCCATTGCTCCAATGAGATTGCTGTTTGATGGTCTAGTCGACTGTACTTGTAGCGGATGCAATGGAAGTCCCTACCATTGACCAATCAGAAGGCAGATATAACTTACGAACACATCGTGGTAAACGTTATAAATAGGACAGATAGTGGAAAAAATTGCCAGTCTCAAGACAACCCTTGAGGATACCAGATGCAGACTCCGGCGAAACATCGGGGAACTTCAAGCCTCAAGACCACGGCCTACAGCCTGGAAATCTTCTTTAAGATCATCATAGCAACTCCGGCTGTGAAAGTCTATGTCAATACTCATAGTGTTACTTCCTATAAAAATAATAATTAAAGTAAAGATAAGATAGATTAATATAAAATGGTAAAATTATATAAATTATTACAAGAGGCTATTTTATTGTGCTTGTTCAATCTTTGTTCATCATTGCACTAGGATTTTAATTGATTAATATTAAGACCTAACCATAAAAAAATGAACATACATAGAAATGGTAGTATCTTTATGTTAAGACTGATACACTATAAAATTAACTGGCTAATATTACGTCACAGTAACAAACATAGATCACATAAAACATGTAGTAAATAAATATCCTAGTAAAGTGGGTTCAAAGTTTATTTGGGATAGATGCTTCTTTGCACTAAGCCATTTAATTGTTAATAAGAGAAGCTTTAAAAAACGAGTAAAGGTCTAGAATAAATTAATTTAAGTTATCAAATAAGAAATTTACATAAATGTATGTTGAATTCTTATTGGATTATAAATACAAATAGCACACAACCATGAAACCCAAAGAATTAAAAAAAGACAACTGAAGCCATGCTTTATATATTTAATTAATATAATTTATTATTTAGTCAAATCTATATCTTTAAGACCTTTTAATTATTTTAAGCATTTCATTTATATTTTTTTTTATCTTACATTGCAATTTATAGCTGTTACTTTGAAAGGTTTTCTTTATTTGTGTTGAATCTCAATTTTTCTGTAGGCAATATTATGGTTACTATTTTTTCTTATAACCATGATGTCCTAATTAGAATGCTCAATCATGAACTCACAGTATAATTTCAGTGAGAGCTGTTCTTATTCATACTTCACCAAATATTAAGGCACCTGGACTTTTAAACTAATCAGAAACACTATATTGTAACTCTGGGTTGGACATTTTAATCTCACTTGATAGACATTAATTCGTAGTCTACGAAATAATTATGATGATTTAATTCTATTGTTGGAAACTAGATGATTCTGTTGTCTTTACTTAATTTAATATAAATTTGATTTATGTCAATAATATGAAATAAAATTTTGTACATTCCAAGAACTGAAAGTGTTTATAAAAAGTATCAACTCATCCTAAAACCTTTATTTCAATTCTTGCAATTAACTAGTATATTATTGTATACAGGTGTCTAGTTTCAAATATTTGGGCTGTGATGTTGGCTACAATGTGGAAAGAGATATTGACTCCAAAATAAATAAATTTCAGACGGTGTGTGGAACGATACAGAGAACATTCAAAAATAAAATTAGAAAACAAACCAAGATAAAAATGTATAATGTTATGGCGGTTCCCACAATATTGTATGGATGTGAAACTTGGGCTCCAGTGAAAAAACAGAAGGATAGAATACAGACGGCGGAGATGAGGTTCCTAAGACAAGTAAAAGGATGTACAAGACTTGATAGAATAAGAAATGAGGATATAAGAGAAGAATTGAAAGTACAGCCTTTATTGGATAAAGTCACGAATTACAGACAGAAATGGATTGGTCACATGGATGGAATGAGTAAGGAGAGATATCCATTGTTAGCAAAAAATTATCAAGCAAGAGGAAGACATGATGTTAGAAGACCTAGAAGATGTTGGGTTGATGCATTAAGAAGTCGGAACGCGCAATTGCCTAATCCCTGGAGTGATGATGATGATGATTATTGTATTGTACTGGTATATTACTGCACTACTTCCTAGGAGTATAATGGACGTATCCTGCCAGCTAGCAGGTCTTAGCCTGCTACAAGGGATGAAATAAACTAGATTTTAAATTATTGTAATTAGTTGAAGAGAAACTTCTCAAAGAGAAATGTTCTTGAACTGTTAAAGTTTACAAATAAAATTCTCATTCCATTTCAAGGGAATCCAATCTCTTCCTAACCAGTGCTTTAACTGGGGGGAAGAGGAGTGACATCCATCCAAATATCTTAGTTGGATTTTTTTTAGTTTATTTCCTCTATTTCCTTTTAATTTACTATAACAATAATATAAAAAATACAATATGAAAATTTCAATTGAAAAATCAAAATCTGTATTGGTATCAAAAGAACCAAGGCAATGTAAATTCAAAATTGAAGAAAAAATTATAAATCAGACTATGAATTTTATTATTTGGGCACAGAACTCAAGAGATATGGTTGTCCAGCTTTTGTAGAAGAGACCAGCCTTTCTGCTAAATATTGGAGTGCAAGAGAGCGAATGATTTCATTATCAAGTGCTCGACATTAGATACTAACCAACCAACAATTAAAGATCATGAAACAAATGAACAAAGCAGCAAGGAAATGCAGGATCAATGAATGATGTAATTTGGAGGAATAAATATCTAAGAACAGAAACTAAAGTATGAATTTATAAATCTGTAGTATGATCTGTTCTCATTTATGCTTCTGGAACAAGGGCCAAAATATCCAAAACCAAAAGATATATTGGAAACGCATGAAATGATAATACTTAGAAAAATTATAAAGAAAACAAGATATGATAGAATCAAAAATGAATACATTCGGAAAGAATGTGAAATTCAGCCAATAAATAAATGGATATCAGGAAGGAAGCAGGAATGAAATAATCATGTCTCAAGAATGAGTGATAACTGGCTATCAAAAGTCAAATGAGATAATATTCCAA
Organism: Diploptera punctata; assembly: GCA_030220185.1. NCBI lineage: Eukaryota > Metazoa > Arthropoda > Insecta > Blattodea > Blaberidae > Diploptera > Diploptera punctata. Next base: position 1,191,146 of record JASPKZ010007782.1, on the reverse strand, counting down.
CTGGCAGGAGATCCCCAGGAAGATCATGACAAAGGTAAAAAAAGAAACTTGCTTCCCAGCAGGCTATAAGCCTAGGATCAAGAAAAAAAAATTGAAGGAACCGTCTGTATACTTATATTTTGTCAAAATGTCTTTAAGAATCTCTCATTCTATATACAGTATATGATTAGCCTCATGATCTTGTAGTTGGAGCTTCTGACTACAGTTCATGAGATCCTGGTTTTATTTTGGCTTAGAACACAGGAATTTTTCCCAAAGAAAATTATTCCAGTGGTTGTCCATGGTCTGAAATTTAGGTTAAGTTTAGTTTAAGGACTCTCCTGGTGCTTCATATTATTAAGGTAATGTAACTTTGCCTCCCAGGTGCCCCAACTCCAGAAGTGGGTTTCAATTTTCCCAGTACTAGGAACAAATTCCAGAAATATTGTAAGAGAACCTGGTGACATTGGACCAAACAAAAAATGCAATATACAGCTATTTTTTTATGGAAGCTCCTATAAAGATAGTCCCCACCCCTCATTTTTTTCCCCATCAAAAACACTGTACCTAACAATCATTCCCATTTGGCATATAATTTATTACTACCCTAAGAATCTAGCTATGGGCAACTGGTTTACATAAGAATTAAATTAAAATTCTTTATACTTCACTTCATATCCAGTCTTCTAATTAAACCAGTTTCAAAACCTAGGTGGTTTCATCCTCAGTAACATCTCGACCAATGTTATGTCATTTACGAGAACTGCTTCTTAATGACATAATATCAGTCAAAATATTACTGAAGATGAAACCATTTAGGTTTTGAAACCAGTTTAATTAGAAGATTGAATATGAGGTGAGGTATAAAGAATTTTAATTTAAATCTTAAATTAAACCTCAGAGATTTTTCCTATAAAAGTTTGATCTGATTTATATGTTCTAGCCAGTTAGTTTCATAGTTATAACATAGTCCAATATTGGTTCAAATTGGAGTTTCTGTAAAATAATCTTAATTTTTGTCATATTCCCACTTACTATTCAGCACAAGAATTTCACCTCTTGTATTCAATAAAAAAACAAATTTAAATAAACAATCTGCTATAAAAATTGTAAAATTGTTTCTAATAACAAACTGCTAAGTTTACTTTCCTGAACAATATTCTTTGAATTATGAGGATTTTTATGTTCTAAATTTAATATTGCAACATAGTACAGGTATTTTTTTGTTCAATCAGCTGAAAATAAACTGTTTACATTAATATTTAAAGGAAATGACACTATGAGGTTTCTTTTAATTAATAATTGAATTAGAATTTAACACCTCACCTCATAATTGTAGATTTCTCTAATACTTCATGTATATCACCTTCAGTTCTATCTGTCAGACTAGTTTCGATACTTCTGTGTATCATCTTCAGCTTTATCCAACTATTAGATAACACAGAAGTATCAAAACTAGTCTTGGAGAAATCTACAATTATAAGACGAGGAGTTAAATTCTAACTCAATTATTAATTAATTTACTTAGGTAAAATTTAATCACACAAAATATGAGGTGAGTGATTAAATTTTATCTAAATGAATATACCTCATAGTGAGAATTCCTAAAATAGGTAAGTTATTAATTAACTTAATATTTTATTTTAGGAAGTGATATTTTGAGGTTATTTTAATTAAATTATTTTTAGTCTGTTCGTCTTACCTCAATATTAATGTTGATTTGTTCTTGAACATGTTTCGATTATATCACAATCATTGTCAGCATCTTGCCCAGATTGGTTAGATTTATGTCATAAGAAATATTAAAAATGAGGAAATAGAAAAATCTGCAGTTGCTGCTCATGTTTGGTCTGAAAAACATAATATAAATTTGGACACTAAATTATTAAAACAGTTAGAAAATACAAAAGAGCTGACTATTTGGGAAAAAATCTATATTCAGAAGAACAAAAACAGAGTTATGAATTTTGAAATACCGACGGAGCATGACCTTGTTTGGAGGTTCTTTGGCCAACCACAGGTTGGAGCTGACATCAATATCAAGGGTGTGCAACATAAATCTAACCAGTCTGGGCAAGATGCTGACGATATAATCAAAACATGTTCAAGAACAAATCAACATTAATATTGAGGTAAGATGAACAGACTAAAAATAATTTTATTAATTAACTTGTTTACAGTTTATTAAACATAACTTTAAAAAGTTATTCAATGATTATTGTGCTATATAGCAATTATATTATATGATATTACACACTTTACTTTTGCATTAGAAAATAAATAATATTCCATTTACATGACCATTACACTAATCTATGTTGCTATCTTAACCTTTAGTACACAAAAATCCTTTCCTTATTCATAACAGTTAAACTTTCTGCAGATATTCAGCTGATTACTGTTCATGATGAGAAAAATAGTAAAATTTATCCTTTTAAGATCAAATATATGCACAGACATCTTATTGACACTTTGAAAAACATAATTTATATTTTTTTAGAGATAATCTATGTCCCTGTCTCCTAATCTTATTGTAATAACTTACTAAAATATGAGACAGTTTCTTACGAGTTTTGTAAGTTATTGTAAGTTACAGATAATTTTAATTTGAACCCAGTATTTTCTATTAAGCAGTTTCAACATGCGGAGATTTGTATGTGATAACAAAAAGCCCCTATTATGTGCTTATTCCCATGTATTCTCTATACTTAACCTCCTGTTGCATGCAATACAATCACACAACACACAGACTGCAGTGCCACCAGTAAATGAAAACTCACTACGTACTACACAGGGAAAACATGGAATGTCACAAACTATCAGATAATTTTATTATATTGTTTTAAATACATCAGAGCAACCATATGATATTGTCAAACATTTTTCTATTAATTACTTAACTCAGTGGCACTATTGATTCTTCCAGATATAATCTATGGATGTGAAATATGGTCTCTCATTTTAAGAGAGCAAAAATTATTACAAGTACTTGCAAATAAAGTACTTAGGAATTTTGTCCCGCGCCGTAGCCGAGTGGTTAAGGTAGGAAGCCTTGGTGCAGAGCTACAGGACTTGCGCTGGTTCGAGTCTCCATGGGGGAAGAAATTTTCTCATGGTATTTCGACCAGTATGGGACCGGTGCCCACCCAGCATCGTGAGGTAATTGGGTAGCTACAATAAGTAGCGGCTCCAGGTTGAGGAACCAGCTATAACGGCTGGGGAACTCTACATGCTAACCACATGTCACCCCTACACTGGCTGTTGATCATCTACCTCTGTGATTGACACATGTGGATGTGAAGGGCCAGCAGCCGGCTGGTAAAAGGGCAACCGCTGAAAAGTGGAAAGACCCTCAATCGGAGGAATTTTTTTTGATCAAAGAGAGATAAGCAGATAGGCAAACGATGAAAACTAGATAATACTGAGCTGCATAATGTTTTTGGGAAATCATACATAATAATAGTTATCCACCCAAGGTCTAGTGGTTATGTTTCTTGCATCTAATTCTGAAGGCCACAGGTTCAAACTGGCTGAGATCAATGGATTTTTTAGGATGGAAAAATTCAAGGGACAAATCCTCCGGAAGGGAGTTTAAGCTGTGGGTTCCAAGTTTGAAGATTTTTCAGGCTCGTAAAAAACCTCAAGCCTGAATAAAAAGGCTTCTAACCAAAATTTAATCAATATTTTTCCATCTAAGTAATACCTTGGTTTCTATTAGATGTCTCCTCGAGACAATATATTAATCACATGTGACTTGCCGACATATATAGAGAAATAAGTGTAACTAAATTAGTCTGGTTAAAAAACTTCCCACTAGGGGAGCTCCCATGACCCAAGCAGGATGAATGGGGATAAATCACGTCTCTCAGACTGCAATGGGCAGGACATGTGGCACGAATTAATGATGAGAATTCAAACGTTTTGTATGAAAACCATTCAGTAGATAAGCCAAGAACAAGGTAGAATAATAAAATTAATCATAATTTAAGGTTGGGAGGACAAATGTTTAGTAAACGACCTGATGAAAAACCTAAGAAAAAGATGGTTGGATGCTGTAAAAGAAGATAGTCAACAACTATTGAAGTTGAAGAATTGGAAAGAGAGAGCTACGGATAGAGAAGAATGGAGGCATATGTTGAGGAAGATCAAGGCCCATCTTGGACCGTAGTGCCATTGCTGATAATGATGATCACTTAAGAAATGTGAATTATATAGGAATATATTAGAACATATTAGCTCAGGACAGGAATTTATGTATATATAGCCATGAAACTCTGGGTTCAAAAGTGTCAGTAAGTTAGCTAGTAGCACTATCAAACCTGGGGGTTCATGGCCATGAAAACATAGCTCTCCAAACATCTCTATTCTGCACTAATTTTTTCCAATTATTCCCTGTATAACATATCTTCTTCAAATAATGATTATTATTTATTTAAGTAAAATTTTATCACCTCACCTCATATTCTTCTTCTTCTTCATCTTAGACCAATTTCAGAACTATCTTCTTCAGTGTTTTCACAACCATCATGAAAATACTGAGGATGAAATTGAAGAAGAAAGTTCTGAAATCAGTGTAAGAAGAATAATAATATGAGGTGAGGTGATAAAATTGTACTTCAATAATTAATACCTTATAGTATTAACTCCTAAAAAAGTAATGGTTGGTATTATCCTTCCTCCTCATTCTTGTTATACCTACTGGGTGCTTAAATAGGCTGAAATGAAGAATAAAGTCCACTGGTAGGCAGTTTGCAAGGCTCATCTCTGGGGAAATAACAAGTACTTCAATTTACTGAACTCAACATAAATGCATAAAAACTTAACCTTTTTTTTTTTTATAGGAATTATCACTGTGAGGTTCAATTCAATATTAAATTAAAAGATTCTTACCTCTCCTCACATTATTCTGTTAAGTAGATCGCGATTTCAGGCCTATAGCAGGCCCATCTTCAGTACACTGTTGTTGACCGGTGTTATGTCGCTCGGAAGAACCACTTCCAAGTGGTTCTTCCGAGCGACATAACACCGGTCAACAACAGTGTACTGAAGATGGGCCTGCTATAGGCCTGAAAACGCGATCTACTTAACAGAATAATGTGAGGAGAGGTAAGAATCTTTTAATTTAATATTGCATAAAAACTTATCTGTTTTCTAACTAAGCTGCAAAATTAATTAAATGTTTACAAATGTGTTAACTAGAAAATTACAAGGCCAACAATTCCAAGACTTTATGTGACCAAAATAGAAGATTAATATTAATGTCTTTGTAATTTACAACAGGGAAAATACATAAATGTATATTCTTGAATTTATATGGGGATGAATGGGGATTGATTGATCAATCAACACTATGGGGTTTTATCTAAACATCAGTAAATTAATCAGTTTTTACACCTCATCTCATATTATGTATCATCTCCAGGACTAGTTATGAGGAACTGTCCTCATTGTCAACTGGAATCTGACTGTTGATTTGGCAGTTAGTATTCCTTTACTTATCATCCATCTGTTGGTAGACCAATGAACTTACAAATCAAACTTTTTCCCTAGGTATTCAAAATTAATTATTTTGTCATTGTATTTTTGTATGTAGATTTCTTCCCCAAACTGTGAGTTCTTTATATTACTCTAATTAATAAAATTCATTATTGAAACCGTTGAGGTGGAGAGTCATAAAATAAAATAAGTTAAAATATATCTTCTTAGGTAAGATCCGTCGTCCTCAACTGATAACATTTGTATCTTTATGCCTGTAAGCCTTTCAGAACATCCGTTCCATCTTCAGCAGGTCTTTGTTCGCTACAAAATCTATTTTGATGGTAGATGCTGCTGGTCATAACTTAGTGTTGTCACGACCAGCAGCATCTACCATCAAAATAGATATTGTAGCGAACAAAGACCTGCTGAAGATGGAACGGATGTTCTGAAAGGCTTACAGGCATAAAGATACAAATTTTATCAGTTGAGGACGACGGATCTTACCTAAGAAGGTATATTTTAACTTATTTTATTTTATTACTCTAATTGTTTTTATTAATTTTACCTTAAATTCACAGTTTGAAATATATATATAAATGCAAAGATAAGATAATTAATTTTGAAATTTCCGAGGGAAAAGATTTGATCAACAGATCCCAGTTGAAAATGAGGGAAATTACTTGTAACTAGCCTGGAAAGAAAACAAAACATGAGGTGAGACATAAAATCTTATTAATTTACTTACTGTTTATTGAAAAATATTTTTATTATTAAAAAAAAATATTTATTAAAACTATAAACCTATTCAATTTTTATAAAATACGTAGTTGTCCCTAAACTTTGGGACATTCCATTTTTTCCTCTGGAAGTCTTGAAAAATATGCATGCTATTAAATTACTTATTAGAAATACCACTGTCACCGTAATTTCCATTGTTACCTTAGAAAGATTAGTGAGTTTTCTTTTACTTACTGGTGTTTTAACCCAAACCAAACCTTCCATCACCATTCAATTAAAAATGGCCCTCAAGAAGTTCACCATCCTGCTAAGAACAAATAACACAACAAAAAGCCAAAAATTAATAAAGTTTTTAACATTAAATTCAGAGATGATACAAAAATATCAATTAAATAGAGTATGAACACAAGTTTAGAAGAAATAATAAAAAAGATAAGATTAAGAGAATAAATATTTAAATATACATCCTACAATAGTAGTTAGATTCATATTTTAACTATTTTTATTTTTAAATATGAAATCAAAATTATTTCAATTATTCTTTTTATTTTCTTCAGTCAATATAACAAAGAAAAATTTATCTCAAAATATAATTAAATTAGCCATAGAGGCGAGAAAAATAATTATATATTTTAGTAATTCTTCAAATATTAAGTTATTTTATAAAATTCAATTATTTTGATTATTATTGTTTGTATTCATTTTTAGATTTTTTTAGACAAAATGCACTCTTATGGGCATTAATAAAAATTGACAATTTTAACACCAACAGAGGGAGAAAGAGTAGGTCCATAGGAATCCCAACTGTCAAATCAACAGCAAGTTGAAAAAAAAAAAGGAAGAATTTCTTTGAAACTAGTCCTGGAAAAGAGGCAAAATATGAGGTGAGGTGTGAAATTTAATTTATTTAATGACTGTGGAATACAGGCTTTCATGGCCGGTAATAATAATGTTAATAGATTCCGCGCTATGTGGCCATTGTCTATAACTGGTGTTTCTTCCCACTGAAGATGCCCTCCGCAATTGAGGGAGAAACGTCTGCAAGAAACACCAGTCATAGACCAAGGCCACATAGCCCGGAATGTATTAATATTATTTAATGATTGTTAAATTTAACATTGTATCTGTACACACAAATGTGCATATATGTTTGTAATAAGTCCCGAAAATCTGTTCTTAATAAATTATATATTTCAAACATAACATTTATATTTAAAAAAATTATTTAAGAAAACTTTCAGTTTTAATATTTTTAACACATATTTTACTAAGGAAAATTAATGTTATTTTCTTAATACATTAAATACAAGTCTATTGTTATAATTTATTAAAGTGTATAAATTTTAAAACAATATTAAAATATTAACTATAAAATGAATAGTAAAATAGCCTCAATGTATAAAATAATTATTATAATCTGTGACAATTTTTTTCATACAATCATAAAGATTATTAACAGATTTTATAAATTACTTTTTAGGAATTCACATTATGAGGTATTATTTATTTAGGTAAACTTTTATCACTCACCTCATATTATTATTCTTTTTTATACTAGTTTCGGAACTTCACACTTCAGTTCCATCTTCAGTAATTTCGTGACCATTGTTCTGTCGTCTTGAAGAGCCACCTCTCACTCCCTCTGTTGGTAGACTTAAAAACCTCGAAATCAAGTCATTTTCCCCTGGAATTTCAAAGTTCATTAATTTCTCATTTTCGTATTTTTGAATGTAGATTTTATCCCAAGCAGTGAGTTCTTTTGGTTTTCTTTCAATAAGATGTTTTTACAGAAAAACTAAAAAAACTCACTGTTTGGGAATAAATCTACATTCAAAAATACAAATAAGAGAAATTAATGAACTTTGAAATTCCCGGGGAAATTGACTTGATTTCGAGGTTTTTCAGTCTACCAACAGAGAGAGCAAGAGGCAGCTCTTCAAAACAACAGAACAACGGTCACAAAATTACTGAAGATGGAACTAAAGTGTAAAGTTCTGAAACTAGTATAAAAGGAAGAAGGTATGAGGTGAGCAATAAAAGTTTACCTAAGTAGATTTTATAAAGTTTTTCTTGGAACTGTGTTAGAAATATGTATAATAAGTTGAATAATTTAAAATAAATTAGAATATATTTAATAGTTTAAGAATATTCTATTGTTTTTTATTTATTGTTGATTGAAATAGATTATTTTCAAGTCACAGATTTGTTCCCACTGAAGCTAAGGAAAGTTTCAAACCACCTAAAGGAAACTTTTGAGTAACATGAAATAGATGCCATGCATTTACGTCACCAGGACAGTGCTCCCAACCAATAGAAGCCTTGCCGACACATCAAGCAGTCCACCGCATGCTATATCTGCAACACAGGTTTGCCAACATATTCATTTCCAATCTACAAAAAATCTTTAATATCCCTTTTCAGTCGTAATCAATAATGTGAAATTATACATAGTTTTTTTTTTTGCTATCTAGTAATTTCATCCCCAATCAATAAACTCAGGATTAAGTTGTTCTGAACCAGGTCACGGGTTGGATGGAAAGAAATTCTAAAATGAAACTTTATGCCTTACCTCATAAAACAGGTCCTGTTACTTGAACATGTTTTAGAGACCATCTACCCCATTCTCAACTATATTCCAATTTTATTTAATATTTGTAGGAAATAACACTGAGGTTTTTTCTTAATTATTATGATCAACACCAGATGGCAACGTTATTGATGGAGATTCCAACGAAAAGTCGGTAGTCATAATGTCGGTTGAAAATGCGAGAGATGTTTCTCCTGAAAACTAGTTCCCGTGTTTAAAGAAAACATGAAATATGAGGTAAGATGTGGAAAATGACTCATTAATTTAAGAAAAAAAATTACCTGAACCAGGAATCGAACCCCAAACCTTCAGCTCTATGTGCTGTGCATCAGTGGTCAGAGCATCAGCATGTAAAGCTGAATGTTTGGGGTTCGATTCCCGGTTTAGTCAAACATGTTTCTCATTACAATTGATTATGATAGTTTAGTTGGAATGTGAATGGAGGTCTCTGAAACATATCCAGGTGAAAGGATCATATTTAATGAGGAGAGGCGTAACATTTCTGATTAATATATTTAATTTTTATAGATATTTACCTCATATTGTCACTTCCAATTCTTTTTATAAAAATTAAGAAATAATGGAAGAAATGGAAGATTTTAAATACAAATTTCTTGAGGTAAATAAAATCAAAATGTCTTAAATATTTCTGGTAACTAATGTACACTTTTCTCAGAAAAAAAACTGTATATAAATTTATTCTTACATTACTTTAGAATCAGATGAGTACAGGGTTGATTTTCACACAGTTCATAAATGACATGAAATGGAACAACTCATAGTTGGTTTTAGCTCTTCGTGTTTTTGAAAGGAAAATTGTCAGGATGATATATGACCATGGTGTGTGTATGTTTGAGCATAAGATCAAATAAAGACATTGAAGAGTTACTATAAGATGAGAATATTGTGAGTTTTGTCAAGTCGATAAGACCAAGATGGCTGGTCCATTGTTTGTATGCAAGATAAAATATTTCCAAAATGAATTAAATGATGCAAGAATGGAGGGAGGAAGATTAAGAGGAAAACCAAAGTAAAGATGGATAACAAGTTTGAGAGGACATTACGAGTTTTGGATAGAAGAGCTAGAAAATAAAAACTAAAGATAGGGAGCAATGGAAGGCTGTTATGAGGGAAGCCAAGATTCAGTTTGGACTATAGAGCTAAGATGAAGGAGAACAACAAAAGGAGGAAGGTTTAATATAAATTAGATTGGAAATATCCAAATGAAATAAATATTTGTATTATCATGAAGGAAATGTGGTAGACTTGGCACAGGACAACTTTGGACTCTTAGTCCTTTATTATGGGTGTAAGATTGATATGTAGTAAGAGAGAGAGAGAGAGAGAGAGAGAGACAGACAGAAAATTCTGCACCTATGCACAAATGTATCTGTGGCAGGTATTATATTTAAGAAAATATTAGTCGAGTTATTTTTTTTTTTTGCTTTGAATGGTGAAATAAGTGACAAGAAAGATAACAGAAATTTACTTTCTTCTTCTTCTTCTTGCAGTGATTAAACCTTTTTGGTTCGTTCTGGCTCCAAGTATTATAGCTGCTGTGTCCATCTTGTGGGCGTCCCCAATCTCTTTTTCCTCCTCTTAGTTGATAGTTCAGACTTTTCCTTGGCAATCTGAACATGTCTGCAGAATGGATACCATCAGATTGCCTAGGAAAAGTTTGAACTATCAACCAAGAGGAGGAAAAAGTGATCGGGGGCGCCCACAGGGGACACAGCAGCTATAATACTTGGAGCTGGAACAAACCAAAAAGGTTTAATTTTTGCAAGAAGAAGAAGAAGAAGAATAAGAAGAAAAAAGTGATTTTCTGTGATCATAGCATTTTAATTATTCAATCAGAATAGTGTAAAAGTTTTATCAGAATATAATTACTTAAGGTACTAAAGGTCAATGCCATTATAGGGAATAGTAGTATTTCCCCCCTCCTCATCATTATGTGACATAGGTCTATTGGAGAGTTATACTATAGCTGTTATAATATTAAAGTATTGTTTTACATTAATAATAGAGTTAGAATTTAACACCTCACCCCATAATTGTAGATTTCTCGAAGACTAGGTTCGATACTTTGAATTAAACAGTTAGATAGAGCTGAAGATGGTACACAGAAGTATCAAAACGTTTCTTCGAGAAATCTACAATAATGAGGTGAGGTGTTAAATTCTAACTCCATTATTAATTAAAATAAACCTCATAGCGTCTTCCATTAAATATTGTTTAACATTTTCATATATTTAATTTGGGAATTTTTAACATTATGAGATTCAATTAATAATAATTAAATGAATCGTGATTTTTTCTTACCTCATACATCTATGTTTTTTTAAACACAGCAAAAAAAAAATT
>JASPKZ010007782.1:510000-575000 GCA_030220185.1 Diploptera punctata | reverse complement strand
GTCAGCCCTGCGTGACGGCCGCCTTTACCCCAGAACAAGCGGCAGGTAATCATTTCAGTTAGAGGCTGAGTCGACCCCAGGGCCATAGTGCCGCCAGAAGGTTTGGGTCAGTTTAAAAATCCTGACCCCACCGGGACTCGAACCCTCGACCTTCCGGCTTGTAGCGCAGTGTCTTAACCACTACGCTACGGCGTGCCCCCTATTAATAATATAATAACTATATATTAATCGTCAACAATTACACATGTGAACCAAAAAAACTACAAGGTCGGGAATAAATATCTGGTGGTTTTAAAAATAATGTTAATACGATGGAGTTGGTACAATATATATACGTATTCGAATCATGTTTAAATATATATAAAATTTCATGGAGTTTGATATGACATGGTTCAGTAACGGCTTGTTAACTAATCTAAGAAGGTAAAAATTCTTTATATGACGTAAAAAATTAAGCATATTATGATACCGTTTGAACAGAATTGGAAAAATGAAATCTGGCTACTTTATTTAATGAAAAAGCTGAATTTTGTAGTTATCATGCAGGCTTTGTTAAGTGCCACTGTCTTGCAGTTTTGCATCTTGTACAGAACCTTTTCACGACATTTTCTAACCCACAATGACACATTGCAACTCTGAAAATCCGGCTGAACTGATGTAACGGAGTTTGTTCTCATTGCCTGAATTCGTTCCAGTACAGGCTGCACTGCATTGTTGTCAGGTGATAACCACTACCGACCTTTGTGTTACTAACTTCCAAAACAAACACCAAAAAGTCAGTGAACAATGCCATCTAAAACTCCATAAAATTGTATGTATATATTTATATATCTTAATATATAAAAATGTCGTGTCACATTCTTTGCCCGCGATAAAATCCTAAACTACTGAACCGATTTTAATAAAATTTTGCACGCTGTGTGCAGTTAGATCCAACTTGAGACTTAGGGTAGTTTATAACTAAATTTATAGTCGCATTATTTTTTTATTGCAAATTATTTGTTTATTATTTAACAAAGAGTTACAATTATCTGTGAGTTCCATACGATTCTAACAGATGGCGGTGTAAGGTAATTTGGTAAGGTAATTGGTTTATTATTTAACAAAGAGAGATCCAGATTGCTGTGCTTTTCGTTGCAACCGCGAAATTAAATTGAATTACAAATATTGCTTATTTCACAATTTAAGTGTGTTCAGTGTTTATTTAATTTTCAATATTATTAATTTCGTGTGTAAGTATTAGTTTTAAGTAATCTGGCTGAAAGACAGCAACTTATTTTAAAATTTTAACGTATACCTTGGCCACAGCAACGCGTGGCCGGGACTTCTAGTATATATATATATATATATATATATAGTTTTTTTTGCGCAATAGTGCGTTTTGTCGTACTTACAGCAATGGCGACCATGATTGAAAGTTCAACTTCCTACACTTCGGGATTGCCAACCTAAATAACTATACTGTAAATAAAATAATTATACTGTAATATTACATATTATAAACACGCGTGTGGGAAGTAAAACTACTGCCCTCTATGTATACTACGTACAATGTATATATATATATCGAAAACATAGTGTTAATATACATTATACGAAACAAATCACTGCATTTTAAGAACTGAACTTTATTTGAAACAATATAAAATAATAAATACGTAGTTGCCGCCATTTAGTCACTAATTGGTCTCACGGCATCCTGTTGTTTCAACTAATAAACATTGCCCACGCTGTTAACGTCAGTCAATTATTTATAATGAACGCAAGTATTTCCAACAAATATGTTATTTTTCTATTATTTATTACTTTGAAAACATCATGACGCAAAAAAATAATGTACAACGCCGTTTGTGAAGTGTTTTGCAGAATCTCGGAAATTAAAAACCTCACTATCGCTCGGGTTTTCAACATTTTTTTCGATTCTGTAAAAACCAATTCCCATCCTCGCATCTTAATATACTATAACATTACTCAAATATATATTTAACAAGCAAAAAGTACTAAGACATTAATAAAGCCTGTACTAACGTATGGAAGTGATATTTGGGTATTGACTGTAAGAACCATTCCTCGGCTCGGAGTTTTTGAAAGAAAAATTCTAAGAAGAATATATGGTCCCATTCAGGAAAGAGAAGGATGTCGAATACGATATAATGAAGAATTATATAATTTATATAAAGTCACCAGACATTGTTACATTTCTATTTTATTTATTTATTTTACCTGATGGAGTTAAGACCGTAAGGTCTTCTCTTTCACTTCACCAGGGTTAAATTATACATATGAATTAGTCAACCGCTGTGGTGTCGAGGTAGCGTGCTGCCTTGTCACGCAGCGGGCTCGGGTTCGATCCCCGCTCGGGACAAGTTTCCTGGGTGAAGTTTTATCGGGTTTTTTCCTCACCTGTAAGACAAATGTCAGGATACTTTAAGGTCCAAACAGTCCCCGAACATCATCTGGCCATCATTATCATCAATATCATATTCACCTCATTAAACTATGTTTAGGTTTAAGGCCTCTCCTGGCGCATCATTGCCCATCGTCATCACCCATCATCATATCATTGGGGCAGCGTAACCCCGCCTTCCAGGCGCCCCAACCTCAGAAGTTGGTTACAATACGCCAATGCCAGGGGAGAATACCTGAAATGTCGACTGACAAACAAATGGCATTGAACAAAGAAAATGAATTAACTACATGATTATTGGTACATAATAGATATAGGCAGATACACAATATAAAGTTGACAATGAAAATAAATAAAAAATTGTAATAATAATAATAATAACCTATAGTTTCATTAAGTAATTGGCTTTGTTAAACATTAAAAGAGTTAGATTGAGTTGGGCAGGACTTATCCAGAGAACCGATAATAGTGAAACTGTTAAAAAAAATAATGGACCATCCAGATGGAAGAAGAAACGTTGGAAGACCTAAAGGTAGGTGAATGGATGTAGTTTTGGAAGACGTCCAAATACTTACTTACTTACTCACTGGCACTATCGAACCCGTAGGTTCATGGCCGCGCAGACATAAGCTCTCCATACATCCCTATCCTGAGCTAATGCTTTCCAATCATTACCTGTATAATCTACTTCCCTCAAATCATTCTTGGCCTACCAACTGGGCGTTTTCCTTTTGGCTTTCCTACAAGAAGTTTCCATGCACGTCTTTCATTCCCCATACGCGCAACATGTCCTGCCCATCGCAGTCTACGAGACTTAACTGTTCTTATTATATCTGGCTTCCTATAAAGACCATGTAGTTCATTGTTATGTAGTCTTCTCCATTCACCTGTCTGTTCATTTCTCTTTGGTCCAAACATTTTCCTAAGAACTTTATTCTCAAATACTCGTAATCTCCTTTCCTCCCTTAAAGAAAGAGTCCATGTTTCGCACCCATATAATATAACTGGTAGAATAATAGTTTTATATATTTTCAGTTTAACGTTTTTTTGAAAGGAGTTGGGACATCAAAAGTCTCTGCAATGCATAATAGCACGCATTTCCAGAATTGAGCCTATGTTTAATTTCTTTGTGCATCTCATTCCTATTTGTCATTATTGTTCCTAGGTATTTGAATTCAACCACTTCCTCCAAATTTCCCTCATTTGTCATTAGCTGCCCATTTCCATTATATACTGAATTTCTACGTGTGACCATATATTTAGTTTTATTGATTAAAGTTCGAAATTGGTGGACAATCGCCAAGAATAGAGAGGTCTGGAGGAGAATACTTAGGGAGGCCATAACTCGACGCGGGTTGTTATGCCAAATATGATGATGAAGAAAACAGTGCTAAAATTATTTCAAAAGCCATCAAGTGTTTATAAATCACCCTATAGTTAAACAAGATTATAAAGACAATTTGTTGAAATATTTCTTATTTTCTTGTAAATGAAAATAAGAATCGAAGTATATTAAAAGAGGACGTGTTTAGAATTTCGAACCGTGTTTCCTCTATTATTTGAGAGGAAACATTAATTATTATCTTACCTGAGTAGAAATACTTTTTGTAATAAGACCATTGACCCTTTGGACAAGACAACTGACGACTTCCTACATGTGAGATATTAAAATATGCGATTAGTGTGTTTATAAGAAGTGTACGGAGCATGCGCGAATGTGTTGTGCAGCACAACTTTGTTGTAATGAAGAAAAAAAAAGTATAAAAAAGGAGTTGCATTCAAGAGTCACGACAAGAAACTTCTTTTGTCGCAAGTAAATTGCAAATTACTAAGCAGGTCTACCAACCTGACCAACACAAAAAAGTAGAACAAACGTTCTATCATCTCGCCATGGTAATACGCTTTATCACGACTTCTAAATCCTTCTCACAATGTACAGTTTGTAAACTATACAATGACCCTAGCTTTAAGGATATATTTTGTTTTACAGTCAAAACGAAAACGCTTTCTGTTAAATTACACTAACAAACTGGGGCTGGAAGTTAATATCATTAAAAATAAATATGTCCACTGCTTTGCTCTCGAGGTAGCGTGCTGCCTTGTCACGCAGCGGGTCCGGGTTCGATCCCCGGTTAAGACAAGTTTTCTAGGTTATGGTTTTTTTTCGGTGTTTTTCCTCACCTGCAAGGCAAATGTCAGAAAAATTTAAGATCCAACGGTCCCCGAACACCATCTGGCCATCATTGTCATCACCATTATCAGCAATCACGGATTAAGCCCATGTGGCTTGTTCCGGTCTATAGATTCTCATTCAAATAGTTGAATCTATTTCTTTTCCGTTTACCAACATTCCTGTCTCCTTTTGGTTTGTAATTAAGTATAATTTATGGTATGCATTCATCTTTCATTCTTTGAACATGTTCTTTCCATTTTTTCTAGATTCTTTATTTTACCTAAAAGTTTAAAAATATTTAGCTCATTTCTAATATCTTCACTTCTTCTTTTATCTAGAAGTTTGCAGCCAGCCACACTTCTCAGAAATCTCATTTCAGCTGCTTCTATGATCTTCTCTTCTTTTTTAGGGGACTGCCACTGCTTTATAAAATTTTAGTTTCGTTTCCTTTCTTTTTGTTATTTTAAATATTATTTTAATTGTGCCACATATATAATTAAATTTATTAAGTTTGTTAAACAGATCTTCGTGTTTAAAATAGGAGATTTCATAACCCAGGTATTTAAAATGGTTCACTTGTTCAATGAGTTTTTCCTCCAGAATTATTTTAGCTCTTACGGTATCTGATCCCTTAAAATATTTTCGTTTTGCTTATTGATATTTTTGTCATCATTAATTTAATTTAGGATCAAGGCTTCTCCTGGCGCATCATTACGACCATCATCTATTATATATCATCGGGGCAGGATAACTCCGCCTTTCAGGCGCCCCAACCTCAGAAGTGGGTTACAATAACGCCATGCCAAGAGTGAATATCACAATGTCGAAGTAACAACGTGGTGGCATTGAAAGAAAATAAATAAATATGTGATCATATGTAAATTAAGTCCACCGCTGTAGTCTCGAGGTAGCGTGCTGCCTTGTCACGCAGCGGGTCCGTGTTCGATCCCCGGTCGGGACAGTTTTTCTGGGTGAGGTTTCAATCGGGGTTTTTCCTCGCCTGTAAGACAAATGTCAGGAAAACTTTAAGGCCCAAACGGTCCCCGAAATCATATGGCCATCATCATCATCATCATCCTTATAATTATCATCATCATCCTTCACCGGTGTGGAAAGCAACGGGAAGCTACCACACCTACAATTCCCCAGTAAAGCTGCAAGCATAGCATGAGAATGCTATGATTGCAGTGAAGGACCTGCCATCGGGCAGAATTACTATGGATGGATGGATGTAAATTAATTATAGGATGTAAATGGACCAATGACAAATATGGAGGGTCCTTTTGAAGAAGTAAATTAATTCAAATACTTAGAAACAACAATTACAAATAAGGATGAGGCGCAGAAAGAAATTAAACATAGGCTCAACTGGAAACGCATGTTATTATGCATAACAGAGACTCTTGCCATCAGGTCTGAAGGAACGTTTGTGGCCTGTAAATTTATTTATTCTCATTAATTAGCTTTATCAAAACCATATGATAATAATTCTGTTTTACAATGTATAGTATAATACTGTTATAGTAAGCTACAACCCTAACATGCCTTGGTGGCGAAATAGGGTTTCAAAATATTTGGAGATGCAATAATAATAATTAACTTTATTAATTTTTTTCTTTTTTATTTACTTTGGTTTAACCTCTCCCTTTGTAGGTACTTTTACGTACACACTGCACCCGATTCTTATAGGAACACGATCTGTCAGGAGATAATTTTTTTAAACTTTGTATCACACATATACTCTTTTCATCATACAAGGAGAATGAGGACCTCCCTGGATATGTGGTTCAGCTCAATGCCACCTCCGAGGCAACACAACATTTAAGGCAAGACGCACCATTCACTCATAGATTCATAATGAACATGGAATATGTAATATGGTTGACTGTGATGGCTAGATGGTGTTCGAAGATTATTTGGGCCTTAAAATATCCCGATATGGTTAGGAAAAAACCCGAATAAACCTCACCCAGGAAACTTGCCCCGGTCGGGAATCGAACCCGGACCAGTTGCGTTTAAGAAAATGACACCCCGAGATCATAGCGATAGACTTATTTATTTTATCATCAGCAGCAGCAGCATAATGAAGGATTAGACCTTAAGATCTGTTCCAATCTCATGTTAGAATTGGTCTGTCCATCTTCAATTGTGTCTTCCTACATTTCTTCATCCTAGTTGTCTGTAGTAAAGATTTATTATTTAATTATTAGGTTTTGAATGTATATAACATTTTTCTGTGCCCAATATTAAGTTTTGATTCTCTTCCTTTATTTATCTCTATGCTTCCAGTCACAATCATGAAGTCCCCTGCCTGACATTAATCAAATTCATAATTACCTCTACCCATGTCTCGCTTGGAATCCACTTACTTACTTACTTACCTACTTACTCACTGGCACTATCGAACCTGTAGGTTCATGGCCACGCGGACATAAGCTCTCCATCCATACATCTCTATCCGGAGCTAATGCTTTCCAATCATTCCCTGTATAATCTACTTCCCTCAAATCATAGTTAATGTTATTCTCCCACCTCATTCTTGGTCTACCAACTGGCCGTTTTCCCTCTGGCTTTCCTACAAGAAGCCTCCAAGCAAGTCTTTCGTTCCTCATACGTGCTACATGTCCTGCCCATCGCAGTCTACGAGACTTAACTGTTCTTATTACATCTGGCTTCCCATAAATACCATGTAGTTCATTGTTATGTAGTCTTCTCCATTCACCTGTCTGTTCATCTCTCTTTGGTCCTCCGGAAAATTTTACCCCAGTTGAACCCATGTCCGCATTTCTTGACGGTTGTATTTTTACGGTGAAAGATCGTCACTCTTTCGACCAAGGTACTTTTTTCGTCTGGCTTATCACCTTCGACCAGTCCGGCATGGGTAACCCTATCGGCAGCAAAGCACGCAAGCCACTCCACCACGACAAGGTAAAGATACCATGGAGCTTGGAATCCACTCCAAACCAAATGCTATAAGTCTTACATCCATTTTGCTGTTTGTTATAGTGACATTATGTCGTCATTATATAAATTTAAATGCCTAAAATAGTATTTTAGAAGGTATTTTAGATCCCTCCATGGTATCTTTAGCTTGTCGTGATGGAGTGGTTTGCGTGCTTAAATGGCCCCCGAGAGCTATGCCGGCGATAGCATTGCTGCCGATAGGGTTACCCATGCCGGACAGGTCGAAGGCGATAAGCAAGACGAAAAAAGAAAACAGAAAACCTTGGTCGGAAGAGTGACGATCTTTCACCGTAAAAATACAACCGTCGAGAAATGCGGACATGGGTTCCACTGGAGTAAATTTTTCCGTAGTTAGGGAGGAAAGAAGATTACGAGTATTTGAGAATGGAATTCTTAGGAGAATTTTTGGACCAAAGAGAGTTGGACAGACAGGTGAATGGAGAAGACTAATTAACAGTGCACTACATGGTCTTTATAGGAAGCCAGATATAGTAAGAACAGTTAAGTCTCGTAGACTGCGATGTGCAGGACATGAGGCACGAATGAGGAATGAAAGACGTGCATGGAAGCTTCTTGTAGTAAAATCAGGGGGAAAGCGCCCAGTTGATAGACCAAGAATGAGGTGGGAGAATAACATTAACTATGATTTGAGGGAAGTCGATTATACAGGGAATGATTGGAAATCATTAGCTCAGGATAGGGATGTATGGAGAGCTTATGTCCGCGCGGCCATAAACCGACGGATTCGATAGTGCCAGTGAGTTAGTTAGATGGTATTTTAGATTTTTGAAACCTGTTTTAGGCGTGAACATCTACATGTTTAGAGCCTAAAAAAATCAGGGTTTGGTAGTAAGTTACATGGAGTGCCATTGTACACAGATGTTTCGTTAAACATTTGACCTAGCTATAAAGTATCAGTTACAGTGTTTTGTGAATGTCAGACAGTTGGCATTTATAAAGAAAATTTCATAAAGTTCACAATGCCCCCATTTTCACAACTGTCCATCATCTCGCTAATTTTCCTTCATTTTATCATTTCAATTTAATTTAGTCGTTTGCGAAACTGCAAGTTTTTTTGCCCCTTTCTAATTCGATTTTTATGTAATTTATGACAGTTATTCACTATTTCATTCTCAGAACTTCATGTTGGAATTTAAAATGCATTTCCTTTTAGATATAGGGCCTACATATCTCCTTCATTTCAAAATTCAACAATATAAACAACTAGTGTAAACATTCTGTTTCAATATTAAATTTGAAGAGAAAAATATATGCCCAAATCGGGATTTGAACCCAATATCTCTGGTTCTGCACACCAGTGCTTTAACGATTTAAGCTATTAGGCATCACGATTTAAACATAGATTTTTATCTTATACTAATACGATTCCCGTGCGCCAGGTAGCAGTGAACTTTTGTTCCACTAACGCCATCTACGGGTTTCTTAAATAAGAACACTTTGAAATGGAAATCAACACATTACATTTCTAGCAAGTAAAGCTAATATTAAATATTGAATCGTTGTGATGAAAAGGTAAGAATCTCCAAATATCCTACTTTAGAGAAAACCTTAAAAGAACTACATAACTTCTTATAGGTAACTCTGACAAATTTTGATCAATTACAATATTGATCCTCTGCTTACAGGAAATTCAAATACAACAAGAATTCATAATTTCTATAGTATATATCGCTCATCGAGGGCAGTGGAGTTTCTTCCTTTTTCAAATCATCAAAAAATAATGTTAGCATTACTACATAAATAAGCTTTATTAGTAATTATAAGACCAGAAAACTACATATATAATAAAAGCTTGGAAATTATTAATCAAGTTATGAAACCATCCCTTGTACAAAAAAACAACAGATTACGTTTATATGACACTTTGGTTAGACCAGTGTTGAGCTATGGTAGTGAAGCATGGGCACTAAAAAGACAACATGAAAGCAGAATAACGGCTTGTGAAATGGAATTCATGCGCAGAACAGCGGGTTACACCAGATGGGATCGGAAAAGGAACACCGATATCTTAAAAGAATTGAAGACTACGCCAATTTTGGAATATATTAAACAGTACCAACTAAATTGAAAACACCATCTTCAAAGAATGGGTTCAAATCGGATCCCCAAAGCTGCTTATAATTATATACCAAGAGGACGAAGATCTCTGGGCCGTCCTATGAAACGCTGGAGGGAACATTTTCTATAGGATCGTAACAGGCCTTGGTCTAATACTTAGAAGGAAGAAGAAGAATAAAACTACATCCAAAACTTCAAATACATCGAAACACACATTTTGAAGCATTACTTCCTTTACTTTGCCATCCTTCGAAAAATGATCATTAACCATATACGATCTTAAACGAACGATACCTTAATCGCTTTTTGCATAAAAAAAGCAGAGGATCAATATTGTAATTGGTCAAAAATTTGTCAGAGTAAGCTATAAGAAGCTATGTAGTTTTTTTAAAGGTTTTCTCAAAAGTAGCGTACATGGAGTTTCTTCCCTATTCAACTAAGCGATTAAATATTGTTATTTTACTCTTTTTCTTTTATAGTTACGTGTAACATTTGAGGTCCCATCCAGTCAAATATGTGAAGAATAGTGTCCGGATTTATGACAATGTGCGTCCCGCGTCGTATCCAAGAGTTTTAAGACATGCCCTGGTGCAGAGCTACGAAACTTGCGATGTTTCAAGTCTCCATGGGGAAAGATATTTTCACCGGCCAGTATGGGACCAGTGCCCACTCAGTATCGTGAAGAATTTGAGTAGCTATAATAAATCGTTTTTTCAGATTGAGAAAATCAGTTATAACGACTGGAGGATTCGACATGCTGATCATATACTGACTAGATGATCGTCCACCTCTGTAAATGACAATGAAGGCTGCAGCCGGCTGGTAGGCCAAGAGTCATCTAGGCCACGCTATGGAGTTTTAGTTTGTATGACAATATACATTTTTTATTAGTACAAATATGGTATTCAAGATATATAGGCCTAGTATATTGAGAGAAGGTTTGGATTGTAGCTTTTTTTTTTACTTTTCTGTTTATTTTGTTCTATTTTTTTTCAATTGTTCTTAGAACAGTTAAGTCTCGTAGACTGCGATGGGCAGGTCATGTGGCACGAATGGGGAATGAAAGACGTGCATGGATGCTTCTTGTAAGAAACCCAGAAGGAAAACGCCCAGCTGGTAGACGAATAATGAGGTGGGAGAATAACATTAACTATGATTTGAGGAAAGTAGATCATCATCATCATCAACAATAACGGATTAAGCCCATGTGGCTTTTTCCGGTCTCATAGATTCTCATTCAAAAGTTGGATTCATCTCTTCTTCGTTATATTATACAGGGAATTATTGGAAAACATTAGCTTAGGATAGGGATGCATGGAGATCTTTGGTCCGCGCTCCATGAACCTAAGGGTTTGATAGTGCCAGGGAGTTAGTTTAGTTCTTTTATTGCAACTCCGCCATGGATTGTCCCAAGCCCGCCTGAGAAAGGAGGAGGGCAAATGGCTGGTACACTAAGTCTCAGAGGAGTTTTAACATAAACATTTCTGAGAAATAGGCTACTCTAATTAGTAGTTCTACCTACATTAACAGCAAATGTAGAAGTGTTTAGGCGAATTCCCTGCGCCTAAAAACGGGAACTTTTTTGGCTAAAGTATGGTAACATTGCTATAAAATTCCCTGGTCCTCCAGACTGGGTTAAGACGCGAGAGTGATAATTCCATACTTGTGAAAACCCTTAAAAGTTCAAAAACTCGAACAAAATCCGGACAGATCAACCAATGCCGTGCTGTGGGTTAAAACAATACGCTTCAAGCCGAAAGATCGAAGATTCGAGTCCCGGTGGGGTCAGGATTTTTAAACTGACCTAAACTTTCTCGCGGCTCTGGGGTCCATTCAACCTCTAACAAAAATTAACACCATTCACTTGTTCTGGGTTAAAGCTGCCGTCACGCAGGGCTGACATCGAGTGCATATTGTTTAGAAAAGTGGGAGTCTTAACATCCTACTACCCCAAGGGCCTCCTAAGACCTGTAGTGGGATCACTTTACCCTTTTTTAAATATTGTATTATATTATCATCAACATTAAATGCAACTATCCTTGAAGTGTAAATTGTAATTAATACAACAAAAAGTTTGAAGAACTGGATGATGTTTCATTTTCACAAACTCATGCTATTAATTACTCACGGCGCATGCTCAAGGTTAAACATTTAGATGAGGTCAATCTCCCCCCCCCCCTCCATCTCCGATTATTTATTTATTTTACCGGTGAGTTAAGCCATAAGGTATTCTCTTGTATTCAGTCACAAGTACTAAATCCTACAACTACTGGATCTGTAAACTAACTCAACTAACTCACTGCACTATCGAACCCGTAGGTTCATTGCCGCACGGACATAAGCTCTCCATACATCCCTATCCTGAGCTAATGCTTTCCAATCATCCCCTGTATAATCTACTTCCTTCAAATCATAGTTAATGTGATTCTCGCGGCTCATTCTTTGTTTACCAACTGGGCGTTTTTCCTCCGGTTATCCTACAAGAAGCTTCCATGCACTGTCGAACCCGATGGTTCATAGCCGCATGGACATAAACTCTCCATACATCCCTATCCTGAGCTAATGTTTTCCAATAATTCCCTGTATAATCTACTTCCCTCAAATCATAGTTAATGTTGTTCTCCCACCTCATTCTTGGTCTACCAACTGGGCGTTTTCCTTCTGGCTTTCCTACAAGAAGTTTCCATGCACGTCTTTCATTCCCCATAAGCGCAATATGTCTTCCCATCGCAGTCTACGAGACTTAACTGTTCTTATTATGTCTGGCTTCCTATAAAGACCATGTAGTTCATTGTTATGTAGTCTTCTCCATTCACCTGTCTGTTCATCTCTCTTTGGTCCAAAAATTTTCCTAAGAACGTTATTCTCAAATACTCGTAATCTCCTTTCCTCCCTCAACGTAAGAGTCCATGTTTCGCATCCATATAATATAACTGGTAGAATAATAGTTTTATATATTTCCAGTTTAACGTTTTTTGAAAGGAGTTGGGACGTCAAGAGTTTCTGTAACGCAATCTACTTTCCTCAAATCGTGGTTAATGTTATTGTCCCACCTCATTCTTAGTCTATCAACTGGGCGTTATACCCCTGTGGTTTTCCCAAAGAAGCTTTTATACTCCTCTTTCATTCCCCATTCGTGCCTCATGTCCTGCCCATAGCAATCTACGAAACTTGGGACTTAACTGTTCTTATTATGCCTGCCTAAAACACACAATAATTAAAATTTAAATGTAACATAAGTCTTAATTAACTAACCTACAGCGAAACACTAAGTTAATACGCTATAAGTCAGAAAGTTGGGATTCGAATCTCGATGAGGTCAGGGATTTTAAACTGGCCTAGACCTTCTGGCGGTATTATACCGCTGAGGTTGACTCAGCCTCTAACTGAAATAAGTATCAAACGCTTGTTCTGGAGATAAAAACGGCCGTCAATACTGCTGATATTTTAGCCGATAGTCTAGAAAGATGGAGGTCTTGACTTACTGTTATCCCAAGGGCATCCTAATGCCTGTAGTGAATATACTTATCAATTTTTTAAATAATGTACGTATTAAAATAAAGAATAAGCCTCTTTTCGTGTCCCTCGTAATGCCAGTCGAGGGATGAGTTGAGATGAAGCCACAACAGGGGCAGATGAAAATTAAATGGATCAAATTGGATGACATGGGCATTGAGAAGTGGAGGAACTAAGCTTTAGGTAGGAGAAAACGGGACAAACTCCGAGAAAAAAGGCCCTGACTCCAATAATCTACACATTATTGAGTAAAATTATAATATATTAATCAATAACACCGCTGTGCTCTCGTTTACCGTGCTGCCTTGTCACGCAGCGGGCCCGGGTTCATCCCCGGTCGGGACAGTTTTTCTGGGTGAGGTTTTTCCTCACCTGTAAGACAAATGTCAGGAAAACTTTAAGGCCCAAAAGGTCCCCGAAATCATATGGCCATCATCCTTATCATTATCATCACCATCCTTCGCCGGTGTGGAAAGCAAAGGGAAGCTACCACACTTACATTTCCCTAGTAAAGCTGTAAGCATAGCATGAAAATGCTATGATTGCAGTGAAGGACCTGCCTTCGGGCAGAATTACTATGGATGGAATTAATAACATCTCAAATGAGAACTATACACTTAATTCATGATTTACAAGCTATATTAACATCCATAATTTGATTTATGTCCCATAGTATTATAGGTCCACCACTGTGGTCATCCGGATAATGTAGCTATCTCGAGTTCGATCACCGGTTGGGACAATTTTCTTGGGCGATTGTTTTACTAGTTGTTTTTTTGCGTAAGACAAATGTCAAAACACTTCAAGACCCAAACAGTCCCTGAATATAACCTGGTCGTCATTCAATATGAAAAAGCCTCATCTCCAGAAAACTGGAATTTATATGCCAAGGCATTTTTTTGTTTTTCTCTCCTTTTCCTCTGAATTGAGTCGGCTTTTTTTATGTGTAATGCGGTCTGAAACTTTTAAATAAACTGGAATCAGAAATTGAATTTTTTCAATTTAATCAAAGAAATAGTAGGCTATTCTGTAAACCAGCAAAATTGGACCATAAATTCGACTTGTGGGGGAATTCGCTTAGTTTATACAGTTTCTCCATGACAGACATTTTTAGATATACCACGTAGGGCCTAATCTTGTCATGATTGGTTACCCCTCGAATAATTTTTTGACAGATCTTTGAATAATCTTTGAACAGATTTTTTTGACAGATATTATGTATTATAATGATATTTATTGTGAAGAGAAAAATTAATGTCTGAACCAAGAATCGAACCGTGGGCTGCACTCTCCTACGGAGAAGGAGAGGTCCACGGTTCGATTCCTGGTTCAGATAGTAATTTTTCTTTTCACAATATCATTATAATATTATAGAATCCATTATTGGAACTGTGTTAAATAACAGTATTGGAAAATGTTAAATAAGATCTTATATTTGCCATTCTGTTAACATCATCATATCCAAGTTATGGGCCCATTGACCAGTTCCGCTCCCCGTTGCACAATATGCTACAGGTCGTCCTTCCATCGTCGTTTTGGTCTCCCTACATTCCTTCGGCCTTCATAAAGTATCTGTTTTGATAAACGAATATTTGGAATTCTTTGTACGTGTTCAAACCATTTACATTTATTTCTGTATATTCTCTCGTTTATGTTATATACTTGTAATTCATCTCTGATATCTCGATTTCTATTTTGGTCTCTTAAAGATATACTTGTAACGGATGTCAGAAATCTCATTTCTATTGTCTCAATTTTATGTTTATCAGAGATCGTTAAAGGCTAAATCTCAGATCCGTATGTTAACGTTGGAACAGCTACTGTTTAGTAAAATTTCAATTGAGTTTCACTTGTAGTCTTATTTCTCAAATATCTTCTTATCTGTTGAAATTTTCCTAATTTTTCTTCATATCCAAATTTTGCAGGTACGATATCATGCAAGCCAGATAATTAAAACAAGTTACTTGTTCAATGATGTTTGCTCCAATTACCAATTTTTGTCCTTTTATGCTGAGTTCCAATTAATGACATGGACTTTGTTTTCTCGGTTGATATCTTCAAATTATATCCTGCTAACATTATTTTGATAATTTAACAAAGTTACAGATGATTGGGCTATTTCCGAAGAAGAGTAGACGTGTAACTCTCTCCATAACTCCATGCCGCGACAGGCCTAGAAGGATCTTGACCTCACATCCACATGTGTTAATCACAGATGCAGATGATCATTCTGCCAGTGTAGGAGTGACATGTGGTCAGCATGTTGTGTACCCCAGCCGATGCAATCAAGTTGTTTAGAAAGGAGCAAACATTTCCTTTAACTTCTAATTTTATTTATTATTTTTCACCTATTTTTAATCTATTTTATCCTTATATTATGAATAGTCTTCCCTTATTTAAGAGAACTTAATTCATTTGAATTATTAAGAGAATTGATTTAATTTCAAGGAGTAGTTTATGGAAAAAATAAGTTTTGGTGACTTATAAAGAGAGAAATTTTCCTATTTGAAGTTCTAAAAGGAGGTTTTTTTCAACCTGAAAAGAGTGACTACTTTAACTACAATTTAAAACAATGAAACAAAAAGGGGAAAGAAATGAAGTTGGGGTCTTTTCATGTCGGGCGATTCAATTGATAAGTGATTAGTTCACGTATTTAGTTTAATTATATATGAACGATTGCAATGTTTAGGATAAATATTCTGAATTGGCCAATATATGTGAAATTTTACCTGAATCACGTTTCTAAAAGAATGAAAAATGTAATGATACATGTGTGTCGTAAGTAGGTAAATTTTATTCAAGGTCCCGCATTGTGACAGTCATTTGTTTGTGCAGACAATGGTGAAAAGCTTTTGATCTACAATCCTGATTCTCACAGTAAACAAATGAAAATCAACATGTTGATCATGAGCACAGAGTTATCATTCTGACAACAATAGTCACATCAGAGAGAAACTATAGTTTATTTACAGAAAGAGGGAGTGATGTAAACCAGTGCAACATTTGTCATAGCAATCTTCAGATACTGTAATATTTTATCATTCTCTTCTTCTATAGGTAAATCAACCCTCTACTTGATGGTGTTGGCCTTTTCAACAGGATGTCACCAGCGTGTATGATTTTGGACGTAGTTTGACGAATAACTATTTATGTTCATTCTTTTATTTCCTTTATGATATAATTTTCCCATCTTTTTAGTGAATTCGAAAGGAATGAATCTATAGACTAATGCCACCAGGTTGTTTTTACGGCATTTCTGGTATTTTCTCCTGGCATAGCGAAATTGTAATCCACTTCTTAAGTTGGAGCACCTGGAAGCCGGAGTTTCGTTATTCCGATGATATGACAGGCGATGAATGATAATGAAGCACAAGGAGAGTCCTTAAACCTAAACTTAGTCTAAATCCAGACCATAGACGACCAAAGGAATAATTCTCTTCAAGAAAATATCCTGTGGTCCAACTGGAATCGAATCCGGAACTCCATGAACTGTAGTCAGAAGCTCAAAACAATCTGTACCGAAAATGACCATGACACATATATATATATATATATATATATATATGCAATAAAGGTTTGTGTTAGGATTCCTGAGTAGCTCAGTTGGTTAGAGCGCTAAACGTATAAAGTTAGAAATTCGGGTTCAAATCCCGGCATTTATTTTTCTTTTCATGTCATATATATATAAACATATGATTAATGTTGTTGTTCTGAACAG
Source organism: Diploptera punctata (assembly GCA_030220185.1). Taxonomy (NCBI): domain Eukaryota; kingdom Metazoa; phylum Arthropoda; class Insecta; order Blattodea; family Blaberidae; genus Diploptera; species Diploptera punctata. The sequence goes on along the minus strand of JASPKZ010007782.1, from coordinate 558,143 downwards.
GCAATTCATTGTGAGCATTGGAAGCGTAATGTTTCATTTAATTATTTGGATCAGTTAGCTAGAAAAATATGGAAAGTGGTTCATAAAAATGTGAAAAAATGAGCGGTAAATTATTTCGTGATGACATACGCATGAATAGTTCTGTCAAAAATATTTGGCAACAATCTTTAACAGAATTAAGCAAATGAAAATTACCCTGATATATATATATGTGTGTGTGTGTTTCTTAACGTTCTAGCGGCCTCATTTTTTCAGAACGAAACTCGGTATATAGCAATCAATTAAGAAATGTAAGAACGAGTTCGTTAACAGTATAATATGACCATTAGGAGTGGGAATTCACCTGAACCGAAATTTTAAAAAATTGCTCTAGCGGCAGCAATTTTTTATTTTTCGGTATATGCCACTGAAATAAAACAATAAAAGTATTCTCCAATAATCAGTGAATTCTAATCATTACGAATGGGGGTTTATCCGAAAGCCTTAATTTTAAAAACTGCTATGGGAGTCATGCTATTACGAATTACAAGGACACTTGTCCCAACTCCTTTCAAAAAACATTAAACTGAAAATACATAAAACTGTTATTCTCCCAGTTATATTATGTGGATGCGAAACATGGACTCTTACTATAAGGGAGGAAAGAAGATTACGAGTAGCCTATTTGAGAACAAAGTTCTTAGAAAAATGTTTGGACCAAAGAGAGATGAACAGACAGGTGAATGAAGAAAACTACATAACAATGAGCTACATGGTCTTTATAGGAAGCGAGATATAATAAGAACAGTTAAGTCTCGTAGACTGCGATGGACAGGACATGTGGCACAAATGGGGAATGAAAGAAGGTGCATGGAAGCTTCTTATAGGAAAACCAGAAGCAACGCCCGCCCAGTTGTTAGACCAAGAATGAGGAGGGAGAATAACATTAACCATGATTTGAGGGATGATTAGAAATCATTCGCTCAGGATAGGGATGTATGGATAGCTTATGTCCGCGCGGTCATGAACCCACGGTTTGATAGAGCCAGTGAGTTAGTTAGTTAGTTATGGGCGTCATGTTTGCTTTTTCGCAATATGACTGATACAAAATATTTGATTAACAAAAGAAGGATGTATTCCGTAATCTGGTAAATGTGGACCTTGTATTAGACTTGGTAAAGAATTCGCTTAGTTTATCCAGTTTCTGCAAAACGAAATATTCATTATTATTATTATTATTATTATTATTATTATTATTACCAGGAAGCAATAATACAAATATATCATTCATAAAGAACGAAAGGTTAAATGCACTTTTTCCTTCACTAGTAAATTTCAGTGTTAACTGAAATTAATGAAAGTGAAGTTAAACCCAATTAAATGTAACAGAAGATTTACCCTAATTAATTTTACTGGCACGTCATTCAGATAATACTTGTTAAGCTTGTTTATATTTATTGTTATTGTAAACATGCACTTTCATGCTAACTATTTGTGTTTTTATTTTACCTCTTGAATCGGTTCGTTAATTTCGTACAAATAGTTAATTAGCTGGTATACATTTACTGATCTCATCAGTACGGAAGCAATGGATTGTCTGGCAGAACCCCATTTCCGTATGAGCTAGGTATCCTTATTATAAACAAAATGGGGGAGGGCCAACAATTAAAACAAGATTTTTTATACAAGATTATTAAAAAGATAACAGCATAATAAAAAATACTGACCTTTTGTTATATCATAATTATTTATTTCATCCTTCTTTACAGAATGTTACATTTATTATAACAGGAATGAGGAGTAGAAAAAAATTAAACATGAGCTCAAATCCGGAAATGCATGTTATCAAACATTATAAAAGTTTTTAGGAAAATGTTTGGATCAAAATGAAATAAACAGACAAGTGAGTGGAGAAAACTACATAATAGTGAGCTACATGGTATGTATAGGAAGCCAGACATAATAAGAATAGTTAAGTCTCGTAGATTGCGATGGGCAAGGCATGTGGCACGAATGGGGAATGAATTACGTGCATGGAAGCTTCTTGTAGGAATACCAGTGAGAAAACGCCCAGTAGGTAGACCAACAATGAGGTGGGAGAATTACATTAACCATGATTCTGTGCCACAGAATAAACATACATAAATCTGAAAACACAACTTTTTCACAAGAGCTTATTAATTTTCAAATTCGACAGAAATGTCGAAATGACAACCCGAGGCATTGAATAATATATATATATATATCAACTAGCAAACTCGGACATACATTCGACTTGTTGAGGAATTCGCTTAATTTACTGTGCAGTTCTGGCTTCTATAATAGCTGTTGAGGGGTCTATGGTGTGGTAAGAGGGGAGGGAGAGTTACTACCCTCAGTTCAGAAAATGTAATACACATAATATATATAACTACATGTTGAGTTTTCTTATTTACTATACTATTTATAATTCTATGTTAGTGAATATTTTTGCTGTCTAATAAGTTTAGAGTATCCATTATATAATAGCGTTGTTTTTTATAACAATATAATAATAATAATAATAATAATAATAATAATAATAATAATAATGATCTCGAGGTAGCGTGCTGCTTTGTCACACAGCGGGCCCGGGCTCGATTCCCCTCGGGACAGATTCCTGGGTGAGGTTTTTTCGGGGTTTTCACCTCACCTGTAAGACAAATGTCAGGAAGCTTAGGGCCCAACGGTCCCCGAAAATCATTCGGCCACCATTATCATCCTTCACCAGTGCGGGAAGCTAGCACACCTATGCTCCCTAGTAAAGCTGCAAAGTATAGCATGAAAATGCTATGATTGCAGTGAAAGACCTGCCCTCGAGCAGAATTACTTTGGATGGATTATTATTAATAAGATTTTTTTTTTCATCGCTACTACATAGTTCCCTTCTCCACTCGGCAATGTTCCCTCCTTATCAGAACTGGATTGTACACAATTCCTCCCTAACGAATTGTTTTCTTTTTTAAGTTTGAGTAAAGCAATTTGGAATAAAAAAAGTATCTTATTTATTGTGAGAATAGATCCGGAAAATTGGCTGGAATTATTGCGCCTTCTAAATCGTAGCCAAGTGTGCGGCTAATTGATCGTAACAGCTGGCTACTAAGTTTATGTCTGTAATATTGGGTGTGCCCGCTCCACCCCAAGTGACAAAGGGCGTGTCATTTATGTGACGTTTTCTTTAATATGATCAAACGCCATCTTGTTAGCAAATCTCCACACCAGGATACATCACGATCGTCAACACTTTCTGAGAATTAGCTCGTTTTGTAATAGATTCTTCTTCATAGAGATGGGTAGAAAGTTGATATCTAATTCTAATCACACGCCAATATACGCCTACTTGCCATGTACTTTATTTTATTTATTTTTTAATTTATTTAGCTTGGCAGAGTTAAGGCCACATGGCCTTCTCTTCTACTCACCAGGACAAACATATGAAATTTAAATACAATAAATTATAATAATATTACCGTACATACTACACAATAAACTGAATAATAATAATAATAATAATAATAATAATAATAATAATAATAATAATAATAATAATAATAATGTCCAATCCATCCATAGTAATTCTGCCCGAGGGCAGGTCCTTCACTGCAATTATAGCATTTTCATGCTATGTTTGCAGCTTTATTAGGGATTGTAGGTGTGGTAGCTTCCCGTTGCTTTCCACACCTGTGAAGGATGGTGATGATGACGATGATAATGATAAGGATGATGATGACGATGATGGCCATATGATTTCGGGGACCGTTTGGGCCTTAAAGTTTTCCTGACATTTGTCTTACAGGTGAGGAAAAACCCCGATAAAAACCTCACCCAGAAAAACTGCCCCGACCGGGGATCGAACCCGGGCCCGCTGCGTGACAAGGCAGCACGCTACCTCGAGACCACAGGGGTTAATGTCCAATAATACAATAAAATTAAAGACAATTAAAATTAAAACTGATGAAACAAATATACACAAATGAATAACAGCTCGAATCTACTATAACAGAAAAATAAATACAAAGAAAGTAATAAGCTGTAATGAATTAATCTATCGTTTTTTATATATGTAAGAGACATTAGGTAAAAATATAGGTTCATCATAATGCTATTTGTATTGAATAAAGGAAAAACAAATTATTATTGATTGTAAAAAAATATTAGTGAGGTGTTTGTTAATAATTTTATTATCAGTTTGTTTTTAAAAGATGGTAAAGTTTGGCAGTCTCTGACATAGGGTGGAAGAGAAGAATTCCATGTTCTAGCAAGAGAAACTGTAAAAGATTTCGAGTAATAGGTAGTGTGATGAGGAGGGATATAAAGGACAATGTGCTTTAGAATTGAACAGCCATCTATAATACAATAATACAATGTCGTGGCTCTAATTTTTCCCCAAAATGAGTTCCACAAGGAAAAACGTTCTTTAATAGCATATGGGACTTTTTTTCATTTAAAAACCAACTTAAAAAGTTAAATATGAGTTGCGAATGGAAAATATTTTTTTTTGTCCAATGCCACCTGGATGCCTTTTATGACATTTCTGGTTTTCTCCTCTGGAATTGGCGGAATTGTAATCCATTTCTTGGGTTAGGCACTTTGAAGTCGGAGTCCTTAACTTAAAGCTAAACTAAATTCCAGACCACAGGAATAATTCCCTTTAAGGAAAAATTCCTATGGTATGACCGGAATCGAACCTGGGACCTCATGAATTTTGTAAGAAACGTTAACCATTAGCCCATGAGGCTGGTCAATATAAAATAAAGCTTTTGGCAGTTGAAGTGCATTATTTGAGAAGAAGCAAAGGGTTATCAACATTGCAAAGAATACAGTACCGGTATGAAACAAATTAGGAGACGGAACGGAGGAGAGGAAATTGTGATAGAATTAAAGGAGAGACTTAAAATGGTTTGGATACCTAATGAGGATGGAACAACAATGATGACCTAAAAATATTTTTCAATGGGTGCCAGTCGGAAATTTAAAGAAATAATTTTTTCAAAGACTTCAAAAAGATGCTCTTGATCGAAAAGGATGAAGATTTGCAACAGAAAGGCGGCTTAACATGCAAAACCCCTGAAATAATAATAATAATAATAATAATAATAATAATAATACTTTAACTCCACACTGAAGTTTGGCAAATACCTATCAGGGAAATGAAAATAATTTTAAGTACAGAAATGGATGTTTTAAGAAGATCAGCTGGACAATCTATAATGGATATAATACAAAATAAAGGAAATCAATGGTGTGCAAGAGAATCCGGACATCGTAGACATTATAGAAAAGAAAAGAATACAGTAGTATGGCCATGTCAAAAGAATGCCAGAGCAAAGATTACCTAAACTCATCATGGGATGGATCCCAATGGAAAGGAAGAAGAAAGGAAGACCAAAGAAAACCTGGATAGAGAGTGTGCAAGCGGCTATGATTGTCAGAAGCCTGGAGGAAGATAATCGATGGACAGAGAGGAATGGCGTTTGGTTTACGGAGACAACGGCAGCTGTCATAACGCCGGTTGATGGATGAACGAATGCATGAATGAAAGAATGAATGAATTAATTGATAATAATAAAAGAGGGTTACAATATTGTTGTTTGCAACTAAGAATTATAATTATTTATTTCAGACTAATGTAAATGATAATAGAAAAAAATCATTGTTTGGACTAATGGACAAGAAGAAACTGTCTGTTGAAATAGTGGGGAACTGCAGCGGTAGCATCAGCAGTAGTAAGTCTAAATAGTAGTAATCTATCCGTCTATGCCTATACATCATCTTCACGGATGCTCCTTTGCGGGTGTTACATAACCAAGACTAATTTATTTACGTTTATTTCCTTACTGATATCTGCGAGTGGCAAGCTGTTAGCTTATCTCATCAAATAGATACTTAGTAGGCAATTAAGTTACTACTTGCAAGGGGAAAGGCCGATTAAATTTTGCTCAGAGGTTTTAATTTAAGTTTAAGTTATTTAAGAGTCCGAAAATCTTCAACATCAGGAACCACTTAAAAAGTGTTTTACAGAATCTCGGCAATTAAAAACCTCGCTATCGCTCGATTTTTCATCTTACTCGTTTCTGTAAAAAACCACTTCCCAACCTCACATTGTAATAAACTACTGGGGATTCTTTATAACATGGGACGCGAAAAAAAATTCAGTTCCAATCATATACCATGCGCATGCGCCAACAAACGCGAAGCTGTTTACACTACGGAATCGCGGGATGCAGCAACATATACACAATATTTAACTAACCTAAAAGCTAACCTAACGCAATTTAAGTACTCTAACCTATGAAAGACAAACTTAAAAGCTAACCTAACTCAATTTAAGCACTCTAACCTGTGAAAGAATATGTGTACAGTTAGTTGGTACGTACCCTATGTTGGCTACACTGGAACACGATTTTGTTTTTGCTTAGAATATTCGTTAAAATCAATATGGCTGCCAGTTTTCATGCTAAGTATGTAGTTAAATATCATAGAAAAATATATTGAAATAATCGTTAGAAAAAATGTAAAAATCATTATAAACGGTGGGAAATAATTTGAAAAAAAAATGAAACCCTAAGAATAAAATTTGACAGGAGTTCATGAAGGAATTTTAAAAAAAATCACGTCACATGTTTTTATTAATTTGGTAATTTTTAGCGAATTCTGAAGAAGCTATTAGGTTGTTCTCATGAAAAGAATTCTGAAAAAAAAAATTACAGAACTTCACAGATCATATCTAGGAGACTCCGAAATAAGAATGGCCAATATACGCATGTGTTTGTGCGCGCGCGCGCGCGTGTGTGTGTACATTAACGCTCTAGCGGCTGCAATTTTTGTTCTATCAGACCCAAACTTGGCATATAGCAATCAATTAAAATAAGTAAGGCAGTGTACGTTAATCAGCACAATAGAACTATTAGGTATAAAAGTTCACCTGAAACTAGAATTTAAAAATCGCTCTACCGGTTACAAATTTCGATCTTTCGCAACGAAATTCAGTATATGCTATTAAAACAAAACGAGGAAGGTATCCTCAAAAAATCTGCGAAATTTGAACATTACAAGTGGACATTTACCTGAAACTCGACATTAAAAATTCCCTCTAGCAACTGCTATGTTTACTTCGTCGCAATGTCATGCCATACAAGTAAATTTGCCCTTAAATTAGATATATTAGTTTCATTTATTTAATATTTTAAATGAAGTAATGGAAAAATGAATCAGTACATATTTAAATTGGGTTTAAATTATACAACAATATGTGCCTTGTTACGCAGCGAGCCCGGGTTCGATTCCCGGTCGGGGCAGGCTCCTGGGTGAGGTTTTTTCGGGGTTTTTCTTCATATGTAAGACAAATGTCAGGATGCTTAGGGCCTAACGGTCCCCGAAAATCATCCGGCCATCATCCTTATCATTATCATCCTTCGCCGGTGTGGAAAGCAACGGGAAGCTACCACACCTATAATTCTCCAGTAAAGCTGCAAAACATAACATGAAAATGCTATGATTGCTGTGAAAGACCTGCCCTCGGGCAGAATTACTATGGATGGATGTATAAGATACTCTTACGTGTATGCACGATTTAGTTTTCTCTGCACTCCGACTGTGTCATCAGAAATTGAGTTTCTCAAATTTAATAAAAATAATATATATTCAGTAAATCAGCAAAATCGGACCATAATTTCGACTTGCTGAGTAATTTGCTTAGTTTACGCAGTTCCTGCCTGGCGAAACTTTATTCACTTACTTTTAGAAAAAAAAAAGAAAGAAAGAACTCTAAACTAAAGTTTACTGGATTTAATTAATGCAAAAAGTTGTGGCACAAATGACTGATGCACCTGTTCCGGATGAAGACTAATGGAAGGTTCATGTGAACAAGGTAATGGACATTCATGTTAAAAATTAATTGCAAGTAACCAAATAGCTTCCTTTCACAAAAAAATCTGCATTTTGTCCTAATGACATGCAAAAACTCCACGGTGCGACATGTCTAGAATGTCCTTAGCAAACATGCGGGGCTGGCTTCACGTCCACATGCGTTAATCACAGAGATGGGCGATAAATCAATCAATATAGGGGTGACATGTCAGAAAGTTAAGTCCTCCGCCGTTACAGTAGATTTTCTCAACCTGCAGCTGCTGCTATTGTAGCTAACCAAATTCTTAATGACGCTGGATGGCCACCAGTGTAAATCCTGGTAGATCTGCACCAAGGCATGATGTCATAAACCGCTCGGATACGGCGATAATAACATGTATTTATTGTAAAATAATTAAAGAACTTACCTTATTCATCACAGATATAGGGTGCCAATACGTTTCTGACCGCTGACGGTCAACTTGGAGCTAGTCTTCCCATGAACTCCAGGCTCCAACTTCGTCTTTGACTTCTTCTCAACTTCCTGATTCGTCGTAGGCGCTGCTCCACGAATCTCCCAAACTAGATTCGTTAAAGACCTTGGACGACTCAATCTTCGTGACCTCTTCTCCGGTAGCTTTGCCCCTGCACCCGAATCCCCTGACGTTCTTCCCCCTGAGTGACTGGAATCCAATGTTCCATCCAATTCCATTGCTTGCTGAAGATTACTTAAAGATTTGTATCTTATATTAAATAACGGCGAACTTGCTTTAGTAACTGTACCACCAGCTACTTGGCTTGGTGGCGAATTACTCTTCTGTCGAAAAAGTCTACCCCTCTGGGTATTACCATTCTTAACATACATCTTGCTTAACGGTGGTTTATCTTTTGGAGTTGTCACAGTCGTCTCTTTACTTGAAACGCCTCTTCTTGTACGCTTCTCTGCTTGGAGCTTTTTAGTGGGGATAGTTTCAATTGGAGGTGGTATAGGTTTATCTCCGGATGGCAGAAGTGAAATATGTCCAGGGGTTGAATTTGGAGAATGTGGCGGTGAAACAGGTTCCAGAGGAGCTGGTTGAGATGTATCAGCAAAAGGCGATTTTATGTTCTTGGGTAAAGGAGCAAATCCACGTACATAATCATATATTTGATCAATCTCGTCGTAGTCGTCTATATGTGAACTAGGCACTCTATTCTCATCTCTTGTGTGACTGTGACTATGGTGGTGGTGATGGTGATGATGGTGATGATTCGCTGAATCAGATGAAGCGCTTCTTCTTAAAAAATACCCAGTCTTCACAGACGAACTATGATTATTCGTCCTCAACGCTTTGGAATCTCCGAGTTTCCCATCCAAGACTTGTATTCTGTCAGCAACATCCGAAACTAGTCGAGAGCACTTCTCTACAAGTCTCTGGAACTCTTTCATTGACCTCAAATTCTCATCGTTTCTCGTTCTTTGCAGTTTTAACGGTGCTGCTAAGGGAAGTGCTATAACAGCGCCTGTTTCTTTCTGCAATGGAAGAGCGAAAACGTGTTCTTCTTCGAATGTTGACAGCAATCGAAGTTCTGGGACGAAGTGATTTGGACTTTTGAGTCCTCGAGGAGATGTGCCGTGTACTAAACGTACTGTGATCGGCATTCGTTTGCTGAGCAAGTTCTTAGCCGTGTGTACGCCGCTGATGTTGTCTTCCCTTGCAAGTGCACTGAATCTTCCTCTCTGGTCCATCCCCAACAGCACAGTGTCTCCTCTAGAGTCTACACATCTCAAATACCTTCCTTTTGATCCACCACCTAGCTGCACTTCTCCAGAAGGTACAAGTGTTTCCCCTGCAGCCACAGTGCGTGCGCCATCTGCTGTTACTCCTCCGTCTTCATCGCAACGAGCTACAATCGCCCGAACAGGATCACGTACAAGACATCCTGCTTCTAACCGTCTTCGTGCCAGTTCAGCTACACTTTCAATACATCGGACTGCTCTTCCTTCCTCGCTTAAGAGTTCGAAGTAACCAGGGTATGAGTCAGGGATAGCTAACCGAGGACCAACAGCAGCTACCCTACGGCCTTCTTTCAGTTTGACAGCCTGTGCAGCGATCTTATGACGACGTCCTGCCGATACGAGCAATGCTGTGGACTGCAAACCAGGACTGGGTAGAGTGGGAACGCCTAAACCGCCGTACTGGCCTTTGATGATCTTCACTACTGCTGGTAGTTTGTGTTTGGAGACGAATTCGCGAAGATAGTGGCCTTCGTCTGCCCAACGGGCAGCTGCCACAACTATCTGCCCGTCTGTGGCGGCCATATTTCACCTCAGTGACATGTCTTCCAGCACCATCTGCAAAGAAACAATACAACTACTTTATATTCTTAAAAAACTCGCACACTGTATATTGCAGTTACACATTACTAACAGAGAAATTTAGAACAAGAGTTTACACGAATGCTGAGGTGAAACCGTTTTGCACATTTATTATTCCCACTTCAATTTTATCAGGAATCATTTTCTTCTACTGAATTATTATAATAATGATATTAAGAATATAGTACAATATTAAAAATTACTTTTAACATTTCTTGGGATAATAACTAAGATTAAAATTTTGGAAACGGGTATAGTGTAATGCAGTAGTTTCAGGTTAACTACACACATAATAGGGTGAGTGTGTCGATAACTGAAATCGAAATAGTAAACAAGAGGAATAGTATGAGTCAATTGTTCATCACCGTACACCAATCAACTCCCTGTCAGTATCGAACCGGGAGATCTATGAGAACGCGGACACAAGCTCTGTAGGTACATCCCTATGCAGGGTTAATATTCTCCAATAATTCCCTTTGTATTTACCTCACTCAAACCATGGTTAATGTTATCCCATTTCATTCTTGACTTATCTACTGGGAGTTTTTCTGCAATAAATTAATATGCCTCTCTTTCATTCTCCTTTCTTGTACTGCCCATCGAAGTCTACGAGACTCAACCGTTCTTATTCTTATTTACATTTGGTTTCCCATAAAGATCACGTAGCTCACTCTTATGAGTCTTGTTCATTCATGTATCTTGTTCGTCTCTTTTTGGGCAAACATTTTTCTAAGAACTTTATTCTCGAATACTCGTAATCTTTATTCCTCGCTTAAAGTGAAATATATTTCGCATCTATACAATATAACTTGAATAATATATCGCTACATTCAGAGTTTTAAATACCACTCACTGATTTGCTCACTTTTGCAATATAATTTTACTTCAAATAAACATTGTTATTCCGGTATCTAATAGCAGAACCAGAAGTTGATTTTGAATAATTAATTCAATATGGTATGTGGTGAATTCACAAGAGATTTAGTTCTGAACGATGGAAAAGGTATCATTATAGGGAGCAATGAATTGGAATATATAGATAAGACGATAATATTAAACATAGGATAAGGAGAGAAAATAAGCAACTTACTTACTTACTCACTGGCACTATCGAACCCGTAGGTTCATGGCCGCGTGGACATAAGCTCTCCATACATCCCTATCCTGAGCTAATGATTTCCAATCATTCCCTATATAATCTACTTCCCTCAAATCATAGTTAATGTTATTCTCCCACCTCATTCTTGATCTATCAACTGGGCGTTTTCCTTCTGGCTTCCTACAAGAAGCTTCCATGCAAGTCTTTCATTCCCCATACGTGCAACATGTCCTGTCCATCGCAGTCTACGAGATTTAACTTTTCTTATTATATCTGGCTTCCTATAAAGACCATGTAGTTCATTGTTACGTAGTCTTCTCCATTCATCTGTTTGTTCATCTCTCTTTGGTCCAAAAATGTTCCTAAGTACTTTATTCTCAAATACTTGTAATCTCCTTTCCTCCCTTAAAGTAAGAGTCCACATTTCGCATGTCCACATTTCGCATGTCCACATTTCGCATGTCACATTTCGCATGTCCACATTTCGCATCCATATAATATAACTGGTAGAATAATAGTTTTATATATTTTCAGTTTAACGTTTTTTGAAAGGAGTTGGGACATCAAGAGTCTCTGCAATACATAATAATTAAAGGGAATACAGTATTATGGAACAATACTATTTTTAAAGACATTAAAATAAATGTGTTAGTCTGTAGTTCAGTGCCTGGTTACATTATGAAGCGGAAACCTTGAAACTAAATTAAAATTTGCGGTCAACATTATTGGCACTAGAAATGGGTTTCTTACGACGTTCAGTCAGTCTATACTGGAATGAAGTTATTATGTAACATGTGAATAAAGTAAATTCAGTTATAGATTTTCTAAAATACAGATAATTGCAATAATATATTCTTCTTTTCCTTGCAAGGATTGAACCTTTTTTGGTTCGTTCCGGCTCCAAGTATTATAGCTGTTGTGTCCACCTCTTTCATGGGTGTCCCCGATCTCCTTTTCCTCCTCTTGATTCATAGTTCAGACTTTCCCTAGGCAATCTGTTGGTATCCATTCTGCAGACATTTTCATACAATATCCATTCTGCAGACATTTTCAAACAATATCCATTCTGCAGACATTTTCAAACAATTTTCTCATATACTCTTCTATTTTATTTGTCAAACTGAATTTTTGTTGTTGTTTACGGATGTACTTACAACAAGAACTAATCGTTATCTCAGTAAAAAAAATAATTTAATAAGTCAACGTTTCAATCCCCTTATGCGAGATCATTTTCAAGACATGGTTGTTTATAATACATAGTTACCATCACCAACACAATTTTTTATACAAATTTAAATGAAGAAATCTAAAATTATAAATTTAATTTTAAATTTGTTCAATTAAATTTGTATAAAAAATTGTCTTGGTGATGGTAACTTGTATTATAAACAACCATGTCTTGAAAATGATCTCACACAAGGGGATTGAAACGTTGACTTGAATAAATATATTTTTTGACTGAGGTATCGATTAGTTCTTGTTGTAAGTATTATTATTAACTACTCTCTGTGAATAATATTCAACAAATATACTCAATTTTTACGGATATCTTCACTTCGTTTTTATCCATTAAGTAAATCCTGCTATAAATCGTAAATATTTAATTTCTGCTGCTTCTATTATTTTTAATTCACTGGGACTGCAATAATATGAACATCCGAATGGATGATGAAAGATTACCAAGGAGAGTTTAGGATTTGATTACAGCATGAAGGGAAGGTACAGGTAGACCAGAAAACAATTGGCTGTAGGATATAAATAAAGCTATGAATGAAAAAGGATTGCAAGAGCTGGACTGGGAAGACAGAGATTTGGAGGCAAATGATAAGAGTATCACAGGAAGATGAATTAATACATTGTAAACCGGTTCAAGATGATAGCCTAATTGTTAAACATGTCCTCACTTTATTCTATAATTTTCAACAATAATGAATATTTTAACGCTCCTATTGAAAACATGATGAAACTCGAGAAGGTAAGTTCTGTTCTCGAAATTACAATGTTTTGCACTGAAAATAGGTTCCAATGATTTTATGCAGTATCACGCTAAGGCAATACAGTACAAGCCAGAAGGTTGAGGGTTCGAGTCCCGGTGGGGTCAGGAGTTTTAAACTGACCCAAACCTTCTGGCGGCACTATGGCCCTGGGGTCGACTCAGCCTCTAATGGATACTTATCCAGGGGTAAAGGCGGCCGTCACGCAGGGCTAACAACCCGGCTGACATTAAGTGCAGACTGTCTAGAAAAAGTGGGAGCCTTAACCTCCTACTTCCCCAAAGGGCCTCCCGAGGCCTGTAGTGCGATCACTTGACCTTTTTATCTAAATAATTCACCGGCACTCTCGAACCAGGAGATTAACGCCGTGCGGACATGAGCTCTTCATACATTCGTATCCTGAGCCAATTTTTATATAGTCTATATAACTATTCTGTACGTGTTTGTCAATCTACTTCTCCTAAACGACTGGACCGATTTCGATTAAATGTTTTGTGTGTGTCTGATTGGGTCGCTCGATGGTTTAGATTCACAACTGGACCGTCTAAAACCATTAGGTGTTGGAGTTAACCTATGTCTTTTTTCAACTTGCATAATTTCCCTTAATGTGCTAATGATAATGATAAGGGCGATGATGATGGTCGGATGATTTCCGGGGACCGTTGGTCCCTAAGCTTCCTGCCACTTGTCTTACAAGTGAGGAAAAACTCCGAAAAAACCTCACCCAGGAGCCTGTCACCCCGGACCCGCTGCGTGATAAGGCTGCATGCTACCTTGAGACCACAACGGTGGACATAATAATAATAATAATAATAATAATAATAATAATAATAATAATAATAATAATAATAATAATAATAATAATAATAATAATAATCCACAACATCTATATAGGGCCTATGACCCGCGCCATTTTCACGTTTCTTCCATTTGGTCGGCAATACAAATAAGTTCTGGCAGCTCTGCTCTAAAGAATAACTTTATTAAAGCAAGATGAATTAATAAGGTTTAAATAAACCGAAGAAAAAATTAATTAGAATTTAAGTCACTTTTGTCAGAAGTTGATATAAGTAAAATAATAACAAAGAACACAATTCTGCATGGATGATCGATTTCTTTAGTGAAGCTAGACAATTGTGTGCGGCAATCTTTAATAACAGCGTGTAATTTGTGGTTACGCATAAAGAAATGTTCACAAATCAGTTTGATCACTTCTGCGCAAAATTGTAACCAACACAATGTCTTTACAATAATTGCTCATTAAATTTACAGCTACTGTAACGTAATGTTTGATTTTCGTTATGACTTATTTGAAACTGTAACAGGCAAAAAAATCAATGAATGACTATACAGGATGTTTCAAAACTCAATGACTAAATTTGACGAATTGATTTCCCACATAGAGAGAGAAGAAAAAACGTGCATTACAAAATTAATATGGAAAAAGTATAATTAGTCCACCGCCCGGGTTCGATCCGCGGTTCGGATAAGTTTCTTGAGTAAAGTAACTTTAGGCCCAAATGGCCACAGATCATCATCTGGCAATCACAATTATCCCATATTTGTCTTGTTAAGTATGAATCAATGAGTGTCTTAAATGTTTGTGTTGCCTCGGAAGTGGCTCTGGTATTGAGCTGATCCCTCATCCAAGAGGCCCTCAATGTCCTTGTGTGTCAAAAAAGTATGTGTGTGATGCAGAATTTAAAATCCTCTCCCGACAGGTCGTATCACTGTAAGGCCAAGGTGGCTCGTGGCATGTAGAACTACTCATAAAGAGAGAGGTTGAATAAGGTAATGAGAGAGAAAAGTGTAATTACAGAATTATCAGTTTTTATGGGTCTATTAAATTATCAGATAAAATGATCAGTGTCATCCTACCTGAAGACATGTCACTTAAGTATAGTTATTATAGTTAGTGGATTGTTTCATGCCAGATAAGGTGGGATTGTTAAAGGTACACTTACAAATCGTTTGGCGTCTCTGCTCCGCGACATTGCCTAGTTGAAACCTTGCAACACCCCACTGTAAAATTCTTTGCTTGCACTCGGAACGTCTATGCAATATTGATCATCGGATATGATCTAGAGAAATAACTCATTTTCACTATCATCACTATGAAAGTTCTAGACTTTTACTGTAGATATTACAGTCCTCGAGATTTTAGGTCTAATGCAAGAGACATATTTCAGATAATAGAGTAAAATAATGTTTAAATTAAAATGTTATTTTCCGGAAATTAAATAAAAATCTCACCAATTTCCAAAGCTTTCCCTCTCTATTTAACATACTCCAACTTATCCTAATTTACTCTAATATAATTCAACCGATGCAACTTTGAAGGTGAAAAAACACTTCTGTATAATGCATAATGCGTTTCCAGAATAATTGAGTATATCTTTAATTTCATTTTGCATCTCATTCTTCTTCTTCGTCACGGTTTAGGCTTATTTACTAGCCTGTTCCGGCTCCAAATTGTTGCTGTTTCCACCTTTTATTTAGTCTACCCAAACATTAATCTTCCTCGTGGTGAATAGTTGTTTGCTGCTTTTGGTATTCTATTCTCAGTCATCCTTGCCAAGTATTCTTTCCAGTTTGTTCTGTATTTCACTATTGTTGTGTTTAATTCCTCTACTTTTAGTTGTCTTATTTCTGTGTTATGTTTTTTGTCTCTTCTTTGAAATCCTGCTATTGGTTTAAGGAATTTCATTTCAGCAGCTTGTATTCTGGCAGATTGTTGTGTTGTCACTGTCCATGTTTCGGATCCATAAGTAATAATAGGAACTGCATTGTCTCGTATAAATTCATTATAGAGTCCTTCCTGGCTTTATTTTTCAAAGTTCTTTTTAGTGTTCCTGTTATATAATTAAACTCATTTAGTTTGTTATTTATATCATTCCTGTTTGTAATTATTATTCTTTGATATTTTTAACTCCGTCACATGATACGGATAATATCTAGTTTTATGGACATAATTTTGATTGACAACTTTAATTTTTTATTAACATTTTCTTATTTCTTTAAATTTCTCTCATTTGTTATTAAGTATCGAATCCAATGATTTATTTCTACGAAAGACCACCTATTTAATGTTATTGATACCGACTTCCAGCACCAGTTTCTCAGTGTTATTTAAAATACTGTAATACATATGTGTTAGCTTTTACTATTTCCTCACTATCGCCTAAATGAAGCTTAAATAATAATAATAATAATAATAATAATAATAATAATAATAAGTATATTATTATTATTATAATTCACTGGAGTTTTAAACACAAGTTACTTTAGATATCTCCGTAGGAAACAATTAAGAGGAGTCAGGTCAAATCCTGCATCATGACTTCCTATCATCAGGTTCTTCCTTGTAGTACTTACAGAAACCGAGTAGGTATTCTCCAAATATATCCCACATAGACTTAACTTCACCAAGCTAAATAAATAAAACTATTGAACTATCTGTATTTGGAACCAATGCAAAAAGTCATGGAGGGACTAAAGGATGTAGCACGTGTAAATAAACAGCACAGTATATGCGTAAACTTGTACACACGTTAACTGGAAAGCAGTAACAACAGACAACGTGATAGATAAGTTTACTACCATATCTCCATAGGTTGGCTTCTCGGACCCTAGGTTCCCTATTTCAAATTGTTCAAAGTAGTATCCCCTATGTCCTGTTTAATTTTTGCACGCTTTTACAGAATCACTCTGTATAAACTTAAACTTAGTAAGTTATTAAAAAAGCTCTCAATAGATATTAATTTTTGGACCTATATACTTTATATATGTAAAAGGATATGGTCCACTCAACCAGAAGGTAGAAGAAAACGAGGAAGACCGAAACTGCAATGGAAGGATGAGGTGGATGGAGATGCTAGAGAGTTGGGATTGAGAAACTGGTGGAGAGAGACACAGGACTAAGCTAATTGGAGGAGACTCCTTGAGGAGGCCAGGACTCAGGAATGAGTTGTTGCGCCAATGATGATGATATCCTTTATTATTTTTTAATTGGTATCTCCAACTCCTATCAACATAGGATACATTTTTAACGCTACACATGAGAGCATACGTTTTGAAAATATATAGTCTTAATAACTACATTCTGAATATGTTTAGTAAGCTTGTTAGAGACTACTGCAAATATTGCACTAATCTTTTGCAATCAAGCCAACACGATCGGAGTTCAATGGTGACCTTTGCCCGATTGATCAAGTATACCTTAGTAATATTCACACCACACCCAAACAGAATTCAATGGCGGAAATGACCCGATCAGCAGAATTACATTGCTAATTGAGGTCAGAATGATGCATTAAAAATCTTCTTTTATTTCACAAAGTCATGATTTTGCAATTTTTAAAAGTAGCACACGTCAAGATATCGTGTAAACACTTCTAGGAACGCTACTGCATCATTTTGGAGACAAATTATATTCACACCTTCCTTAGTAGCTAACCCCATGGTGCGACAGCTTTAAAATGCTCTTAGCATGCTAGAAGGCTGCTGGCATCACATCCACACGTGTTAATTACTGAGATGAAAATCATTCGGCTAGTATAGGGGTAATTAACACGTCCTCAAGCCGTTATAAGCTAGGTCGCTACTTATTGTTGCTACCCAAATTCCTCATGACTACGAGAGAGCACAGCTCCCATACTGGACCGATTTTAATTAGGTTTTTACCATCATTTGGGGCACGCCATAGCGTAGTGGTTAAGGCACTGCGCTACAAGCCGGAGGGTCGAGGGTTCAAGTCCCGGTGGGGTCAGGATTTTTAAACTGATCCAAACCTTCTGGCGGCACTATGGCCCTGGGGTCGACTCAGCCTCTAACGGAAATGAGTACCAGACGCTTGTTCTGGGGGTAAAGGCGGCCGTCACGCAGGGCTGACAACCCGGCTGACATGAAGTGCCGATTGTCCAGAAAAAGTGGGAGCCTTAACCTCCTACTACCCGAAGGGCCTCTTGAGGCCTGTAGTGGGATTACTTTACTTTTACCATCATTTAGATAATTTTTGGGAACAATTAACGCATAAAACATATTACCGTCGTACTATAGGACCGCACCTAAACAAATCAATCAGTGCACTAAAGAAGTAGGTTTTTACGCTTAAATGCTAACGCTGCCTAGACCATAACAAATACACCAAATTAATGTACACAGAATTGAATATCTAAAAAAAAAATCTATAAAAAAGTCTGAGGCAGTATATGTCTATCTTTTACGGATAACTCATAACCATTTTTGTCTTTCAGCTTATTGATGCCAAGAAGATCGGGGTAAGTAGATTTCCGCGCAATGCCGGACAATCAGCACGGAGTATCTAAAAATAATTACGATATAAATTTATAATTATCTTCCTACTATTAAGCTAAACATAAAAGCACATTTAATTTATTTACGCGTAATAGTGCACGCCGGATATTAGCTAGTGTCATATAAAATAAGAAGTGAGCTTTGAATATGATTAGATGCGTAAAAATTATCCAGTGTAAGGTATATATATATATATATATATATATATATATATATATATATATTAATTGGTGTTTCTCGTATAATGTATCATATTTATATTATTATTATTATTATTATTATTATTATTATTATTATTATTATTATTATCGTATCATTATTGTTATTACCCTATAAAATGTTGTTTGTACATGAAATTTACATTGCTACATTTATTGTATCTTTAACTGTTTATAATTAGTATAGTGTATATATATATTTGTCAAATATTTATTTGTATTTGTGCTGGTTGAGTGGAAGAGAGGGCCTTATGGCCTTAACTCTGCCAGAATAAATAAAGTATTATTATTATTATTATTATTATTATCCTTAAATAAAATCTTAACATTTTTCCCTATCGATAGATAGAATCGCTGGATTTACAAATCCTTGTACTCGACTCTCTTGCTTTGGTGTAAGTTTTTATTCGTCTTAACACAGAAGAAGTTATTTCTGCGGATTCAATTGTAATGGGACCCATCAATACATATACAATTTGTAAAAGTTGGAATAGCTGCTGGAAAGACAAATCTATGCTCAATATTTTGGTTGGGCCTGGACTCCCCTCTGAATGTATTTTCTAATTAAGGTGCACCACCTTCAATAAAGTGAAACAGCTAAATTATGTCATGACTACAACCCAACTAGTTGCAGGTTTAAATTTCAAAGGAAATGAAGTTGTTTATGCAGATGAAAGTAAGGGGGAGCTACATTTGGGTCGGATCGTGCGCATCTTCTCCGTCCCAGTGTTTATAAATATTATTTATCAATAACCTCACATCGTGTAACTTTCCCTTTTTCACGGTACACCCAACATAGCAATCTCAATATCCCTACCGGGGACATCACACTTTTGGTATTCTTAATAGCTTATCCATTTCAAGCTTTTACAATACAGTGTTAACAGGGATTGAGAGAGAGATAACATATTTTAAATTTCATATTTAGAAGATATACTTTAACATCTAATGCTATAACGATTCCAGGATTCAGTAATCTGTTTGTATTTAACTTCACTTATCTAATTTCAATGACTATTTAACTCATGCCCCAAATGGTAGTCAATGGACAATCACATTTCAATGAATTTTGTTTTACAACCAATGACAGTCGTGTTTCATGTCCCTCTTTATCGACTTCTCTTTATCAGCTCCTGCTTTTGTGATAAAAAAGCTCCTTTTTAATATTCTGAACAGGTCAGATCATTATTTTTCTCCAATAAATATGTTGAATAATGAACAGATCCCTTGATTTTACTGAGCTGTTTACTAAAAAAATAAATGAATAACCTATAATGTTGATTATATTAAACAGTTTGATGTGTTTCATTATTTCTCCATTAGGGTGCATTCTTACAATATTGCGATCCTGTGTGGAAAAAAAATAATAATTTGTACAAGTTGCAGTGAATATACATAACCTCACATTTCTGATTTTTTTTCAAACATCGCCGTTTGCATTAAATATATAAGTTACATATTTTAAAATACTGGTAACTATATTTAAATAATGATTTTTGAGTAAACAGCTTAATCTTATTCGTTAATAGTCCTAATAAATGCCACTCTTGATTTTCCAAATCCTCTAGATAAATTCACGAGTCATTTCGTGACTCGTGAATGTATGGTTGATTTGGAAATCACTCGTGACATTACTTATGATAATGTGAGATGGTCATCATCATCTTCCTTCCATGTATTAGGCCTGGTGGCCCGTTACGGCCTCTTGCCATCTTTTGAGTGGTCTTTTCAAATATCTTCTTCTTCTTCGGGGATGATAATTCAAAATCTGACGAGAGATGCGAGATCGATCCATACGCTGAAGGTGTTGTAGCCAATTATTTCTATATGTAGTTATAATTGTCCATAACCGAAGTGATTTGAAGTTCTTGAAGGATATCTACATTTTTCTTTTTGTGTATCCAGCTGTTATTCCCATGAACTTCATTTTGCTAGCTGTCAATCTGCTTATAATAGTCCAAGCTTCGTTCCCATAGGTAAGCATTGGTTTCCCTAAGGTTTTGTAAGCTCTTATTCTTGTATGCCTTTGTACTAAAGATGGTTTAAAAACTCTATTAATGGTTCCCATGGATTTATTATAATTTTGAATTTTAATTAATATATCAATTTTGCTGTCATAACTAAAATTATATCCAATATATTTGAATAAGGAAACGTGTTCAACTATCTTATTATAAACACAAGTTTTGTTACGAACGTAATCTTCCTTTGAAACATATGAGATGGTGTTTATAATTAATCCTGGTAATTAAACTTCATCCCAACCTATGTTGCCTTGACGACTGAGGAAAAGCAAGAAAATATCTCGTCGCACTGCAATTTGTACCCGGGATCTCCCAAATACTAACACTTCTTCTTGAGACAACTCACCAGTAATGCAACAGTTTATTTAATATATATATCATCATCCTTCACGGATTGGGTATTTGCCTGTTCCAATCTCACATCTGTTCAGCCCAGCGCTTTCTTGGTCGTCCTACCGTTCTTCGTCCTCCAGGATTATACATCAGTGCCATCTTTGGTATCCTATCCAGTTGTTACAGTAAATGTTATAGTTTTAGTATTATTTGAAGTAGGTATATAATTCATAGATTAAGTTTATTATTATTATTGTAAAGTAAAGTAATCCCTCTACGGGCTTCAGAAGGCCCTTGGGGTAGTAGGAGGTTAAGGCTCCCACTTTTTCTGGACAATCGGCACTTGATGCCAGCCGGGTTGTCAGCCCTGAGTGACGGCCGCCTTTACCCCAGAACAAGTGCCTGGTACTCATTTCCGTTAGAGGCTGAGTCGACCCTAGGGTCATAGTGCCGCCGGAAGGTTTGGGTCAGTTTAAAAATCCTGACCCCACCGGGACTTGAACTCTCGACCTTCCGGCTTGTAGCGCAGTGCTTTAATCACTACGCTACGGCGTGCCCCATTATTATTATTATTATTATTATTATTATTATTATTATTATTATTATTATTTGGTGGAAAGTAAACTATTGTATGGTGCGGAAACGTGGGTATTAAGCAGAGAGCAGGCATATTAACTATTGACGATAGAGATGGACTTCTGGAGGAGGGCTTCTAGAAATTCAAGAAGAGATAACATTAGAAATACTAAAATCAGAGGCATAATGTATGTTCAAGTAGATGTTCTACAATTTATTGAAGAAAGAAGACTGAAATGGTTTGGCCACGTAAAAGAGGATGTCAGATGACAGACACCAAAATTATAGTAAATTTTGAAGCGGAGAGCAACAGAAGAAAGCAGAGACCAAAAGAACAGGGGGTTCAAGGAGTGCATTGGAGTATGGAGCCGAGAGGATTAACAGAGAGCGATGCAGAGAATAGGAAATTATGGATGAGTTAAATTTACAATGACTTGTAGGAAAACTACTGTATTGTAGAGAAATTTCTAATAAAGATTATTATTATTATTATTATTATTATTATTATTATTATTATTATTATTATTATTATTATTATTATTATTATTATTATTATTGTAGAGCAATAACAGCAATGATGAATGGAGTCTTGTGGAACAGACATATAACCAGAAAAAAATGTTACAAATATATAATTCAATAGTGAGAAGTACTGTCACATATGGAGCTGAAGTTTGGAAATTCATCAATAACTTAGAACAAAAACTTATGTCGCTGGAAATGGATTTATTGAGGAGAGCAGCAAGATGTTCAAAGTTAGAAAAAAAAAAAGAAATACTGTCATACGAGAAAAAATTAATATTAGATATTCAATAGTAGATTATATAAGATATAAGAAATTAAATTGGTATGGGCACGTACGACGAATGCAAGAAGAAAGGTTACCCAGGAAAACATTGGAATGGTGTCCACCTGGAAGAAGGAGGAGAGGAAGACCTCGAAACTCGTGGATGTAAGAAATAAGAACTGGAATGAGAACAAGAGGACTGGTGGACATGGAGTGGATGGATAGAGACAAGTGGAGAAGAAAAATAAAACTTCAGACACAGAAAGATGTGTATACATTGAAAATCTGTATACAAATAAATTATTAGGCTATTATTATAAAAAGTACAAACTTAATAGAAATAAACAGGCTACTAATTAAACCAAAGATTGTAATCGCGATATGATTTCAGATGCTATAGCGTGTATAAAAATAAGAGTAAGATAAAAAGTTTTGACTTTTACTTTCTGAACCATGGTTCCACTGCTCATTTCTCATTAAGTTTATAATTGCAGATGTTTTTATAAAGAAAAGGAAGCAATGTGTAGTGAATGTGTGAAATCATGGTCACAAAAACATGAGAAATTATTTAGGTATGGTATGGTTCGCTTGGCCTTTCTCTTCTGCACATGCGCTCTCTCACTTTCCTTGTCGGGACGACCCACTGTGGCCTTTCTTCACCTTCGTAATAGGTAGTCTAATAAACATCAACTTCCTACGTCTAGAACAGAGGTACTCAACCTTTTTCAATCACAATGTGACATTGCTACAAGATTTTCCATTCTAAAAAACCGGGCAATGGAACATTCGCAAATAACGACCTTTCGTTCGCAAATAACGACCTTACGAAAATCCGTAAATTGTAACTCGACACAGTCGTCTTCCGAATCGGAAAAAAAAATCAAAATAACAGATTGCTTTTCGAAAATTATTCTAACATTCCAAAGCATATTATATTGGCTAGAAAAGTTGGAAGACTTAAAGAGAGATGGGAGGGCAGCATAATTGAAGATAATCAATTCAGTTGGTCTTTACTTGATGAAAATCCATATTTATTAATTAAATAAAAATAAAAGTTTTATTTGATACAGTGTACCGAAACAGCTGTCACTGAATTATATAATAAATATGAAAATCAAATAAAACTACGTTTTATTTTTATTTAATTAATAATTGAAGATATTAAGATCTTAAATAATTGGTCCACCGCTGTGGTCTCGATGTAGCGTGCTGCCTTGTCACGCAGCGGGCCCGGGTTCGATCCCCGGTCGGGACAGTTTTTTCTGGGTGAGGTTTTTATCGGGGTTTTTCCTCACCTGTAAGACAAATGTCAGGAAAATTTTAAGGCCCAAACGGTCCCCGAAAGCATATGGCCATCGCAATAATCATCATTCATATTCATCTTAGGTTAAGATTAGGAACTCTCCTAGCGCACCATTATCATCATCATTTATCATATCTTCGGGACAACGTAACCCCACCTTCCAGGCGCCCCAACCTCAGAAGTGGGTTACAAATACACCATGCCAGGAGAGAAACCAGGAATGTCGAAAAGACAAACCTGGGGCATTTGAAAAAAAAAATCTTAAATAAATAAAAACTGGAAGAATGAAACTCGGGACAGGAAAGTCTGGTATAAGCTTCTGAAGGCGGCCAAAACCCACAAGGGGCTGTCGAGCCATTGATGATGGTGATTCCAAAACATAAATACGAACTAATATACTCACTATGGGTTAAGTTTCTTGCCTCTACTCCCGAGGGTTGAGGATTCAAACTTTGGACGAGGTCGAAAGATATTTTCAGGAAGGAAAAAATCAAGGTACAAGTCCTCGGGAACAACATTAATCCGTGGGTCTCGAGTTTGGTGATTTTTGAATTCGTAAAAGAACCTGAAGTCTAAATTAGTGCAACAGAGCAAAATTTAATCGACCTTTCCCAAGCAATCTCTTAGACCCATAACCCTGACAATATTAGGACGATGTGAATTATGGAGAATCTTGTTTGAAGTTTAATTCCATTCTCATCCCTTAAGGAACCGCATATTTGCCTTAGGTTCATATTTCCGAATAATTATCAAAGCAGATGTCCCAAAATACCATGGCAATGGCTAGGATTTATATGCAAATACATGTTTGTTTTATATTAGTTAAAGCTAAAATATTGTTATATAAAATGCATTGGTTTAAGACACATTTGTTTTTCTATATTTGTCCGTATTTCCGGTATAGTACATATACCGGTATGTTTCTTCTAGTACATTTCCTGTCTGTGGAGGGTGATGGTGGCGTGTGTAGTTGTGTGTTCTTTTTTATCTTTTTTTTTATAATTGCACAAAGTGAGATATTTTATTATTTTTTATATGTGTACACATGATATATTTATGTATGAGTGTAGATGTGTATTAATGTGTATGGAGTGTAGACGTTGATTTGGGTATATTCATTGTTTTTATGCCTTTTTTATTTATGAATGTACGTCTGTAGCCATATATATGCATTTGTTATATACACATATTCTTTTTTTTTCTTGGAACAAAATATGCGCGTACGGCCGAACAGGCCCGTGCGCAATGTAAATAAAATGCATTACCCTTCTTTGGAAAAATGCCAATAAATTCCATTCCAACTATATTTTGGTTTTAAAGATAACATTGTCAGATAATCATTTCAAATTTATTTTACTAGCATATGTAGGCTATTTCAAAGCTAGATCCATAGTTATCTATGGAATATTGAAAACAAGTTGTGTGGTTAGCAAATTTGTTCTTTATTGCTGAACCCCCTGTGACAATACTATTTATTATACATGAAAATAGCAGGTCTAGTCCAGGCAATTAACCAAGCCACAGTAAGTAGATCACATGGTTCAAAGATTAAGCTTAAATCATAGATCAAATGCTACTCTACGTTAATGTGCTATATCAAATCTATTCAGTAGTGCAAGAAATATGAAGAGTCGTGTATGAGCTTTGAGTGGATCTACAGTGAGGTTTAAGTATTAATTCATTCAGTATATTAAATCTAAAGTTATGGCCTTTCAAGGGAAATTCCCAGTAAGAAGTAAAATTTGTATTCAGAATTCAATATTAGAGCAAGTAAATTCATTTGAATACTTAGGATATAATCTAACTTATAATGAGGAATGTGATATATCCTTGAAAATACAAAACTTTAATAAAACTTTAAGAATTATCAACCAAGTTTTTAAACCATCAAAAGTGCAGAGACACACAAGAATGAAAATCTATAAAGTTCTCGCTAGACCCATAATCTGTTATGGCAGTGAAGCTTGGACCATCAGAACTCAGGATGACCGTCATATTACAGCCACGGAGATGAAATTTCTGCGACGAACTGCAGGTTATAGCCTTCTAGACCACCAAAGAAATTCAACAATAGCCAGAGAGTTAAACATCGTACCTATATCTGATTACCTCCAAGAATATAGAAACAATTGGCTAGCCCATATCCAGCGCATGGATCGTCACAGAATACCAAAACAAATTCTTCACTACATTCCTCGAGGCAGAAGATCTGTGGGTCGACCTTTTCGGAGATGGCGGGAGACCGTAACGGGCCACTGGGCCTAATACTTGAAAGGCAGATGATGACGATGATTATATTAAATATAGTAGTTAAAATGCTACCAGATCGTAAATTCTGTAAAACTACGATTAGATGTTAATTATTTTCCGAATGAAAGACTATCTACATACAAGTGGTATTTTTTTGTAATACCTGCCACAAAAAGTTTATAACTATTTCTATATAATATTTATTCTATATTTTGAGAATATGCCTATTTAATTATGTGCACATATATATTTATGTCATTTAAATCCTAACCCTGGTCGTGATGAAACTGCGGACGTTTTTCATGCGGGAACTGGGTAAATTAAACGAATTTCTCAGCAAGTCGAATGTATGGCTCAATTCTGCTGGTTTATGTAATATACTCTCTATATTTTTCTGTTGTTAATTAAACAGTTTGTATCCAGCTACGTTGCAAGAAAACAAACAAATTAGAGTTTCAAACATACCCTCAACCCCAATGATTGTATCTCTCTGATTTTTGGAGAATACTTTTGTCGATTTATTCTCATGGCGTATACAGAGTTTTGTTGCAAAAAAAATGCTGCCGCCAGAACATTTCTTTTTTTAATTTTCGCTTCAAGTGAATCCCCACTTCTAAAAGTTCGATTTTGCTGGTTAAAGAACTCGACCTTCTCTTTCTTCATTGATTGCTATATCCCAAGTTTGGTTCCCCAAAAAATAAAGTTGCAGTCGCGTAACACACACACACACACACACACACACACACACACACACACACACACACACACACACACATATATATATATATATATATATATATATAATTTTGTCACAGTCATTTTCGTTGTCTACGAAGTAATAGGATCGATGAAGGTTTGTGATAATTTAATAAATTAATTTGCATTACAACTTCGAAATTTACATTCATTCGGAATTCGCTAAAACCCATGGATAAATACCGTAACAGGCAACATGGTTTAATATGTGAAAGATTATAATGAATCTAAACGTATTAAAATATTTTTCTCTAATGATAGGGCCCTATACTTCGGATATCCACGCAAATGCACGTTTTTTATACAAATTGGTTACACTTTCCAAACATTGTATTTATTTATTTTATGACTTAATTAAAAATATACTCGTTTCTATACTTTCCGTACATGTTTTCTGTTTTTGTAGTGAATTAATGGATTTAATATAATACTATTTTGACATTTATACTATATATTATGACTTTTTTTTTTCGATCTCGTGCATAAATTAGTGAACGATAATAATCTTATAAATGCTGCTATGTAGAAACTTGTATTTCAACTTTATTTATCAATTCAGAAAAATACAATTTCACCTGCGTGTCATTAAAATAGCAATTTCGAACTTTTCACTCTACTCTCCCTTCATTTTTTAAACTAGAATCTCCAATTCCTCTGCTTGTGACAATAAGGAAAAGAAACTAGTAATGTGTTTTCGTAGTGCAATTAATTGCACATTTGCGATTTGTGTGATTTTGTGAAGTGATATGCCAGGCAATTTGATTATACCTTATATCAATTTGTTTACTCAGATATAGTTTTCTTTGTTTAAAAATGTTCCGTGATATAAACGTCATAGTTTCAGAGAAAAAAGAAGGATAAACATAGTTGTTTTGCATTATTTTAGGACAAAATAAATAATCACATAAGTTAACACCATTTTTTAGGAAAGAAAACTACATTTCATATTGAAAAAAATACTACCAGCGTTATCGCTTTAATTTCAGTTTAATCATATTTCATTGTTTCATAAAGAATAATTTCAAAATTCGAGTGGATTGCATTATAGTTGCTAGGAATCTAGATAATGAAATAAACACAATACTTAGAATTACGTCCACCGCGTGAACGTCGTTATATCAGACACAAGAACTCGGATTCGATTCCCAGTCGAGACTAGTCTTCTGGGTGAGGTTTTCTTCGGTCTTTTTCTTCACCTATAAGACAAGTGTTAGTAAACATTAAGGACCAAATAGTCCCCGAACACTATTTGGCCATCATAAACATGCATGTAATATATTTGCCGTTATGAATGTATAAGTGAATGGCGTGTCTCGTCTTAAATGCTCATGTTGTTTTAGAAGTGGTCCTGGGATTGGGCTAATCAGTGATCCAGAGAGATCCTCCATGTTCTTGTTCGGTCAAAGAAATAAGTGTCTGATCTAGAGTTTAAAAAATCCTCTCTCGACAGATTGTGTTCTGTAAGGCCCGGGTGGCATGGGGCATGTAAAAGTACCTACATAGGGTGAGGATAAGCTAAGAGGACAGGTCTTTCACTGCAATCATAGAATTTTAATGCTATGCTTTGCAGCTTTACTAGAGAATTATTTGTGTGGTAGCTTCCCGTTAATTTCCACACCGGTGAAGGATGATGAAGGCTAGATGATGTTCGGGGACCTTTTGGGCCTTAAAGCTACCTGACATTTGTCTTACAGGTGAGGAAAAACCCCGGGAAAAAACCTCACCCAGGAAGCTTGTCCCGACCGGGGATCGAACCCGGCCCGGTGCGTGTCAAGGCACCGCTCTACCTCGAGACCACAGCAGTGGACAAGCCAAGATAAAGAAAAGGAATAAATAGTATATAATTTTATTGATTAATTATTTGTATCAGTTGTTAACTGAAATTAATTATATATTCACATTCATTTTAACATTTCTACATCAGTTAGGAAAACCCAGGCAAGTCTTCAAAATAATATTTACAGGAGAGCAAAAACTAGTTCAATGACTTACATTAAGGAGTGCATAAATAGAAAATGCAATGCTTAATAACACCGTCACTATTCGCTTGATGACTTACCTGTTTTTACCGAACGTGCATCGGACCAAAAGCGATCGGGAAATGTTAATAACTCATTTTCGACCAAAAGTTGACTTACCCGGTTTTTCCTAACTGATGTAGATTTTATCTTGTAAAAGGGGGGGCTGAGGCTAACTGGGATTTCTGGATCTTTGATCTGGTCAAAAACCCTGATTGAACTGATATTTAACCTCTGGGGTGAATTTCGGTGAAGTCCGGAGGGTCTAACTTAGCCAAATCCACTCTCCTCACCTCCAAGTTGGGGCCCCTCGGGACCTTCTTAAGGTCTTTTAAGATTTTAAGATGCAAAAGAGAGAGTGGGGTGTGGAAAGAAACGTGAAGCTACCACACCTATATATCCCTAGTAATGCTGCAAACATGGCATGATGAATGCTGAGTTAAGGAAAGAGTGGAGAATGCTAAGTTTTGCAGTGAAAAACCTGCTCTTGGGCAGAACACTATGAAAAAATCTTGAAAAGAGTAACGTTTCCTTGAACCCTTTTATCTTTTCATTAAGCAGTCTGATTATATAATAGTGCATTCATGTTTGACAGTGGATGGAAATCCGAAATTTACTGATGACGATAATAGCATGTATTAAGAGAACAATTTACAAAATGCCGAGTTTACAAATTGTGATTAATTCCGAGGAAATCCGTGTGTTGAGGGTTGCGTGACACAGAGGAGTAAGTCAGTTTGTAAGACATGTTATAAATCACGTGCTAACACACTTGTTCTTCAACATAACAGGCATCTTGTTACATGACAATCTTATGTCATCTTTATAATATAACTGAATGTGCGGGGCCTCAACCTCTGGGTCCCTAGTTCGCTTCTCTCTTATTGTATGTGGGATTAGAGTCTAGAGCAGGCTATTCTTATGGTTTCTCCCGTTTTCACTTGCTAAGAACTTCTTTCCACCACATTTCCATACTCACGTAATTCAGTAATCAATTGAATTGGCGTTTACTTGATGAAAATCCATAATTCATTTAAGTAAATGAAAATAAAACTTAAAGTTTTATGTGGTTTTCATATTTATTAAAATATAAATTAGTTACAGCTGTTTCGGTACTTTGTACCTTCTTCAGACATGATAACAAATGAATGAATTTTGTTATTATAGTACATGACAACTCTAACTATGCAACCATTTTTTTTACATTCTCCATTATAAATTTAAAAGAGGCGATTCATTCAAATATAGTTGGGAATTTAACAGCTTATTACCACTTTTCAATGTATTTATCTCTACAACTTCTAAAAGGTCCAAATTCTTTCCTTTGTCATAAACATGTAAATTTTTAAAATTTGATTCAAAACAATGATCATATTGAAGTAACTGATTAGCATACTTTGAATTATCTAAATTTCTGTTATATGCACTCATATGTTCGTTTATACGAATTCATTTCGTTCCATTTAATTTCATTTGCCCCTGTTGGTGCATGAGGCTTGGTCAGCGCCGGTACTGGTAGGCCTATCGTTGAATATCATAAACCTTATATAATATGAACTTCATGTAATCTCATCCATCGATCTGCCATAACTGAGGACACGAAGAGAGGTACTTCTACAGGATATTCGCAAATATGATATTACGAAATCATAGCTTTGGTAATCTAGTTAAAGTATAAAGTGATCCCACTTCAGGCCTTAGGAAGCCCTTGGGGTAGACTACACGTTTCTAGATGATCGGCAATATAATATATCAGCCGGGTTGTCAATCCAATAGTATTTAAATTATCAAATTATACAACAATATGCAAAAAGGTAATGATTTACAGCTATGTATTTATTTGTTTTCACTGCAGTCAGACACTTTTATATAAGCTCGCATCAGAAATTGAGATTACGCAGTTCCTACGGACGGACTTTTTTTTAAGAATGGAAGTTGGAGGAAGGGGTATAACAAAGAGTTATAGATAACTAACTCACTCACTGGCACTATCAAAGCTCTCCATACATCCCTATTCCGAGATATTTTATTCCAATCATCCCCTGTATAATCTACTTCTCTCAAATCATGGTTAATGTTATTCTCCCACCTCATTCTTGGTCTACCAATTGGACGTTTTCCTTCTGGTTTTCCTACAAGAAGCTTCCATGCACTTATTTCATTTCCCATTCGTGCCACATGTCCTGCCCATCGTAGTCTACCAGACTTAACTGTTACTATTATATCTGCTTCCTATAAAGACCATGTAGTTCATTGTTATGTAGTCTTCTCCATTCACCTGTCTGTTCATCTCTCTTTGGTCCAAAAATTTTCCTAAGAACTTTATTCTCAAATACTCGTAATCTCCTTTCCTCCCTTAAAGTAAGAGTCCATGCTTCGCATCCATGTAATATAACTGGTAGAATAACAGTTCTATATATTTTCAGTTTAACGTTTTTGAAAGAGTTAGGATGACAGGAATCCCTGTAATGCACAATAGCATACATTTCCAGAATTGAGCCTATGTTTATTTTCTTTGTGCATATCTTTCTTATTTGTGATTACTGTTCCTAAGTATTTGAATTCAACCAACTTAACAAATAGTTATAACTTATCATATTTTGTATGACTTAGTAAAGTTTTTGAAGATACACTTAGATTAGCAGGTCACTTGATGTTGATGGAGGATAAAGAATGGACAAAAAAAAATACTGAATCCAAATCCAGGTGGCCAGCAACAATAAGGTAGACATAGGGTGGTTGGATGGCTGGATGGAGTGGAGAAAGACCTGAGGACGTTAGAATGCAGCAATTGGAAAATGGTTGCCTAGGATAGGAAAAGTTGCGAATTTTGGTGAATGAGACTAGGGCCCACCTCGAACTTAGAGCCAATGATGATGATGGAACTATTGGCAATATAAAATAATAAAAGAAGAAATCAGCTGTAGTGGTAGATAATACAGCATACCTTTTTCAATATAGAACTCTTTTACTCACAACTAATATCAAGAAAAATATTAACTTAGCTAAAACTCTATCTTATAAAAGTTATGGGAAGAAGACATGGATAGTATGGACACTAGGGTTATAACTTTTTGGACTTTGTGAAATAAAATATTTCCTGTACAATGGATGAATGGACTTTTACTTAAAACCATTGAAAAAGGCCTTCATTTCACTGAGCTTCAAGAAAAGGTCACCCCCAAATATATTTATATATCAATATTAAATATTGACTTGAGGGTGACCTTTTTTTGAAGGCCTTTTTCAATGGTCTTAAGTAAAAGTGTACTACTCAACAAACAGTCCAAAAAGTTATAACCCTCTAGGGTTATAGCTTTTTGGACATTTGTGAAATAAAATATTTCCTGTGCAATGAATGGGTGTAAAATATTTCCTGTGCAATGAATGGGTGAACTTTTACTTAAAACTCATTTCACTGAGCTTCAAGAAAAGGTCATCCCCAAATATATTTATATCCATCCATAGTAATTCTGCCCGAGGGCAGGTCCTTCACTGCAATCATAGCATTTTCATGCTATGCTTGCAGCTTTACTAGGGAATTGTGTGGTAGCTTCCCGTTGCTTTCCACACCGGTGAAGGATGATGATGATGGTGATGATGATAAGGATGATGATGATGGCCATATGATTTCGGGGACCGTTTGGGCCTTAATGTTTTCCTGACATTTGTCTTACAGGTGAGGAAAAACCCCGATAAAAACCTCACCCAGAAAAACTGCCCCGACCGGGGATCGAACCCGGGCCCGCTGCGTGACAAGGCAGCACGCTACCTCGAGACCACAGCGGTGGACATATATTTATATATCAATATTTAATATTGATTTGGGGGTGACTTTTCCTTGAAGTTCAGTGAAATTAAGGCCTTTTTCAATGGTTTTAAGCAAAAGTTCACCCATTCATTGCACAGGAAATATTTTATTTCACAGAAGTCCAAAAAGTTATGACTCTTAATGTACACTCTGAGCTGAAATTAAAAAAAAACTATTTAACAAGCAGAAAATACGGAGCTGTTTGTGAAGATGATACGAGTACATGGAGAACAAGAATCAATACTGATAATGCAATATTAACAGGCATTTAGATTGTTCGACTCCTAGCTCACATTCTTGTATTTTCAATGTGTCTCGTCCATTTTCCATTCATTGTCAAAGTCATTCCCAAGTAGACAAAATTTATCACATTTTCTAAATTCTCACCACGGTATATCCACTTCTCCCTCCCGTTGTACACCGAGCCGTTTTTAAAAGTCATGGCTTTAGTTGTTAACGTTAACAGCAAGTTCCCATGAATATCGACAGTATATCTAAACTCTTCTGCATGGCATGTACTTTAAAATGCTTATTAAAATTTCGTTGAGGTATTAGTCACAATATAAAACAATACAATTAGTTCCTAATACGTGCCGTCATCCTCAACATGGTTAAAAATCTTTTAGAATCTGAAGGCCTTTCGAAAACCATGTATTATCATCAGCAGAAGGTTTAAAGTACTGAGTGTTTTTTTTTTTAAGATTTTAACGAAATTGAGGACGACTTCAGCTATCATGTACTAAATATATTATTTTATATTGGGAGAATAGGATGTATGATACATTTCGATTATATTTATAAGGCCCTTATTCGTCAAATGGTCACTTATGGTACAGAATCATGGGCAATGAAAATAAACTAACTCATTGGCACTTTCGAACTTATACGTTCATGTCCGCGCGGACATAAGCTCTCCATACATCACTATCCTGAGTTAATGTTTTCCAATCATCCCCTGTATAATCAACTCCCCTCAAATCATTGTTAGTGTTATTCTCCCACCTCATTCTTTGTCTATAAACTGGGTATTTCCCCCTGATTTTCCAACATGAAGCTTCCATGCCTCTCTTTCATTTCCATTCGTGCCACATGCTCTGCCCATCGCAGTATAAGAGACTTAAATCTTCTTATTATATGTGGTTTCCTATAAAAATCATATAACTCAATGTTATGTAGTCTTCTCCATTCGCCTGTCTGTTCACCTCTCTTTGGTGCAAAAAATGTTCCTAAGAACATTATTCTCAAATACTCGTAATATTTTCTCCTCCTTTAATGGACAATGAAAATAGCAGATGAAAATATTCGGTCTTCGAAATAAATATTGTCAGTAGAATACATACCCCAGTATGTGTAAATGGTCACTGGACATTAAATCATATACGGGAATTGATGAATTACCGGTACTAGAAAGAGAGAATATTATGAGTTTTGTTAAGTCGGAAAGGCCGAGACAGTACGAATGCAAGATAAAGGGCTTCCAAAATTGTTATTGAAGCCAGAATGGAGGAAGGAAGACGGAGAGGACAGTCAAAGAAAAGATGGATTGTCGACGTTGAGAAGGGCATTGCAAGTTTGGATTTGAAGAATTATAAAATGGAAATTAAGGATAGAGGGTTCATTCTCGACCGCAGAACTACAAAGCAAAAAAGTAATTATGCATCTGAAAGAATATTATAATATGGAAGTATTGTGGGCGGCTCCATGGTGCAAGCTGTTCTCTACACTCATCTCATTCGTTTCACTAAATTTCATTGCCCCTCTGATGGTGCTTCAGGCGTGGTTGGCCGGCATCCCTGATTTCACAGACCTACAACGTATGGGGTTTAATCGCATATCATCCCTCGACCCGACCCTTAGTCAGACATGAGTTTAGGAGAAGATTTATCA
Organism: Diploptera punctata; assembly: GCA_030220185.1. NCBI lineage: Eukaryota > Metazoa > Arthropoda > Insecta > Blattodea > Blaberidae > Diploptera > Diploptera punctata. The sequence goes on along the minus strand of JASPKZ010007782.1, from coordinate 523,567 downwards.
AAGCAGGAAGGTTAAGATGGTTTGACGTGTTGAACGAACGCCATCGTGACCTAAAAAACTATATCTAATAATAATAATCGTACCACACCGAATATTAAACTCTAATTTTCTTCTCTTGTGTAATGAAAGGCGGAGAAGACTACGTAACAGTGAGCTACATGATACTTATAGGAAACCAGATATAATAAATAATATATACTATATATTAAGAAAAATTAATGAATAAGAGAAAAAATTGCATTTAGATTGGAGTGCTAAGGTAGCTCTGTGGTAGAGAATTTGCCTAGAAAGCCAAATGAGCGTATAATTTTTCTCTACTAATATAATTTGTCCTTCAGTGAGAATTATTAAATTAATATTAAAGATGTACGCCTAATAAGAAGAGAGTCTCGTAGACTGCGATGGGGAATGAAAGAGGTGTATGGAAGCTTCTATAGGAAAACCAGAGGGATAACATCCAGTTGGTAGACCAAGAATGAGGTTAGAGAATAACACTAACCATGATTTGAGGGAAGTAAATTATACAGAAGATGATTGGAACATTAGCTAAGGATAGAGATGCATGAAGAGCTTATGTCCGCTCGGCCATGAACCTACAGGTTCGATAGTGCCAGTGAGCTAGTTATGTAATGAACGGTAACGAGTTAAAGTCAGGGCATATTCCATTCAGGCAACTAACTAACTCACTCATAAGCGGACATAAGCTCTCCATACATCCCTATCCTGAGCTAATGTTTTCCATAAGCGGACATAAGCTCTCCATACATCCCTATCCTGATCTAATGTTTTCCAATCATCCCCTGTATAATCTGCTTCCCTAAAATCATGGATAATGTTATTCTCTCACCTCATTCTTTGTCTACGAACTGGGCGTTTTCCCTCTGGTTTTCCTACAAGAAGCTTCCATGCAGCTCTTTCATTCCTCATTCGTGCCACATCTCCTGCCCATCTCAGTCTAAGATACTTAATTGTTCTTAATATATCTGGCTTCCTATACATACCATGTAGTTCGCTATTATGTCGTTTTCTACATTCACCTGACTCTTCAAATCTTTTTGGCCCAAACATTTTCCTAAGAACTTTATTCTCAAATACTCGTATTTTTGTAGAATGCAGGCTTTCGCGGTCGGTAATCATAATGTTAAAAGATCCCGGGATATGTTGCCGTGGTCTGTAACTGGTATTTCTTCCAAACGTTTCTCCCTCAACTGCGGAGGACATCTTCAGTGGCGAGTGCTTCTATTTAGGCGGTGTTACCTTGTCATAGACTCGACTGTGAAGATGGCCTCCGCAGTTGAGGGAGAAACGTCTGGAAGAAATACTAGTTGCAGACCACGGCCACATGGCTCGGAATCTTTTAACTTCTTCTTCTTCTTCCTTCCAAGTATTAGGCCAAGGCCTGTTACGATCCTATAGAAAATTTTTCCTCCAGCGTTTCATAGAACGGTCCAGAGATCTTCGTCCTCTTGGTATATAAATAGCTTTGGGGATCCGATTTGAACTCAAGTCTTATACGAGAATTTCCCGGAAGGAATCTTTTAACATTACTCGTAATCTTCTTTCCTCCCTTAGGGCCAATTTCACCAATAGAGGTAACTGTATTACGCCAGTTTTCCCCTTGTATAACTGGCGTAATACAGTTACCTTTGTTGGTGAAACCGACCCTTAAAGTAAGAGTATATTCAATTGAGGCAGAGGCGATAAAAATCAAGTAACTGCATTCATTGTAGAAGAATTTTAAAGGTGCCTGTAGTGCATGCCATGTTAAAGAAAACTAGGAATTACTGTATTTTGGAAATGTTTATATTCTGGTACTAGCAGAATTTCTATGATTATGTCTGGCCACAAATGAAAGAACACAAAGCAGAAATAAACCGCAGATGTGAACTATCCTCAGGCTATCAGTTCTATTCTCTGCCATCACAACTTACAGTTACACGAGCAAAAAGGAAAAGTTACGACACTCGATACTTCGTCACGACATGTCAGAGTTTTACAGAGTAAAACACTCGCTGGTTGGCTTTACATGGTTCCAAGTTCGATTTCCGGCTATATCATAGGGCAGGAGTTTATAACTTTTCTTTCCTAGCTGACCCCATATTTTATCAATATTCATAATGTTACGACACACATATATTTTATACATTGTATAATAATAATAATAATAATAATAATAATAATAATAATAATAATAATAATAATAATAATAATATAGTAGTAGTAGTAAAGTAAAGCAATCCCACTACAGGCCTCAGGAGGCCCTTGGGGTAGTAGGACGTTAAGGCTCCCACTTTTTCTAGACAATCAGCACTTGATGTCAGCCGGGTTGTCAGCCCTGCATGACGGCCGCCTTTACCCCCAGAACAAGCGTCTGGTACCCATTTCCGTTAGAGGCTGAGTTGACCCCAGGGCCATAGTGCCGCCAGAAGGTTTTGGTCAGTTTAAAAACCCTGACCCCACCGGGACTTGAACCCTCGACCTTCCGACTTGTAGCGCAGTGCCTTAACCACTACGCTACGGCGTGCCCCCATAATAATAATAATAATAATAATAATAATAATAATAATAATATAATAATAATAATCCATCCACCCATAGTAATTCTGCCTGAGGACAGGTCTTTCACTGCAATCATAGCACTTTCATGCTATGCTTTGCAGCTTTACTAGGGAATTAAAGGTGTGGTAGCTTCCCGTTGCTTTCCACACCGGAGAAGGATGATGATGACCGGATGATTTTCGGGGACCGTTGCGCTCAAAACCTTCCTGACATTTGTCTTACAGGTGAGGAAAATCGCCGAAAAAACCTCACCCAGGAGCCTGTCCCGACCGGGAATCGAACCCGGCCCGCAGCGTGACAACGCAGCAAGCTACCTCCAGACCACAGCGGTGGACAATAATAATAATAATAATAATAATAAAATTAAAATGTTATGGCCATATTAAACGAATGAACCCAAATAGGCTTACAAAACAGAAGTAAAGCTCCAGTGGATACTATGAAGTGGATTGATGAAGTCAAAAATGACTTAAAATTGGCAGGAATTACTAAAGAAGATATCCCAAACAGATATATATTTAGAATTAAGGTGAATAAGTGGCAAGTTGACCAAGAGGACAACCGAAGAAAAAAACTGGAACAACTTGGACAGATGATAGAAAACAAGCTCATAGCAAAAGAATGAAAGAAATTTGGGCTCAAAGGAAACGCCTCTAAGTACTTTGCGTAGTCGTACATGGGCTCATCCGCAACAAAAAAAATAATAATAAACTCCACGGCGCGACAGGCTAAGGAGGCTCTTTGGCCTATAGGGCGTGTGTTAATCACAGAGGTGAAGGATCATCCAGCCAGTATAGTGGTGACATGTAGTCACCAAGTCGGGTCCCTCACGCGTTATAGTTTTCTCAACCTGAATAATAATAATAATAATAATAATAATAATAATAATAATAATAATAATAATAATAATAATAATAATAAAGTTAATGTCGAGGTGTCGGGTTTTTAAAGTTATGATGTAGAAAACGAGATTAGATAAAAAGCCAAGGATAAAAAGAGAAGATGTGGGAGGGAATAGAGACATCATTGATAAAATACAGAAACGATAGTTAATGAGATATGGACACAGTATAGGATGGACAACGCAACATTACCAATGGTTTTAGAATAGGTACCACCAGAGAGAAAGTGATTGGGACGATGTAAACACAGTTGGAAGAATGATATCCAGGAAGCTATGAAAGGAAACAGATTGGAAGAGAAGGGCGGCTCAGACAGAAGGAAATGAAAATTTCGAACGAAAACAACGCCATTGCAGCAGCAGCAATAATAATAATAATAATAATAATAATAATAATAATAATAATAATAATAATAATAATAATAATAATAAGATAATAATAAGATAATAATAATAATAATTTTTATTATTCCGGCTTTTACAATGAATATACATTTTTCCGGTACCCATGTTCACAGTTAACTACACATTTGTTTCAACACATTTTTCCATTCCTGTCTTTTCATCCATATATCTTCTTCTATTTCCCATTCCTCTTAGCTTCAATGATTCCCTGAATCCACGTAATAGTTGGTCTACCCTTCTTTTTCCTTCCCTGTGGTTAATAATACTTACTTACTTACTCACTGGCACTATCGAACCCGTAGGTTCATAGCCGTGCGGACATAAGCTCTCCATACATCCCTATCCAGAGCTAATGCTTTCCAATCATTCCCTGTATAATCTACTTCCCTCAAATCATAGTTAATGTTGTTCTCCCATCTCATTCTTGGTCTACCAACTGGGCGTTCTTCCTTCTGGCTTTCCTACAAGAAGTTTCCATGCACGTCTTTCAAAGTTAAAAAAACTATTCTAAAATATAATTCATAATTAAAAGAAATTATGATAAAAATATATAATAAGATAAAGAGAAAGTACAATAAATTCCAATCTTATAATGTAGGTTCCCCATACGCGCAACATGTCCTGCCCATCGCAATCTACGAGACTTAACTGTTCTTATTATATCTGGCTTCCTATAAAGACCATGTAGTTCTTTGTTATGTAGTCTTCTCCATTCACCTGTCTGTTCATCTCTCTTTGTAATAATAATAATAATAATAATAATAACAATAATTTCATGGCGCGACAGGCCTAGAAGACCCTTAGCCTTCCAGTCGGCTGCTGGCCTCACATCCACATGTGTCAATCACATAGATAGATGATCATCTAGCCAGTGTAGGGGTGACATGTGGTCAGCATATCGAGTCCCCAGCCGTTATACTTGTTTTTCTCAACCTGGAACCGCTATTTATTGTAGCTACCGAAATGCCTCACGATGCTGGGTGGGCACCGGTCCCATACTGGCCGAAATACCACGAGAAAAATTTCTTCTCCCATGGATACTCGAACCAGTGCAAGTCCTGTAGCTCTGCTCCAAGGCTTCCTTCCTTAACCACTCGGCTACGGCGCGGGACAATAATAATAATAACAATAATAATATAATATATTATTAATTATTATTATTATTATTATTATTATTATTATTATTATTATTATTATTATTATTATAAATTGTAGTCCTGTGCCGTAGCCGAGTGGTGAAGGCAAGATGCCTTAACGCAGAGATATGGGACGTGCGTTGGTTCGAATCTCGATGGGGGAAAATTCTCATGGAATTTCGGCCAATACGAGACCGCTGCCCAGTCAGAATCATGAGGAATTTGGGTAGCTACAATAAGTAGCGGCTACAGGTTTAGAAAACCAGCTATAACGGCTATGGGTCCCGACATTCTGACCATACGTCACTCCTACATTGGCTAGATGATCGTCTACCTCCGCGATTAACACATTTGGATGTGAGACTAGCAGTCGGCTGGTAGACCAAGAGCCTTCTAGACCTGTCGCAACCGTGGATTTTGTTTTTAATAATAAATTGTACTTGTAATACTTTATTAGCCTTTTATCAAAAATAATCCTTTGAAAGGTAATTAAACTTCTCCGAATACGCAATTTATATGACATCCATTTGAATTATTCACATAAATTCTCGTTCATGAACTATTAAAAAAGCCATGTTCTTCAACCTGTTTTGAGTTTATTTTAGTTGGAACAAGTTGCCCGACCGGTTTTGTGTATTATTTCCATCAAATACACTCCCTCAGGTAATGGAAACATTGACAAAGAATGTATTTTTTAATTCCGTAAATGTCTGTAATCTTTATCACAATAACATAATACTCTCAAGTCCCGTTTATTTCACCTTTCCTACTTGGTAATAACTCACAACTCATTACACACACTTAAAGGTCAACGTTCATCTCTTTTCTTCTTCAAGTATACAGAGTGATTCATATAACATTTCATAATTCTGATTTGTTACAAACTACAGGGGAAATTCTATGACGGTACATATTAAGAAATGTATACCTCGTTGGTTTAGTGGTTTATTCCTTGCCTTTACTCCCGAGGATCGTGGGTTCATAACTCGACGGGATCGATTAATTTTTAGGATGGAAGAATCCAAGGAAAAAGTCCTCCGGGAGGACTTTTAAGCCGTGAGACACGAGTTTGAAGAATTTTGGGGTCGTAAAAGAACCTCAAGTATAAATTACTTCCTCTGAGTAAATTTAATCGGCTTTCCCCATGCAAGTTATATCTTAGTTCCCTTCTAGGTGTTTCAATTAGGCGATGTGCCGACAACATGTCACTAACTGACATCTGTAGGGAAATAAGATAATTTAATTAGCTAGTCAAGAAACTCCGCTAAGGGAGCACCCGTCTCTCCGTTAGAGGCATGTGGGATTCATATATCATATTAAGAAATAGGTTATAGTAGTAAAAATCATTAGAATCCCCTTCATTTTTAGACATATTACAGTACTATCAATAACAGGCCTAATAATATACTGTAATAATATCCTCAACTCGTGTCGAATCAGGGTCGGGTCGAGGGATGAATGAGATGAAGCCCCTTATATATAGAGATCTGTGAATGACAAGGGTGCCGGCCTACCACGTCTGACGCCCCTTATAGAGATCTGTGAATGACAAGGGTGCCGGCCTACCACGTCTGACGCACAAACCCTAATAATAATAATAATAATAATAATAATAATAATAATAATAATAATAATAATAATAATAATAATAATAATAATATAATAATAATAATAATAATAATAATAATAATAATAATAAACAGTAATGATGATAATAATAATTATTATTATTTTATTTTACCTGGCAGAATTAAAGCCTTAAGATCATTTCTACCACTCAACCAAGTTAGATCAAATTCACAATAATTAGTCTTATATCTTCTTCATCTTCTTCTTTCCAAGAATTAGGCCAAGACCTGTTACGATCCTATAGAAAATTTTCCCTCCAGCATTTGAGGGAAATTCTCGTATAAGACTTGAAAGCATAATAATAGTCCCTTTGATTGGTTGCTGGCCAAAGGAAGGCAAGACCAGTGATGGGGCTGCCATCTTATAGCCTCTGGTCAGGCTTTTCTGGAGAAGAAAAGAAAATAAAGGAAAGAAGAAATGGAAGAAAGGAAAGACTCCCTAGCCCTCGGATGCCCTAATAGCGTCGGGGACGAAAAAACAAGAGTTAACCAAGAAAGGTTAGATAGTAAAGTTAAAAGAGTGCAAAACACAAGTAAGTGGAAGAAATGTTTTGCACAGCTTGGGTACCTTGTGGTCGCCATCCACATATCCCCTAGATGAGGACCCCTGAGGGGAGTCTTATATCTAAATTATAAAATTTAATAATATGTGTGCTACCATAAAACGAAGTTTCAAGGGAACCAGAAAGGATTGTTTGTGTCCCGGTAGGGTAAGAATTTTTAAATTGACCCAAACCTTATGTCGGCCTCATGAATCTTGGGTCAACTTAGCCTCTAACGGAAGTGAGTATCAGCCGCTTGTTCTAGGGGTAAAGGCGACCATCACACAGGGCTGACAACTCGGCTGACATCAAGTGCCGATTGTCTAGAAAAAGTGGGAACCTTAACCTAGCACCCCCCCATGGGCCTCCTAAAGCTTGTAGTTGGTTCATTTTACCTTTACTTTATTTACTTACTACCTTATTTCTTAATTTTACAGCTCAGCCTGTACTCTCTGCGCCTGTGTGTGTAGGCCTATATGTGTACGGACAGCTCACTCTTCAACAAGGAAATCAGTAAACATTGTTTAGTATCGCCCGGTGAGGTTCTTGATTCGCCTTTGACGTATTTGATATGACACATTTGTGACAACGCATATGAAAGGACTTAAATTGACAGTTCTAACATACATATATTGACGTTTAATTCCCACAGATTAAACTTAAGTTTGATAACTAACGTTTTCATTGAATTTTAGATTTGTTTAGCAACGAAGTTCTCGCTCTGCGTAATATAGCCTATATTTATCTTTAAGATAAAAAAGAAACAATTGATTGTTAACGTTTTTTCTTAAGAAATCCATAATTATGTGCACGTAATCATAACCTCTTAAAGCCATAGTCATTTATATTCAGATAAAATATAACCAGCTATTACCCTATTATATGTTCAAACAAACATTTTATCGGATATTCCAGAATTCAATGGAGGATCAGAAAATTATAAAACGTCTTGTCTTTATTAGGCCCAAAGCCTGTTATTTCCAGTAATTAAGAGTCCCTTCATCTCTTTTTCAGTTTTCCTACGATCGTTTCTCGTCTGCAGGTAGACTGTTTCTTGTTACACGTATAATTTTGTCCGATGCTATCCGAGATGCATGTTGGTTCTATTCAATTCTTCCTCTATCCACCCAATCACCCAATTCTTCGATATTTCTACTATTCTTACCTTATCTGTTCTAGTTTTATGCACAATTCTTCTTAAAATAGAGTAAAAGCTTCTTATTCGCGGGGAAATGTTCCGCAAACGTGCCGCGAATACAGAAACCGCGAATATGGAATGGTAATTTGTATGGGTAAGAGAGATGAACAGACAGGTGAATGGAGAAGACTTACATAACAATGAACTACATGGTCTTTATAGGAAGCCAGATATAATAAGAACAGTTAAGTCTCGTAGACTGCGATGGGCAGGACATGTTGCACGTATGGGGAATGAAAGACTTGCATGGAAACTTCTTGTACGAAAGCCAGAGGGAAAACGCCCAGTTGGTAGACCAAGAATGAGGTGAGAGAATAACATTAACTATGATTTGAGGGAAGTAGATTATACAGGGAATGATTGGAAAGCATTAGCTCAGGATAGGGATGTATGGAGAGCTTATGTCCGTGCGGCCATGAACCTACGGGTTCGATAGTGCTAGTGAGTAAGTAAGTAAGAAAGTAAGTAAGTAATGTGTATGGGTATATAGGGGATAGCCCACCTTCCAAAGTTCCAAAATAAAATAAAAATTATCAAAATAAAACCAATTTAATGAGAGATTTTGAACAATTTCTATTAATTATTATTGTCAGGCTTAGGCAAGGGCTTAAAGAAGTTTGTAGATTTTTCCGGTTTTGCCGCTTTTAAAAGGTATTTCAATCCAGATTGTTATTCAGCTCTGAATTCAGGTATATTTCATAATTTGTCTTCGGATTTCTTGATGGATCGTACAGTTGATTCATTAACATTGACGCAAATGACTCGCCAACGCGTGAGCGGTAAAACATTTCTGTTTTTACTTTAAGCGGCAACACTACTTATTTCCGCATCGGAACTAATTTTCTTTCCTTTTACTCGACGTTATAAATTGGGTACAAAGCAGAAGAGACACGTATTGTTCAATCAAAAGTATTGCAACGAATGACAAGTTGAAATAATAAAAAAAAACAATTGTGGCGAGGGCGGCATTTATCAACGAACATAGCGGCGCGTGAAATACGGTGGATTTTAACAACGAATTTTAGGCATAGTGACAATAAGGTTTGTTTCACTTTGGTTTGAATCGCTCTTTGTAAAAGTCACCTTAGCACGTGCCTACAGTAAAAAAAAAAAGTTGCAGATGCGTTAATAATGGATACTAGTCCTTTTAATATTCCGTCTGGATCCGCGAATACAGGAACTGTGTCGCAATTTTTCAACCCGCGAATAACGAAAACGCGAATAAGGAGCTTTTACTGTATTAATATTATAGAATATGCTATTTTTTCTAGAAGTATACTTACTTACTTATTCACTGGCACTATCGAACCCGTAGGTTCATGGCCGCGCGGACATAAGCTCTCCATACATCCCTATCCTGAGCTAATTTTTTCCAATAATTCCCTGTATAATCTACTTCCCTCAAATCATAGTTAATGTTATTCTCCCACCTCATTCTTGGTCTACCAACTGGGCGTTTTCCCTCTGGCTTTCCTACAAGAAGCTTCAATTCAAGTCTTTCATTCCCCATACGTGCAACATGTCCTGCCCATCAAAAATGATAATATAAAATTATAAAATTATGTACTTTGTATACAGTCTCAACTGGTAAAATATTTTTAAAAAAAATTTAGGTTGTACTTTTTTACTAGAAAGGAAAACTATTATTCTGGGCCGCATCTTCTTATCAGTGTATTATAAGTAATGAAACTGTCTTCAAATTAACAGTATGAATTGCTATTTTGAAGTGTGAACTGTTAGTGTCCTTGATTCTTTCCAGAGTTGTTAGAGGAATGAACTGGAGTGTGGAGTTCAAGGTCAACTCAGTTTCAGCAGAGTTTTATCCAGAAACCGATCAAATCAGCAGTGACATCACCCGTTTCGCATTCTTTGTCATTATCCGGTCCAGGGAAGCTCAAGTCTACAATTCCTCAACAGTGAATCAGAGTTCTACAAGAAAACTACTGTAACCTTCAGCAAGTTTACTTACACTTTTACTTCTATTTGTTTCTATATATTTTTTAATCCTCTCAATATAAAACACGTGTTTCTGTTTTCCTGGTTTATAGAGACTCTTAAAAAAAACACGCACACACACGTAATATAGGCCTATGTATGTATGTACACCACTGTGGTCTCGACGTAGCGTGCTGCCTTGTCACACAGCGGGCCCGGGTTCGATCCCCGGTCGGGACAGTTTTTCTGCGTGAGGTTTTTATCGTGGTTTTTCCTCACCTGTAAGACAAATGTCAGGAAAACTTTAAGGCCCAAACGGTCCCCGAAATTATATGGCCATCATCATTATCATCATCATCATCATCATCATCATCCTTCACCGGTGTGGAAAGCAACGGGAAGCTACCACACCTACAATTCCCTAGTAAAGCTGCAAGCATAGCATGAAAACTGCCTTCGGGCAGAATTACATGGATGGATGTATGTAATAATAATAATAATAATAATAATAATAATAATAATAATAATAATAATAATAATAGCTTTATTTTACCTGGCAAAGTTAAGGCCTTAAGGCCTTGTCTACCACTCAATCAGGTTTTAAAAAAATACAAACAAACAAAAAGTCTTAAATCTAAATTACAATATATATATATAAACGATTACAAGTTATGAATACAAGACAATTAATATTTATAATGTATTTTGATTTACTCTAAATTTAACGAATGTATGTATATATATATATATATATATATATATATATATATATATATCGCTATCTGTCGTGTAAATTGAGAAAAAATATATATGTACATATATACATACATACATACAAGAAAAATAAATGTTTGTATTAGGATTCCTGAGTAGCTCAGTTGGTTAGAGCGCTAAACATACAAAGTTAGAAACTCGGGGTCACATCCCGACTCAGACATTTATTTTTCTTTTCATCTCAAATATATATCCATCCATTGTAATTCTGCCCGAGGGCAGGTCTTTCATGCCATGCTTTGTAGCTTTACTAGGGAATTATAGGTGTGGTAGCTTCCCATTGCTTTCCACACCGGTGAAGGATGGTGATGATGGCCGGATGATTTTCGGGGACCGTTGGGCCCCTAAGCTTCCGGACAGGTAAGGAAAAACTCCGAGAAAACCTCACCCAGGGAGCCTGTCCCAACCGGGAATCGAATCCGGGCCCGCTGCGTGATATGGCAGCACGCTACCTCGTGACCACAGCGGTGGATTATATATACAAACATCTGGATTCGGTCAAGTTTTTAAGTTTTTTAAATGGTTTTAAAGCATTAATAACAATGTAACAAAGGCAGTAAACTAATCTAGCCATTATGAAAAATATGTACCCATTATTTATAACATCTCTTGAATTTGATACATAATGACTAATGATTATATATAATTAAAGGTTTTTGTCCCATGAGGATTTCTGGATGGGTTTAGGTTGGATAGTGATTAATTTAGGTAAATTGCGGTAGAGTTGGATTCTCTTCTCACGGGTCGGAAGGGAGACGCTTCATAAAAAAATCGTTTGTTGAAGAAATAATTCTGATTTATTCCATCCAAGTCTTGAGTTCCAAGAAAGTCAAATTATTTCTGGTGGCAATATTCTTCACCATATATATTTAAAATCAATTATTCTTATTCCCAATGTTGATTATTTTAATTGTAAGTATAAAATGAAACACTTCTCAATTCCAGAATCCGAGAGATTATACAATTTTATCTGAAGAGCTACTTCTTGCTTCCTTTCAGAGCTAAACGTTGTTACCGAATGAATAAATTGTAACATGTTATAATAAAGTAGTCCATTATTACGTCACATGACATTATTCTTAACTTATGTGGGTAATAATTCTGTTAAGTGGTATCCTTAACCTCCTACTACCCAAGGGTCTCCTATGGCCTGTAGTGGCATAAAATAAAATCATTATATTAAATATTATACGCGTATCCGATTGGTCATACAAAAAAGTTAAAAGTAAAGTGATCCCACGACAGTCCTCAGGAGGCCCTTGGGGCAGTAGGAGGTTAAGGCTCCCACTTTTTCTAGACAATCGGCACTTGATGTCAGCCGCGTTGTCAGCCCTACGTGACGGCCGTCTTTACCCCCAGAACAATCGTCTGGTACTCATTTCCGTTAGAGGTTGAGTCGACCCCAGGACCATAATGCCGCCAGATGGTTTGGGTCAGTTTAAAAATCCTGACCCCATGGGGCCATATAAGAAGGATAAGTGTTTTTAATTCCAATCACAATTTTGTTTACTTTCATTTATGGGAGTATAAAAATATATATTATTTAAAGTTCATCTTCATCACCATCATGATCTTCTTCTTCTTCTTCAAGTTATGGGCCTGTTGGCTCGTTCCGCTGTCCTATGCACAATATGCTACAAGTCGTCCTTTCAACGTCGTTTTGGTCTTCCTACATTTCTTCAGCCTTGAGGTTTATAATGAAGCATCTGTTTTGATAATCTATTATTTTGCATTATTAATAATGTTCTAACCAATTGTATTTATTTCTGTATATTCTCTCGTTTATAGTTTAATATAAATATTTAGAATTCTGACAGCAATGAATTAAAACAGTTTTAAAAGCATTATTTAAGAAAGTGTTTATCATAAGTACTGCCACGAGTGATTTCCAAATTATCGATAAATTCACGACTCACGAAGCGAGGAGTGAATTTATCTAGAGAATTTGGAAATCAAGAGTGGCATTTGTTAGGACTATTTAACGAATAAAATTAAGCTGTTTACTCACAAATCATTGTTTAACTGTAGTTATTTTAAAATATTTATATACGGTATTTAATGTAAACGGCGATGTTTGAAAACAAATGAGAAACGATAGGTACGGTTCATCTGCTTCTTTTCTTTATCACTGCAACTAGATCATACTATTTATTGCCAAAGGAACGCAATATTGTAAGAATGCTCTCTAATGGAGAAAAAATGAAACACATCAAACTGTATATTAATTCATTTCTGATGTCGTATGATGTAAATATGACAATTATATTTTTTCTGGATTGTTACCTGGGAAAAAATACATTTAAGAAAGTGCAAACAGTGGTTTCTTTTTTTGGTAGTATAATCAATTGCTACAAATGTTTTTATATTAACTCCCGCATGCGGCATGTGTTGACATTCATGCACTATATATACAATCTGGTAGCCGAATTCATCGCTGGTTCAGTCACTGCAAAATAATGGTCAGACCTGTTCAGAATATTAAAAAGGAG